>SJYT01079751.1:93992-180859 GCA_006410635.1 Cephalophus harveyi | reverse complement strand
GGGTCGTTTATTTTTCTGGAATTGAGCTGCATGAGTTGCTTGTATATTTTGAGATTAGTTGTTTGTCAGTTGCTTCATTGAAGAAGACAGAAAATTTGTTTAATTGCAAGTGGCTTTGAATATTTTTGGAGGGTTAGAAAGTTTCCATCTGATATCTCTCAAATTAGAGAATGATTTATTGGGGGTAATCACGGATAGGGATGTGGTTAAAGAGGGTGCAAACTATATTGATTAGTCATAGTGGTGAATAACTCCTTAGGAATAAATAGATGGAAGGAAAGCAAAGTCCCTTGAGATGATGAAGGCAAGGAGCTGAGAGATTAGTCAAATGGGAGAGCACTGAATCCTAACCACTAGGCAACCAGGGACAGTTTAGAGAAATGGATATTTATTTATCCTGGCCTTGGAAAATCTTCATAATAATACCAAGATTTGGGGAGAAAAATCACAGTCATCTTCAGTGAATTGGATGTGGATAACATAGTCCATAGATGATAACAGTGTGGAGGGGGAATTGTAAATGAGCCTAATAAGCTAAAAATTCAAAAGAATAGGAATTTTATTTTTTGTTTTTGTTTTTTAATTGAAGTGTAGTTAATTTACAATGTTGTGTTAGTATTTGGTGTAAGAAAAATGATTCAATTACACGTATTCTTTCTCATATTCTTTTTCACTGCAGATGATGACTGCAGCCATGAAATTAAAAGACGCTTACTCCTTGGAAGGAAAGTTATGACCAACCTAGATAGTTATTCCATCATGTGAATATTCAAATACTTATATTTGGTTATTCATTCTCTTCCCAATGGATATCAGGGCTCTTTTCAATTTTGAGGCATTTGAATATAGTTATGAACATTCTTTGTCAAGTTTTTCTTTTCTTTTTTTTTTTTTTTTTGGCTCTTTTGCTTTTATATGTGTAGCATTAGATTTTCTTAGAAACCTAGGAGTGGAATTTTGGGGCTATAATGAGTATATATTTATTTTTTACAAAAGAACTACAGATCATTTTGCATAGTGCTAGTTCCTATTTATTCTTATTAGCAATGTATGAAAATTTGCACTACTCCATGTTCTTTTCAGAATTTGGTGTTGTCAATCTTTTAATTTTAGCTATTCTTATTGGCATGTCGTGGTAACTCATAGTTTAAATTTGCAATTCCCTGATAACTAATTATTTGACTATTTCTTCATGCAATTTTTGGATTTCATACATTTTATTTTCTGAAGAGTTTATTCAAGTTTATCCTTTTTTTTTTTTGAAAATGATTTCAAATTTAGCAATGAAAAGCTATATGTCTAAAATGGTAAATGATAAGACAGGCAAAATTCCGTTCCATTCTGTTAGAAGTTATGAGAGAGGAGGTGAAATAAATCTAGCTCAAAGGTGACATCACGAGCATTAGTAATGTTCTTTTTTTGATATGGTTGCTTATTTCATGAGCATATAAAAGTTTGTGATAGCTCACAAATTGTGCAATTATATTTTCGCTTTCCATAAGTGGAATATACACATTATATCTATACTCTAAATTAGAAAAGTTGCATGTATTAGAAGAAACAAAAAAAATGTGGATTACAATTAGAAAGTTCTTGTAATAATCAAGAAATAAATGATTTCATGTAGACCCAAGATGATAGGAAATGCGATGAGAAGAAATTAATGACTTGTACTATTCTTTGATGGACTTCCCTGGTGGCTCAGACAGTAAAGTGTCTGTCTACAATGTGGGAGACCTGGGTTCGATGCCTGGGTCCAGAAGATGACCTGGAGAAGGAAATGGCAACCCACTCCAGTACTATTTCCTGGAAAACCCATGGACAGAGGAGCCATTTATAGGGCTTCATGGCAGAATTGGGAAAAAGAGTATTGTCTCAATTGTAATGCAGATTTTGTATGACAGGCTACATGACAGTTTTTGAGACTATTATGTAAAGAACACACTTTTGGACTCAGTGCGAGAAAGAGAGGGTGGGATGATTTGAGAGAACAGCAATGAAGCAAGTATATTTAGTGTTTAAAATAAATAACTAGTGCAAGTTAAATGTATGAAGCAGGGTACCTAAAGCTGGTGCTATGGGACAACCCAGAAGGACAGGGTGAGGAGGGATGTGGAAGGGGTTCAGGATGGAGGGAACACATGTATAACCATGGCTGATTCATGTTAATGTATGGAAATAACCATACATGAAGCAAGGTAAATTGGAAGTGGTCAAACAGGAGATGGCAAGAGTGAACACTGACATTTTAGGAATCAGTGAACCAAAATGGATTGGAATGGGCAAATTTAATTCAGGTTATCATTAATCTACTACTGTGGGCAAGAATGCCTAAGGAGAAATGGAGTAGCCCTCTTCATCACCAAAGAGTCCAAAATGTAGTAATTGGGTGCAGTCTCAAAGTGACAGAATGATCTCTGTTTCCAAGGCAAACCATTCAATATCACAGTAATCCAAGTCTATGCCCCAACCACTAATGCCAAAATAGCTAAAGTTGAACAGTTCTATGAAAACCTACAAGACATTTTAGATCTAACAGCAAAAAAAAAAAAAAAAAAATAGTCTTTTTCATCATGAGGAATGGAATGCAAAAGTAGGAAGTCAGGGGATACCTGGAGTAACAAGAAGTTTAGCCTTGGAGTACAAAATGAAGCAGGGCAAAGACTAACAGAGTTTTGCCAAAAGAACGCGCTGGTCATGTCAAACACCCTCCTCCAACAACAGAAGAGATGACTTGGTACATGGACATCACCAGATGGTCAATACCAAAATCAGATTGATTGATTAAATTCTTTGCAGCCAAAGATGGAGGAGCTCAGTACAGTCAGCAGAAACAAGACCGGGAGCTGACTGTAACTCAGATCATGAACTCCTTATTGCCAAATTCACACTTAAATTGAAGAAAGCAGGGAAAACCACTAGAGCATTCAGGTATGACCTAAATCAAATCCCTTACAACTATACAGTGGAAGTGAAAAATAAATTCAAGGCATTAGATCTGATAGAGTGCCTGAAGAACTATGGATGGAAGTATGTAACATTGTACAGGAGGCAGTGATCAAAACCATCCTCAAGAAGAAGAAACGCAAAAAAGGCAAAATGGTTGTCTCAGAAGACCTTACAAATAGCTGAGGAAAGAAGAGAAACAAAAGGCAAAGGAGAAAAGGAAAGATATATCCATCTGAATGCAGAGTTCCAAAGAATAGCAAGGAGAGATAAGAAAGCCTTCCTCAGTGACGAATGCAAAGAAACAGAGGAAAACAATAGAATGAGAAAGACTAGAGATCTGCAAGAATATTAAGGATACCAAGGGATCATTTCATGCAAAGATGGGCAAAAAAAGGACAGAAATGGTATGGACTTAAAAAAGAGCAGAAGGTATTAAGAAGAGGTGGCAAGAATACACAGAAGAACTATACAAAAAATATCTTCATCACCCAGATAACCACAATGGTGTTATCATTCACCTAGAGCCAGACATCCTGGAATGCAAAGTGAAGTGGGCCTTAGGAACGTCACTATGAAAAAAGCTAGTGGAGGTGATAGAATTCCAGTTGAGTGATTTCAAATCCTGAAAGTTGATGCTGTGAAAGTGCTGCACTCAATATGCCAACAAATTTGGAAAACTCAGCAGTGGCCACAGGACTGGAAAAGGTCTGTTTTCATTACAATCCCAAGAAAGGCAATACCAAAAAAATTTTCAAATTACCACACAATTGCACTCATCTTACATGCTAGCTCAAAGTAATGCTCAAAATTCTCCAAGTTATGCTTCAACTGAACTGAAAGCTTTCAGATGTTCAAGCTGGATTTAGAAAAGGTAGAGGAATCAGAGATCAAATTGCCAAAGTCCATTGGATCATAGAAAAAGCAAGATAATTTGAAAAAAAGATCTACTTCTGCTTCATTGACTACAATGAAGCATTGACTGTATGGATCACAACAAACCGTGGAAAATTCTAAAAGATATGGGAATACCAGACCCCTTTTCCTGAGAAATCCGTATGCAGGTCATGAAAAAAACAGATAGAACTGGACATGGAACAACAGACTGGTTCCAAATTGAAAAAGAGTACGTGAAGACTGTATACTGTCACCCTGCTTATTTAACTTATATGCAGAGTACCTCATGCAAAATGCCGGACTGGATGAAGGACAGGCTGGAATCAAGATTGCCGGGACGAATATCAATAACCTCATCTACGCAGTAGACACCACCCATATGGCAGAAAGTGAAGAGTAATTGAAGAGAGTCTTGATGAAAGTGTAAGAGGAGAGTGAAAAAACTGGCTTAAAACTCAACATTTAAAAAACAAAGATCATGGCATCTGGTCCCATTACTTCCTGGAAAATACATGGGGGAAACAATGGAAACAGTGAGAGACTTTATTTTCTTGGGCTCCAAAATCACTGCAGATGGTGACTGCAGCCATGAAATTAAAAGATGCTTGCTCCTTGGAAGAAAAGCTAGACAACATGAACCTTTACTGACAAAGGTCTGTATAGTCAAAGCTATGGATTTTCCAGTAGTCATGTGTGGATGGGAGAGTTGGACCATAATGAAACCTGCACACTGAAGAACTGATGCTTTTGAACTGNGCTAGACAACATGAACCTTTACTGACAAAGGTCTGTATAGTCAAAGCTATGGATTTTCCAGTAGTCATGTGTGGATGGGAGAGTTGGACCATAATGAAACCTGCACACTGAAGAACTGATGCTTTTGAACTGTGGTGTTGGAGAAGATTCGTGAGATTTCCTTGGACAGCAAGGAAATCAAGCCAGTCAGTCCTAAAGGAAGTCAGTCCTGATTCATTGGAAGGACTGATGCTGAAGCTGAAACTCGAATACTTTGGCTACCTGATGCATGAAGAACTGACCCATTGGAAAAGACCCTGATGCTGGGAAAGATTGAAAGCAGTAAGAGAAGGGAATGATAGAGGATGAGATGGCTTGATGGCATCACTGACTGGTTGGACAATAGTTTGAGCAAACTCTGGGAGTTGGTGATAGACTGGGAAGCCTGGGGTGCTGCAGTCCATGGGGTCATATGAGTCAGACACTACTGCGTGACTGAACTGACCTGATGGCAAAACCCATCACAATATTATAAAGTAATTATGCTCCAATTAAAATAAATAAATTAGAACAAGCAAACAGATAAGGAAACATGAAGAAGCAGCAGAATTCAAGTGGAAGATGAGTAATTTATTTTTATCTATGATCATATTTAATTATATGCAGAGTACATCATGAGAAACGCAGGGCTGGAAGAAGCACAATCTGGAATCAAGATTGCTGGGAGAAATATCAATAACCTCAAATATGCAGATGACACCACCCATATAGCAGAAAGTGAAGAGGAACTAAAAAGCCTCTTGAGGAAAGTGAAAGAGGAAAATGAAAAAGTTGGCTTAAAGCTCAACATTCAGAAAACGAACATCATGGCATCTGGTCCCATCACTTCATGGGAAATAGATGGGGAAACAGTGGAAACAGTGTCAGACTTTATTTATTTATTTATTTACTTATTTTGGTCTCCAAAATCACTGCAGATGGTGATTGCAGCCATGAAATTAAAAGACACTTACTCCTTGGAAGGAAAGAGTTATGACCAACCTAGATAGCATATTGAAAACCAGAGACATTACTTTGCCAACAAAGGTCAGTCTAGTCAAGGCTATGGTTTTTCCTGTGGTCATGTATGGATGTGACAGTTGGACTGTGAAGAAAGCTGAGTGCTGAAGAATTGTTGCTTTTGAACTGTGGTGTTGGAGAAGACTCTTGAGAGTCCCTTGGACTGCAAGGAGATCCAACCAATCCATTCTAAAGGAGGTCAGCCCTGGGTGTTCTTTGGAAGGACTGATGCTAAAGCTGAAACTCCAGTACTTTGGCCACCTCATGAGAAGGGTTGACTCATTGGAAAAGACCCTGATACTGGGAGGGATTGGGGGCAGGAGGAGAAGGGGATGAGAGGGCATGAGATGGCTGGATGGCATCACCGACTCGATGGACGTGAGTTTGAGCGAACTCTGGGAGATGGTGATGGACAGGGAGGCCTGGCGTGCTGCAATTCATGGGGTCGCAAAGAGTCGGACATGACTGAGCGACTGAACTGAACTGAACTGAACCTCTCCCCTTTAGTAACCATAAATTGGTTATCTATGTCTGTGAGTCTCTTTCTGTTTGGTAAATAAGTTCATTTGTGTCATTTTTTAAATTTCACATGTATTATATGATATTTGTCTTTGACTTACTTCACTTGGTGCTTCACTTTGACTTATTTCACTTGGTATGATAATCTCTAGGTTCGTCCAAGCTGCTGCCAATGTATGAAAGTGAAAGTCATGTCCAGCTCTTTGTGACCCAAAGGACTATGCACTCCATGGAATTCTCCAGGCCAGAATACTGGCGTGGATAGCCTTTCCCTTTTCCAGGGGATCTTCCCAGCCCAGGAATCAAACCCAGGTCTCTGCACACACACACACACACACACACACACACACACACACACACATATACTGCATCTTCTTTATTCATCTGTTGATGGACATTTCATGTTTTGGCCATTAAAATATTGGAATACATGTATGATTTCAAATTAGAGTTTCTTGGGACATATGCCTAGGATGGGATTGCAGAATCATATAGTAGTTCTATTTTTAGCTTTTGGGGGAACTTCCATACTGTTCTCCAATAGTGGCTGCATCAATTTACATTCCCACCTGCAGTGTAGGAGGGATACCTTTTCTCCAGACCAAAAGAGTGGGAATTTTCATATGGCTGAAGACATTTTATGACCTGGGACAATAAACAGAAAAGGTGACATGATACCATTTTCAGACCAAAGGTAAAGAAAAAAATTCCTTTGAAGAAGTGTATAAGGAAGCAGTATTATTTCCACAAAGATGTGGTAGTGTTCAAAGAGTTTCAAAGTGAGGAAGTATAGGAGAAACACAGATGCAGAGTTCAGGGACCACAGTAACAGGGTGTGCTGTGCTGTGTACTTAGTCGACTCTTTGTAACCCCAAGTATCCAACTCTTTGTGACCCCACAGACCCCTCCAGGCTCCTCTGTCCATGGGATTCTCCAGGCAAGAATACTGGAGTGGGTTTCCATGCCCTCTTCCAGAGGATCTTCCCAACCCAGAAATCAAACCCAAGTCTCTTTCATTTCAGGCAGATTCTTTACCATCTGAGCCACCAGGGAGGCCCAAGAATACTGGAGTGGATAACCCAGAATACTTGAATCCTTTCTCCAGGGGATCTTCCCTACTCTGGGGAAGATCCCAGAGCTTCGGTCTACTGCATTGCAGGTAGATTCTTTATCTGCTGAGCTGATAAGTAGGGTGTGAGAGGGAGGCAAAAGTGGAAAGCTTGGGTCAAAAGAACAGATGTGTGAAGTATTACAGGGTGAAGGATAATGAGTTGATTATGATAAGGATGTTTTTATTTGGACAATGAGAAACATAAATATGCAGATGAGGCCTGATGCATTCAGTGGAGATTATGTCTTAGAACAAGGGCTTTCCTTTCTATATGTTTGTTTCAAACATAGGAATTTGTCTGGTGTTTGCTTATTTCTTTTTGTTTGTATGTATTCAGGAGTTCTTCACTAATAGCATATATAAGAAAGAAAGAGGAAAGAGTGACTGAGATTAATGAATATTGATCATGATCATAAAGAATTTAGGTATCAACAATTATTTTAACAGACTCAAACTTCATCCTACAGGTTGGTTTTTAATGTGACAGTTGGGTCCGGATGGTGCTTGATGCTCTGTCTCTCTATACAGGAGGATATAGTTTTAGGTTGAAAAAATGTTGGGGATTGTGAGAGACAATGTTGGTACTAATTTATGGGGAAATTTTTTTCTTCCCAAAGGGTAAAATTTTGTGCTCTAATAAGATAAAGATAGCACTTTAACTCTGCCTCATTCCCCAGAGAGTTTTGCAAAATCATTTTTAACTGTTCTCCAATATTTTATTTTCAATGAAAAGGATAATACATGAGTACATTCTCTAAGATATAAAAAGAAAGGAGTAAGATTTAAAAGTATTTTTCTAAGACAGAAACAGGAGTAAGTGGGGGTAATCTACAATTTAAAGCCCCCAAATCACCAAGAATCTGACTTTTTCCCCACCACTGGTTCAGTGGTATACATCAGTCTGACAGTAAAAGGACACTTTAATTCCTGTGTAATACCCTGGGAAGTGACATTTGTGTGGAATGTCAAGTTCTCAGGACTTGCTGTTAATTACTATGCTTTTCAAGATATTTTTAATTTAATATGAAATAGCAGATTTGTGTCAGTATCTTCTTTCTTTACATGATGCAATATCATTTCCAACTTATCCTATGCTTTACCTCCCATCAAATTTTGAAGTGACCTTTTGTTGCACTGGCAGATCTAAGATTATATCAATTATGAATTGCAATGTATTATCAATCAAATGTTGCTCATTAGGCTGCTTTTCTGCTCAGATCAAATACATTCTCAGAAGTTATAATTTTATATTTGAAAATATGAAGAATTTTATTCTCCTATCAATGAATGCACATAAATTTTTATTCCCACTAATATTAATGGGTAAGTTATAAGTATGTGTCAAGTATAGAATAAATCTTAAAAAAGAATATTAGATAAAGATTTATCATTAAATTTTTTAAAGAGGATTAAAAGGTGAAATACCCTAGCTGAGTTTTAATACAAAAAATAATCATACTTAAAGATGTTTATGGTTTTGATAAATGCATTTTAATATTATAACTATCCTAGTTGAAGTTATTATGATGCTTGCTATTATCTAGTATCTCAAAATTGAAGTAAAACACTACATATATGATCATTTACTTAGAGACTGAAAACTTGGTTTCCAAACAAAATTGATCACTCTGACAAGATGAATGGTCACACAAATGCTGTTTGGAAAGTGTACCTTATTATACACAAAAGTAAATAGAGGTAAATGTATTTATTTTTTTTATTTGTGTAGCAGTTTCTTTCTAATTCAATGTTTCCCAAAGTTTGATCTGTAGCGGAATATTCCGTAGGATTTGTAACAAGAGGAAAGGCAGTGTCTCCTATCTCACTTTCATGTGTGTCATCTAGGGATTCACAACAAATTTTAAGAACCAACGCTCTAAAAGACTTCTGTTTGGTATAACTTCTATATTTCTTTAACTCAAAATTTTTTTTCTATTTTCTTCCTCTGTTCCAACTATTTTTAAAGAAATCAGGCATTCTATAATCAGGGGTGCATTCAAATTTAAATGTAGGGGACACCCAAGGAAACAGCACCAATACTCTCCCATTGCCTTTATAAGCCACATACTGCACAACCATTCTGGCTACTGAAAACAAAATGGGTGAATCTGGTAAAAATGTAATTTCTCCTTCAATTATGTAAATAAATGTTTAAGGACTGGGCTGATGGCTGTTACGGTAAAGAATCTACCGGCAATTAGGGAGACCTGGGTTTGATCCCTGGGTTGGGAAGGTCCACTGGAGGAGGTAATGGCAACTCACTCTATTATTCTTGCCTGGAGAGTCCCCATGGAAAGAGGAGCTTCGTGGGCTATAATCCATGGGGTCACAAAGAGTTGGACAATACTGAGTAACTAAGACACAGCATTTAAGGCCTAATTTAATTCTCAAGTTAAAATTCCCTTACTTATTTCTCATTTTCTAATCATTTGCTAGCATCTCAGCAAAAAGAAAATAGTTTTCCCTATTGTCTTTCTTTGGAGAAGGCAATGGCACCCCACTCCAGTACTCTTGCCTGGAAAATCCTATGGACGGAGGAGCCTGGTAGGCTGCAGTCCATGGGGTCACTGAGGGTCGGACACGACTGAGTGACTTCTTTCACTTTTCACCTTCATGCATTGGAGAAGGAAATGGCAACCCACTCCAGTGTTCTTGCCTGGAGAATCCCAGGGACAGGGGAGCCTGGTGGGCTGCTGTCTGTGGAGTCACACAGAGTCAGACACGACTGAAGTGACTTAGCAGCAGCATTGTATTTCTTAACAGAATGATCAGTTAAGAACTCGATGGATGTTAAAGTTTGAGGTAGGGTAAAACTCTTCCTGGACTTCCCAGTTGATGCTAGTGGTAAAGAACATACCTGCCAACTCAGAAGATGTAAGAGATGTGGGTTTGATCCCTGGGTCAGGAAGATCCTCTGGAGGAGGAAATGGCAACCCTCTCCAGTTGGTTTGCCTGGAAAATCTCATGGACAGAGAAGCCTGGCGGGCTATAGTCCGTGGGGTCACAAAGAGTCAGATATGACTGAAGCGAACTGGCATGCATGCATACATGCAAAACTCTTCCCAGTGTCTGCAAGTTCTTAGAAAAATATTAAGTATGAGGTGCACAGTTTTAGTAGTTCTAAATGTATTCTCTGGTATTTATGTCCATGGTATTCCCACTTGAACTACTCTCAGAAATAAAACTCCTGTGTAGGAGTTAGCATCATGTCCGTCCTCAACCTTCCAAGCAAACCCAGACTTTGAAGATCAGCTCTGGTATTTTGTCCATGAGCCATAGTCAGCCTTTCCCCATAGCTTTGTGGTTTGCTTAGTCACTGCTGCAGCCAACCCACACTGTACTTTTTTGTACTCTACTCATCAGTTTCACATGACATTGTATTACTGCCTATCTGGAATCCCTTGGTCCCCTGGTTGCAATCTCAAAACCACAGCAAGTAAGCCACTAAGAATTCCATTAAAATATGGAGTGAACATAATCATACTGTTCCTAGATGTAAAAATCTATGTAATACCTACTGTATAACATAGGTAACTATATTCAATATCCCGTGACAAATCATAATGGAAAAGAATATGAATATATATTTTTTTTCAAGGCACTTGCTGTACAGAAAAATTGAATACAATGTTATAAATCAATTATGCTTCAAAACTTTTTTAAAAAAGAGAAAATTACAGTATCAGTTGCCATGACAGAACAGTATTAAGTGAATATTAATAGAGTATAATTGAATCCTTCCCCAGGTTGCCACCCCCAATTTACAGGTTAGCACACTGAGGCTCAGAGGGATTAAGTATTTGTTGAAAGCTGTCCAGATAAGCAAGTGGCCAAGCTTTGATTTGAGTCCATATCTCTGCAATCCCAGAGCCAATATCTTAATGCCCAGAGTACACTCCAGCGTGTAAAGATGCATGTAAGAAATGGTCATGAGGGAAAAACTGGGGGAGAAGCCAGGTGGGAGGCAGCAACCACTGTCCAGTGAGAGTGGAGATGTCTGAGGGGCTGTGGGGATGGGACTGCTGACGGCAGCTCTTTGGAGAAAGAATGATAAGCAAGAAAAAATAATGCAAAAAGACGAAATAAAAGAAAAAGGAAAGGAAATTGAAAAGGGATAAAGAAGGAAAGGGCTCTCCTGGTGGATCAGATGGTAAAGAATCTGCCTGGATTGCAGGAGACCTGGATTCGATCTCTGGGGTGGGAAGATCCCCTGGAGAGGGAAATGGCATCCCATTCCAGTATTTTGTCCTGGAAAATTCCATGGACAGCAGAGCCTGGCAGGTTACAGCCTGGGGTTGCAAAGAGCTGGACATGACTGAGCAACTTTCACTTCACTTCAAAGAAGGAAAACCAAAGAGAGAGAATGCATGGTGAGGATCTGGCACCTGTATACAGGTCGAGGTGTGCCATTTCCCCTCACATGTATCTCTGATTACCCACTCAAAACTACCACCCAGAACTTAATCTCCAGTTAGGAATATGATACTGCCCATTTCTCTGCAGTAAGTGTTAACTAAATAATGACATGGATTTATTTCTCTAGCATTTTCCTTCTCTAATGCTGCCACCACTGGTATCAAATGAAATATAGAAGTCCTTTTGTCACTGGCAAAGCAGGAGATGATAAAATAGTGTTTCCATTTCCTCTTGGATGTGCTAACATGACAGGTGCTCAATAGCTATGTAAAAATGGGGAATGTCCTTTGAGGAGCAGCAAAGCTAAGGTGAAGAATCAGAAGACTAGGAGAATTTGAGTTTGAAACCGTCGTAACAATATCATGCATTGAACCTAAAGAACAGAACAAGAATAGGAATAGATGAGCAAGTATATACAGGCAAGAGCAAAATGAGAACAGATTTGAGGAATACATCCAAAAATTGGTGCATCCCATACTGTGAGTCAAGTGAATCCCTGAGAACCTTTTTACTTCCTGTCCTGTGGGAGCATATAAGACCCTGTAGTCAGAGAAACCACGCTAAGCTAAACATTGAATTTTCTCCCTTCTTACACAATTTTGTCATTATTGGTGACTTCAGTTTCTCCTTGTCTACTAAGCCCTTCTTCTTGCAGATATTTTAGGTGATCCTGGCTCATTGTTTTTAGTTATTCATTTTTTTTTCTTTGTCAAACTCTGATTGGATCCATTCAAAATATTAGTGATGAAAATCAATGTCCTCCCTTGTGGCTTTCAGTCAATTTCAAACACCCATCTCAACATTGAAAACACTCTTGTATCCTGTATCCATTATTTCCCCCCTTCTTTTCCTCCCAGTAGTGTCTCTGATCAAATGTTTGCTTTTTTCCCCTTCTCATCTTCACTCTTTTTCCTCTTGAGTATATCATTTTTTTCTGCACATCTGTCAAATCCTCTGTCATTTCTCCTTTAGTTCTTTACTGCCACAGAGCTTAGTCTTACACATCTAAAGACCAATGTTGAATCAGCTGAGATGAATGAAGAATCAAAGAAATGAGACTCTACACCTCCATGGACTTGTCTTTTCCATCCATTATTTTTACTGCACTTTATTCTTTTAATCATGAGTATGCAAATATCTTCATTGTTACTCCTCACACAACAGGAGACAGCATCTCCCATTTAACTTCAGTTTTTGGCTACTGGTTTTTATATTAAAATTTTATTCTTTCTATACATTCTTTCCTGGGGAAAAACACACAGGCGCGCGCACACACACACGCACACACACACACTTTAAAGTGCCAAACAAAAGAAAACTGCTAAGCCAAACACAGGTAATAGAGAATAAGTTTAGTGTTTGTGTATAATGTAATAACATGCTAGATTTAGAGGATTTTTAATAAGATTATTCTATCAAAATCTTTGTTAAAAAAAAAGTATTAAAGTAAGCTCCTGCTCCTGCTAAGTCACTTTAGTCGTGTCTGACTCTGTGCGACCCCATAGACGGCAGCCCACCAGGCTCCGCCGTCCCTGGGATTCTATAGGAAAGAGCACTGGAGTGGGTTGCCATTTCCTTCTCCAATGCATTAAAGTGAAAAGTGAAAGTAAAGAAGATAATATAAATGGTATGCCTAAGGTGAATGGTAGGATACTTTGTTTCTCTTGATTTTAAACTCACTGTTTCAGAAAACAGAAATTGAGCATAAAAACATTTTTAAGTAATAAGTTAAAATATAAAAAAGTAATTTTTGAGTTTAAACTTTCATGAGCAAATTTCACATGTGGGAAGTAAACATATTGTTGGTATTATAAGCAGTGTCATGTTTGTGTTTTAAAAACAATTTGGGTCAATATTAACTGAAAATTAATTTCACTGACCTTAGGCAAGAATATAGTCAGAAGACCCAACATTGACTAAAAAATAATGATGAATGGCTATTTATTGAGCTGAGATGCTAGATATCTAGTTGAGTGAAGTGAGAATCAATGTAAGGTAGGTTTTATTTAATATCTTCATCATGCTTGAAAATTGTAGGGACAAAAATGACGATCTTCAAGGATTGATTCATGAGAGAAAGATTAAAATTACATACTATTTATAGCTTTGCAAAAAAATGACTTGCAAGTAATGGTAAATATTTACAGTGACTGAGATTAATTATTTAATGGGAGAAAATTAGATAAAAATAAGCTAATTTGTTATCCAATTATATTTAGTGAGCTAAAACATAATGTATCTACTCCAACTCCCAACTGTAGAGAACACCATTGCTTTAAAAATGAAGATTATAATAAAAATTAGTGTTTATTGTGTTACTGCTATGTACTAGGTATTGTTCTCAAGTGTCTTTTATTGACTCCATTTGCTCTTATGATAATCCTCAGGTGGGCCCTATCATTGTCTGTAATTACAGAGTATACCAAGGAATAGAATATTAGTAGTAATAGTAATATGACTTTTCAAGGGTGTCACACCTTGAATGAGGTGGTCAGGACTTAAAATTTGTTTAGTAGTGTTAGTAGTTCAGCCGTGACCGACTCTTTGCGACCCCACAGACTATAGCCTGCCAGGGTCCTCTGTCCATAGGATTCTCCAGGCCAGATTACTGGAGTGGGTTGCCATTCCCTTCTCCAGGAGACCTTCCTGATCCAGGGATCAGACCTGAGTCTCCTGCATTGCAGGCAGATTCTTTACCATCCGAGCTACAGGGAAGTCCTTAAAAGGAAGACTTAAAATTGTTGGGATAATTAACCTTTATTCTCTACTGTCTCAGATTAGATTTCAAAATAACTATAAAGTCATTTCAGGAATTATGTGGTGCCAGATATGGGAGATTTAATGCATTCTATTCAGAGAATATTTATTGAACACACACTATATTCTAGGAATTGATAGGCACCACAGAGATCCTGACAGAAAAATGAAATTTCAACTTGTCTATTTCCTTTTCTTTAATTTTCTTCTCCCTCTAGCCTAATACATTTGATTATTGACTGCTTATTGAATTCATGATGTTCTAAACTTCCCTCTAGCAAAACCCACCCCCAATTAATTGCCATGTTATATCTGATATATGAAGTCACACCAAGGGGAAATAACAAATTAAAAAAATCACATTTTTATTTTAATAACCTGTAGCTGCTTTTCTTGAGGAAATTACACCTGAACCCAATATCATTAACTCTGGAGAGGGATTTTTGAATTAGGGTCTTTCTAGGCTTCCGTATGCTTATAACTTTAATAGTAAAAAGAATATGATTTTCAATAAATTAGTTCTCCACACTTGGAAAATTCTGGGATGGCTTGAACAACTCTAGCATAGTCCCAGCTGGGTTCCTTTCTAAGCAACTTGGTAATTTGATTTGATACATTTTGCACCTCACATCCTAAGGAGAAGGGAGTTATGAAATTCGTAGAGAATATTATTTTTAATTGAATGCTCCCTCTTAAAAGAGCATTTTAATTGAGATTTAATAACTCCATAAAAGATAAATCTAGTTGCCATGTAATAAACAGTAATTAATTAGTTAATATCAATTAGATACTAAAAATATTAATTTACATTTAACATCTAACTACTATAATTTGCTATAGCATCTTATTAAATGCTAATTAAATTCCTAAATATTCTTACAAATTTAATGTATTAATAATAAGAATGTAAGTACATATTTACTGTATCTGCACTTCTGAGTTCATTACATGGCAATGAGAGTTATCTCTCTTACAGTAATTAAATGTACTAAGCAAACCTCAGTAACTTTTCCTAACACATACCATAACTGTTTTATTAATTTCAAATTAAATGCTCATTTAAGATTTTTAAACTACAGCTGCCCCAAACAGGCTGAGAAAAGGTTATTATATGTGTAGTTAAACTTTAGTTTTTAAATTTGGGGCTGAAGCTTTCTAAATATGACCTTTGGTTTCTCAGGGCATTCAATATTAACTTTTGATAATAATATTTATTCACATTGTCTATATCTACCATGTTTTTCCTTTGCCCTAACTTTATACATTCATTTAAGATTTTTAAACTACAGCTGCCCCAAACAGGCTGAGAAAAGGTTATTATATGTGTAGTTAAACTTTAGTTTTTAAATTTGGGGCTGAAGCTTTCTAAATATGACCTTTGGTTTCTCAGGGCATTCAATATTAACTTTTGATAATAATATTTATTCACATTGTCTATATCTACCATGTTTTTCCTTTGCCCTAACTTTATACATTTGTTCTCCATTTACTAAGTCTGTAACTACTTTTTTGCCTCTGTTTAATACAGGCCAGCAAAGTGTTTTTTTTTTTTTTCTTTTTCCATCATTAAAGAGCAGAGTTTTTACTAGCATCCTCTTCAAGTATCTTTTATTTCCATTAATTACCACTTCATTGTTAGAGAAACATCCTCATTGGGAATATTAAAAAAAAAGAAAGAAAGAAAAGAAAGAAGACAAGCGTTTTGTGATATTTGTAAGCAAAAGTGAGTCTGATCGGAAAGGCTGAAAGAGAAAGTTCTGCCAAGGTTCCAGCCTCAGGATGGTTTTTGAAAGACTAAGAGAAAATACAATCCTTGCATGTATCAAATGATTTAGAATCTTCAATCCTTCCAGATATGATGGGGATGTCATAAAGACAGGAGGCGGCTGAACAGCAAGGAAAGCACATTAGCTATTAACCTTCCCCCAGCCGATCAACTTTATTTTGCAATCTTCCCTCAGAACCATTAGAATACCCTGAAGAAATAACTTTCCAATTAAAAAGGATCTCAGAGAACAAAGCCATTTTATCTCTGACTCCTGGTGTTCTTTATTCCAATAATTTAAATTGGAATTGATTTTTCAATTTAGCCGTTGACTTGCTATGGACACACAGCTGAAAAGGCCGAATGGAATTGCATGGCTGAAATATTTGTCTTCGTGATGCACTTCTCATAAATTCACAGGGCCCTTTTTTTTTTTTTTTTTTAATGCATTTTCTTCTGCTGCCTTTGCCTTAGACAACAGCTTTTTAGCACAGCATGGGCAGAGCTGAGAAAACACGTCCACCATGACCTCCGGGGCCTCATCCTCCATTCCTCATAGATCTGTCTTCTTGTTACACCTCTTAGAAAATATATAAACCCAATGTATCAAAATGATCAGGCTTCTTGAATCCTGAATGCTTGCTTTCTAATTTACATAGAAGATTTAATTTTTTTGAAAAAGGAAAATACCTTTCTTAGGCTCTTTTACCTCAAAATACAAGTAGTGGATATTGAACTTGCCTTTATTGCTTAAATTATTAGTAGCTAAAAATAATGAATTTTCAATTAACACTTGATAATTTTGAATTAAATATCACAAATATTAAATTGTTTTTATTACCCTCTTATATTTTATAATAAAAGCACTAGTAATATCCAGTTATTAAGGCTCTTGATTAGCAGTCACAACTTTCCTGTCTGTTCACATTTCTGACCCTTTGCTTTCTGTGACCTCAGATGAAATGCCATAGTCTTTGTCACCAGGTCCTTCCTGTTTCCTCACCCTGTCACTCCAGCAGGTGTCTCTACTTTCCTTTGTCTTATAGGCTCAAGTCTTGTTCTGCAATCAGTACTGATGTGAATAGCAGGTATGGAAGGAAATCCTGAGCTCAAAACATTGTTTAACTTTTTACTAAACACCATATTGCTTATTACTCACACCCCTTGTGGTTTTGCTATGCATTGTCTTTCTCAGAAGTGTCCGAATGCATGATCTCAGACCTGGCCTTGAATGCTGGCACAGCAATCTCTTTTATAATATGAAGAGCAAAAGAGATCACAGAAACCTAATAATGTAAAGGTTTCTGAACACATGAGAACACAATTCTTATAGGTATTTCTTGTTCACTGTTCTAGTCCTTACACCAAAACACTACTTGGCACCTACTTGGTACTCAAAAATCTGCTGAATTATTGAATTATACTCTGGCTCCTGTCTGAATCTTCTCCCTGCAACCACGTATGAATTAGCACAGGAAGACATAATATTTATAGTAAATATATATACTTTTGTGCTTACTGTTTTAAGAGAGTAGCTATTAGTTACTAACATCAAAAGAGATTTTCCATAGTATTTTGATAAGGTATTGGTAATGGTTCTCTAACTCTGGCTATTGCATGGTTCACGGTACTTTTAAAGTCATCATGAGTAAAATAACAACACGGTACCATTGGTCACAGTCTTAAGAGAAGCAAGAGTTTCTCACCAACTAACATCAGAAAATAATGTTTTTACAGCATTCATTCATTTAACAAATTGATCATGTCCTGTTATGTGCTTGGCACTGTTCTGAGCACTATGGGTACACCAACAAATATACTGGACTGAAATGCCTATCCTTGTGGAGCTTAGTCTAATGAGAAAAGTTTGGTTCTCTCAGTTGTGTTCAATTCTTTGTGAGCCTATGGACTGTCCATGGAATTCTCCAGGTCAGAATACTGGAGTGGGTAGCTTTTCCCTTCTCCAGGGGATCTTCCCAACCCAGGGATCGAACCCAGGTCTCCCGTATTGCAGGTGGATTGTTTAACAGCTGAGCCACAAGAGAAGCCCGCGGACACTGGAGTGGGTAGCCTATCCCTTCTTCAGGGGATCTTCCTGACCCAGGATTCCAACAGGGGTCTTCCGCAAAGAATCTTCAGGTGGATTCTTTACTAACTGAGCTATCAGGCAAGGAAACACATAAAGAACAAGCATAATTTTAATAGCTGGTTAAAGCATTATGAGATGAGAGATGTAGTAGTAGGTTAAAATGTGAAGAGATCAGCGTAAGGGGGCTCTCCAAGGGGAAGGGGCAGAGCAGCAATTTAAAGGATAGTCAGAAAAGGCATTTTGAAAAGGGATTTGAATTCTGGTTCTCTCAGGATATATGCCCATCAGTGGGGTTGCTGGATCATAAGATAGTTCTATTTTTACTTTTTTAAGGAACCTCCATATTGTTTTCCATGGTAACTGAATTAATTTACATTCTTACCAAGACTGCAAGAGGGTTCCCCTTTCTCTACAAGCTTGCCAGCATTTATTGTTTGTAGATTTTTTAATGATGGCCATTTTGACTGGTTTGAGGTGGATGGACCTAGAGGCTGTTACACAAAGTGAAATAAGTCAGAAAGAGAAAAACAAACATGGTATATTAACACATATATATGCAATCTAGAAAAATGGTACAGATGAACCTATTTGCAGCAGGCATAGAGACACGGAAGTAGAGCATAGACGTGTGGACACAGGGAAGGAGAGGACAAAATGAATTGGGAGAGTGGAACTGACATATACAAACTACCATGAGTAAAACAGATAGCTAGTGGGAACCTGCTGTATAGCACAGGGAGCTCAACTAAGTGCTCTGTGATGACCTAGAAGGGTGAGATGGGGGCGTGGGAGGAGGCTCTACAGGAAGGGGATATATGTGTATGTATAGCTGATTCACTTTGTTGTACGGCAGAAACTAACAAAACATTATAAAGCAATTGTACTCCGGAAAAAAGAAAGAAAAAGGATTAGGGCAAAGACCTGGGGGAGGTAAAGCAGGGAGCCATGTATAGTCTTGGTCAAGCACCTTTCAGGAAGGAAAAGCAGATTCCTAGGGATCTAACCAAGAAGTGTTTTGGAAGGCTTGGCAGTTAGAAGCCGGGCTGGCTGGAGGAAAGTGAATGTGATGGGAGAGTTTAGTGAGAGGAACTGAGCAAATCCTATAAAGTGACTGCAGGGACTTTGGAGCTTATCCTGTGAAAGAATCAAAGAGCCACTGCCAGCTGCTCCCATTCTGACTCTACTTGAATAAATGGAGCATTCTCTGCAGTGACAACTGATTATACATTGCCTTGCTTTTGGAGGTGGGGGTGGATTGAGACATTTCTCAGAAAAGACTTGTATCTTCATTTTGATCTTAAGTTTTACAGAGATCAGATCTCTCATTTCCAGTTTCCTCTTGACTTTAAGCACTTACTGTGTCCAACTACATCTGTCACCTAAGATTATGAGAATTTGTTTCCAGGCTTTCCCTACTGAAATGTAGGTAACTTGAGGACAGCCTTGCTTCTTTGTATTGATCTGTTTTGGGGGTCTGTCACAGGATAAAGACTCTACAAAAGTTTGATGAAACATTGAGCTTAACAGAGCTAGCAGAAAAAGAAGCCAATTTATGGAATTAAAGTATTACTGGTTTATTTTTACAGTAACTTGGATTTCTTCTGCTTAAATTCCTGTACTAGATTTTTGTTATGAAAGCAATATAGTAAGAAAATTGGAGTCTTCCTAATGTAGACTGTGGTCATAGTTCAAAAATTATTCATCATTCTCTCAGAAAATCTACTAATTTAAGATTTCCCTAACTTTGACAGTTTTGGGAAATTTGTATGATGTTTGTATGCATTCAAATGTACCCCCGTACAGACAAAGTCTCTATCTGCTTGTCTCTGTCAGAGTTCTCCATTCAGTCTACATAAGTGAAAATGAAAATTTCCTCTTTCTTCTAAAGACTCTGTGAAATCTTCAATCTTTAGAATATCTCTCCAACATAGAGGACAGATGGGGAAAGCAAAAACAATAGTTTTTTGCCTTATGCATATTAATATCTGAAGTAACATAAATACACATGTGTGCTCACTCATACACACTTTGAAAAAATTCAGTCTCTGACTTGCTTATACTGAAAGTTGTTTCCCTGTCCAACATTCAATCATGTGGACCATCAGCGGGTGAGAGGCTACTTGCTGGACACTACCACAGCATGAAATAGCATGTTACTATAATGATTTTCGGAGAAAGCAATGGCACCCCACTCCAGTACTCTTGCCTGGAAAACCCCATGGGTGGAGGAGTCTGGTAGGCTGCAGTCCATGAGGTCGCTAAGAGTCGGACACGACTGAGCGACTTCACTATCCCTTTTCACTTTCATGCACTGGAGAAGGAAAATGGCAACCCACTCCAGTGTTCTTGCCTGAAGAACCCCAAGGACGGTGGAGCATGGTGGGCTGCCATCTATGAGGTCACACAAAGTCGGACATGACTGAAGTGACTTAGCAGCAGCAGCAGCATAATGATTTTCATGTTAGAACATTTCATCATTTTTAATGAGACATGCTTAACTCCATCCAAAATAGAGTTTTTAGAGAGTCATTTACAAATTGAGTCTTATGAATTTAAAAGAGGATCAGGTAGGAGAAACTGCACTTACCACCCCACTGATAATCTATTTTCATTTATTAATCTTATCATTGGAATTTCAAGTAGAAATAATGTTAAAAAGTGGGTTTTGAGATATATATATATATCCACTCTGTACTACAAAGGAATAATCCTAAACCATGATGTGCAATTGAAGATTTATCTAAGTCTATAATGAGCTCTTGTCTGGATCATTCATAATACAGACTCTGCTATTCTTCATCCTGTGCTTCATAGAAGTTCCTCACATGATGGTGTCCATGATATAGCAAATCCCCTCTTCTCTTGACTTCTTCAGAGGCGCTCCTCCAATATCTTTCCATCTCTGTACTGAATCATAATAATTTTCCCCTCTTAACTGGATCATCTTCACTATAATTCAAAGATACTATTGATGAAATTTCAACACTAAACCAAAATACCTTATAACTCCATATTATTCTCTAGCTACTCTCCTACCCCCTGTTCATTTTTATAGCAAATTTCCTTAAAAAAGTTGTTTATAATTTCCATAATCAATCTGTTTTGTCCTATTCCATATTCCAATCAAGCTTTGTTCCAACTACTTTACTGAAAATGCTCTTGTCATGGTAATCAATGATCCAATTTATCTTACTGACCATCAATCAAATTGTGTTTGACACAGCTGACCACTCTTTCTTCATTAATACATTTTATTTTATTTTTGTCACTGTGGTTTCTCAGATAACAGGTATTCCTGGTTCCTTCTTTCTTAGTAACCACACCTCCATGACCGTGAAAGCTGGGTGTAACTGGAAGCTTTTTCTTTCCTTTATTGGATGCTTTGTGTCGATGATCTCATTATTTCTCATGGTTTTAAGTGTGCTGCATACACAGATGCTCCCAGTTTAGACAACTCCCCTGGACTCTAGAATAATTTTAATTGCCTGCTTGCCATCACTACACAGTTTGCTAGAAGACATCTCCATATTAGCATGACTAAAATTGAACACTTTATCTGTCTTTCTAGATTAGGAGTGAGAGATCTCTTCCATAATCTCCCACATCTAAGGAAATTGTAACTCCATTCTTTTTGTTGCTTATAACAGTAAATCTGAGTCATCCTTAAGTTTTCTCTCTATTTCACATGTAATCTTTCGGGAAATTATGCTCTCTCTACTTTCAAAATTTACACAGAATCCAACCATTTACAACCTTAATTGTTGTTACCTTAATGCAAGTTACCAACATTTCTCTATTTGACTAGGGAGCTTCCCCAATGGCTCAGCCATAAAGAAACTGCTTGCAATGCAGAGAACACGGAAGACATCCGTTAGATCCCTGCCTCGGGAAGATGCCCTGAAGAAGGGAATGGCAACCCACTCCAGTATTCTCACCTGGAGAATCCCAAGGACGGGGGCTTCTCTGGTGGGCTAGAGTCCACACGGGTGCAAAGAGTCAGACACGACTAGAGTGATTTAGCACACACGTACGTACTGTTTAACTACTGCAGTGATCTTCTAATTGATGTCCCTGTTCAAAGCTGTCAAGTCTTTTAAATACGTAAAAGGCATACCAGATTTCTTCTCTGCTCAAAACTATCAAGGGCTTTCCATCTTATTTAGAGTGGAAGTCAAATTCTTACAATGCCTTTAGATTATTTGGTTACACTATGTGTAGTTTACATTAATGTGATAAGAAATATGGGGAAAATAGTGAGGGAAAAACCCAAGTTGCCACAATGTGCATTTGGCTACCCTGAACCTGCTTTTCTTTAGACAGGTCTGGCTGTTCTCTCTTCCTTGCTTGCAATTTCTTCACCTGCCTTGACTCATTCCCTCATTTTCTAAGGACTTTTTTTCAAGTGTCTCTTCTTAAGTAATATCTTCTTTGATCACCTTATTTAAAGTGCACCCCATTTCCATCCACTTTCTTGCATCATATTTTCTTCATAACATTTATCACCATCTGACACATTGTGTATTTTCCTTATTTATTTCATAATTACTTATCTGTGTCACTAAGTATAAAGCACAAGAGGACAGAGGCACTTGTGTTCTTTTTCTTTGGGATAAATATTTGTTAAAAGAGTAAATGATCAAATATTAGCTTCTGGCTTAAAGGTATTTGTTACTATTTGTATATTATTCATACTTACATCTAAAGTAATTTCAAAGTTTATTTTAAATAAGAATGTTTAAAAAATCTCTTTAGATTCTTCCAAAAATCTCTTGTTTCTTCTCATGTGTTCAATAAATATCTGCTAAAATGTATATGTTAATCTAAATTATTTCTCTCTAATATTTTTACTTGAACACACATTTGCATTGTTCTGTTATAAGCTCATTTTGATATGGAGAATCAAGTTACATCAATATTTGGGGTTGAAACAAAATATAAACTTTTCTATTAGGCAGAAAACTACATTTTGGTAGCTCAGATTTTTCTTTGATAAGCCATTTCCCTCCAAATTCATGTTGACCCTATTAAAATTATATCCTGCTAATTTTAATTAGCTCTTACATTTGCAATAGGGCTTTATGTTTTGTTGTTTTGGAGGCCTTTCTATAAAACTATTTATTAATTGCTTGGGAGTTATTTCAGTCATCTAATGGTAAATGTTTGGCTAAAAAATAACGAATGCATCTAAAACCCTTGCAGGTCAAGTGCTTTTATGTTTAAAGCAATAATGAAATGGTTCACTTAAAGAAGGACAATACCATTCATCTTAAAATCACACACAAAAATACTGTCCCATATTTCCTAACTTTTGAGCTATTAACAGTGGGAGCTATAGCTTAAATGAAGAATAACTTCACTGAAAAAGATGCCCAAGTATTGATTGTAACTATTTACTTTGAAAATGGAACTGATATACATTTTGAAAATAAGATTATCATATGTTCATTGACATTTTAGACACACTGTTATAAACAAAGCTTGATTGTTAATGACTGACAAAATGTGAGGTGCAAATATCACTTGATAACGTAGACATAAATGACTGGTGGGCAGAATTTGGGAAATAGAAGAAAGAAAAGGTAAGATCAGAAATTTTATTTAGTTTTGAGGAAACAAGAAAAATTTTTAAAAATCTTCAAAAATTAAAATATCAGAAAAATAGAAAATATTAATAGATCTATTAGTAGTAGAAAAAGATGATGAGGACAGTTTAAGTGATCTAAGTCATGTCTTTGGACCATAAATGTGATCTAAACTTGATAAATTAATTAATACATATAAAAGAATGCTGTCTAGTGTTATAAAGAAAATCAAATATATATATATATATATACATATATATATCCAGGTGTCATTTAAATCAATGTATTTGGGGACTAAAATGGCAGAATGGGTAAGAACGAAGCACAAGCCTATGTTCGATACAGGATACAGGATGCTTGGGGCTGGTGCACGGGGATGATCCAGGGAGATGATATGGAGTGGGAGGTGGGAGGGGGATTCAGGATTGGGAGCTAATATACACCCATGGTGGATTCATGTCAAGGTATGGCAAAACCAATACGGTATTGTAAAATAAAATAAAGTAAAAATAAAATAAAAAAAAAATGACAGAATGGAACAAAATAGTTTTATTTCAATTTTCATTGTCATCCTCAACACTGAGATTTTTGTTTTCTATATGTATACTATCATTTTGACAAATATTTTAAAAATAACAACAACAAAAAAAAAAGCTGTGGAAGATAGTACCATTACCTAAATCACAAAATTATCCAAAATAAAAGTATGTTGAGAAGGAAAAATCTAAGTGCAAGTGCATACTGTTAACAATGTCTTTCTCCCTTTGTGCAATGTTTGCGAATATATGTTAATGTGAGAATTTCCATCAATCTTTAAATTTGTTTTAATCATGAGTTGTGTTTTTTTTGCCAAACGCTAAATGTAGAGAGAGAGAAAAAAATCCCTACTTATAATTATGTTCACTGACTGCCAAGAAAAATATTGGATTTGGATCAGATATCTAGCAACAGAAAGCATTAGAGTTGCTCCAAAAAAATGATTTGGCAGTATATTTTTAGAAGAAAAGTAAGGAATGACTTGGAAAATAAACATTAAAATAGCAAAAATTGAAAACAACAGCTGGATTGTTTGATCCTCAATGAACTTCTCCATTGAAGTCTCAGTGAATGATAGAAAGGAGAAGAAGAAAGCCGAGCTGAGATATATAATCAGGAGAGAAAGGAAGCTTTTATTTGCATGTTTCATCGGAGTGAACTTGAAGACTATTATGACATTTTCTTGCACATACTTAAAAGTAAAGCTAAGTTTAGAAAGAAAAAAGAAAATTCAATGAATAAAGCTCTTTACATAGGCTTAAAATTATTCAAATCCCTAGAAGAAACTTGTACTTATCCTTTATTTCAAATAATGAAAAATTTGAAATACCTGTTGTTCTTTCCAAATATAATTTTAACACATAAAAAAAATCATCAAATAAGCAAGAAATGTCTGCTGCTCTTACTCCACAGAGACCTACTTGTCTACTTTCAAATGTCTGCTTTCCTAAACGTTTATTATGCTCACAATCTACTGTTGCCCTGAACCTGTCAGTAGTGTTAAGTGACTAGCAGGGGAGCAGAGGGATATTTTAAGACACTGAAGAATGTAAAGGGAAAGAGATTATAAGCATGTGTAGGACTGTAAACATAGATGAGTTAATGCAGCTAAAGATTACCTCCCAGATACGAACCTAGAATACACTGGGGAACAGGGTTAGAGTACGTGATTCATCTTCCAGTGAAAATGACATGGCTACTTCCTATTTACTGGGGTACCTTCAATTCAAGTGCTCTTTCTATCTATAGGTATCAAAATTTTGGTTAGGTTTCTAATTGCCAGCTCTTGATGTCCCCTGGGCCTATAAAAATAAGTCTTAAGTTGTCACTTTCCCTACTCCCCCCCATATCTGCAACCCTTCAATTTCTGTTATAGATTATATTATTTCCCATCACTTCTCTTCTTCTTTCTAAGAACTTTATATATTCACACCTTTGTCTTGGAATTTTGCATTGTTTTACCTCTAGGCAGAAAAAGCTTGTCTATTCCACTATGACATGGCTACTTCCTATTTACTGGGGTACCTTCAATTCAAGTGCTCTTTCTATCTATAGGTATCAAAATTTTGGTTAGGTTTCTAATTGCCAGCTCTTGATGTCCCCTGGGCCTATAAAAATAAGTCTTAAGTTGTCACTTTCCCTACTCCCCCCCATATCTGCAACCCTTCCATATAGATTATATTATTTCCCATCACTTCTCTTCTTCTTTCTAAGTACTTTATATATTCACACCTTTGTCGTGGAATTTTGCATTGTTTTACCTCTGGGCAGAAAAAGCTTGTCTATTCCATTGCTGTTCAGCTTGGTCATCTGACTTGCCTTTGCTAATGGAATGTGAGCATACAGGAAGCTAAATCAAGACCACAGAGTTCAGGTGAATAGTCAAATCCAGCCAAGTCCAGTCAAGTCTAGCGGAATCCAGCCAAATCCAACAGCAGCCAGCCAATCTCCTAAAAACACAGGTCAAGTATGACATGAGCAAAAAACAAATGCTTGCTGCTATAAACCGTGAAAATCTTGGGGCTGTTTGTTAGTGTAACAAATGCTGACTATTTCATGCTGCTGTTTCTGTAAATGTTGACAGTTGATGAATACAGGGAAGCAAGGTTATAAAAATTTGTAAAGAATGAGTTTAGGATAGAGATTGATAGAGAGGCATTGTCTCGCTGTATCTCACTGTTCACTAAACCCAGGGTAGGCAAGGCATGAGAGGTGAAGCTGGGAGAAAATACAAGGAGTCTTAGGAATCGTAGACATTCAAATTTAATCACTGTGGCAAGGCAGACACGCTTTACTCTCTAATGGCTGACACAGCAGCAACAATGATTACGTGACTGGACTCGACTTGACTGGACTTGACTCCACTTGATTTCAAGAAATTTTCAGGTAGTGCTTATACAGGACCACACCACGATCACAGCTATAGGATGTGAGTAGAGTGAAGCGAGAGAGCCTGACTAATGCCATCTTGGCTAATTTTCTCTTTGCCTACAGGGATAATGATTTTTAAAGCTGTCAGAAGCTGTCGCTCTTAATTTTTATTCAAATATGAATATCAAAGATTTTGCTCCTAAATTCCTTTTTAAAGAATATGATGGGAAACTAATTCTAACTGAAAGTGAACCTGCCTAACACTATGAATTAGAAACATCACTAAGACACGTAAATGTTGGCTTGAGGTGGGTGTGAATTTACAAACTGCCAAGGTTGCCTAAGTTGTCAGGTAACCTCTTCAAGACTTAGAGTGCTCTGTATGTACTTGAAACCCACTTCTTAGGTACCACACGCAGTAGGTACTTTGTGTGTTTCTCTTTACTTGTTCAGGGAATCTTTCCTTGATTCTGTATGCTAAATATGAACAGTTCATGGCTGCAAAAATCAGAACTTTTGTTAGTAAGTTACAGAACTCAACTCATCCTAGTTCTTACAAAAATAGACATTTCCCTGGATCACATAATTGAGAAATTCAAAGGGCATCTTTTAAAAAATAATGATCTCTCTCTCCTAAATCTTAGATGTCTTTGTCTCCCTTTCTCTTTGCATGCTGACCTCATTGTTCCCTATCAAAGTGTGACTCTGTCCATATAATGTGAAAGATAGCTGCTGAGCCCAATGCCCACAGATGTAGGTCCCTATTCCAAAGTTAATGACAGTCTTTTTTTTATTAGCTTTAGGGGAAAGCCCAAGGAGAATCTATGATTGGCTTAGGGTGGGCCTTTTTTTCCCACCAACCTGGCCCCTTTATTTTCCTTGATTGTTGCAATAAAAACACATAGAGGGACAGAGAATTTTCATAGGAAGGAGAAAAACAGGGATCTTGTATTTTTTTACCCATTTTGTGTGTGTGTGTGTGTTTATCTATCTCTTTGATCTCTAAGAATCATGCCTTTACCCCAATCTGAGTTCCTTTTTTATTTTGCTTTGCTAAAGCTACCTTGAGGTGATGAGAAGAGTTTTAAGCTATATTTTATTATGGAATGAGAGAAAATGTTTATAAATGACTGTCACTAAATTCCTTGTATAAGGATGAAAGTGAAAGTTGCTCAGTCATGTGTGCCTCTTTGCAACCCCATGAACTAGCAGTCCATGGAATTCTCCAGGCCAGAATACCAGAGTGGGTAGCCGTTCCCTTCTCCAGGGGATCTTTCCAACCCAGGGATTGAACCCAGGTCTCCCACATTGCAACTGGATTCTTTACCAGCTGAGCCACTAAGGAAGCCCTAAAAAGATTATAAGTGTTTGGAAACTGAAAATGAGATTCTGAGAGATTAGAATAAGTGAGAGATTTGACATTTATCAAGAAAGAAGAGAAGAGAATGTGGAAAGGAAGTGAAAAAAAAAAGTGAAATGCGCAATGAGGTAATGGAACCTGCTTAATCTCTAGAGACTTTATACTCTAAGATACAATTCTTCCCTATGATCCTCAGATATTTAATAAAGTCATTAAAATCATGATATGATCAAAATATATAGACTGTGTACAGAATGTGTACTGTGTATATGGATTGTTTGTATGGGACCTTTTGAAAGAGGTCCCCATTATTGTCATTGTTTCCATCAGTTTGGTCCCAAGTAAATAACAGGGACAGAACATAGCCTCACCCATCAATAGAAAATTGGATTAAAGATTTACTGGGCCTGGCCCCACCCATCAGAACAAGACCCAGTTTCCCCCTCTGTCAGTGTCTCCCATCAGGAAGCTTCCATAATCCTCTTAAACTTCTCCATCAGAAGGCAGACAGACTGAAAACCACAAACACAGAAAACTAAACAATTTGATCACATGGATTACAGCCTTGTCTAACTCAATGAAACTAAGAGCCATGCCATGTAGGGCCACCCAAGATGGACAGGTCATGGTGGAGAGTTCTGACAAAACATGGTACACTGGAGAAAGGAATGGCAAACCACTTGAGTATTCTTGTCTTGAGAACCCCATGAACAGTATGAAAAGGCAAAAAAAAAAAAAAAATCCACACAATTGCATTCATCTCACTTGCTAGTAAAGTAATGCTCAAAATTCTCTGAGCTAGGCTTCAATAGTATGTGAACTGAAAAGTCCCAGATATTTAAGCTGGATTTAGAAAAAGCAGAGTAGCCAGAGATTAAATTGCCAACATCTGCTGGATCATTGAAAAAGCAAGAGAGTTTCAGAAAAATGTTTACTTTTGCTTTGTTGACTGTGCCAAAGCCTTTGAATGTGTGTACCACACAAACTCTGGAAAATTCTGAAATAGATGGGAATACCAGACCACCTGACCTGCCTCTTAAGAAATCTATATGTGCATCAGGAAGTAACAGAGCTGGACATGGAACAGCAGACTGGTTCCAAATCAGGAAAGGAGTGCGTCAAGGCTGTATATTGTCACCATGCTTATTTAACTTATATGCAGAGTACATTATGAGAAATGCCACATCAGATGAAGCACAAAGTGGAATCAAGATTGCTGAGAGAAATATCAATAACCTCAGATATGCAGATGACACCACCCTTATGGCAGAAAGTGAAGAAGAACTAAAGAGCCTCTTGATGAAAGTGAAAGAAGAGAATGAAACAGTTGGCTTAAAACTCAACATTCAGAAGATGAAGATCATGGCATCTGGTCCCATCACTTCATGGCAAATAGATATGGAAATAGTGGAAACAGTGACAGACTTTATTTTGGGGGGATCCAAAATCACTGCAGACAGTGACTGCCACCATGAAATTAAAAGACACTTGCTCCTTGGAAGAAAAGTGAGCAACCTAGACAGCATATTTAAAACCAAAGACAATGCTTTGCCAACAAAGTCCATGTAGTCAAAGTTATGGTTTTTCCGGTGGTCATGTACCGATATGAGAGTTGGACTCTAAAGAAAGCTGAGAGCAGAAGAATCGATGCTTTTGAACTGTGGTGTTGGAGAAGACTCTTGAGAGTCCCTTGGACTGCGAGGAGATCCAACCAGTCCACCCTAAAGGAAATCAGTCCTCAATATTCATTGGAAGGACTGATGTTGAAACTGAAACTCCAATACTTTGGCCACCTGATGTGAAGAGCTGACTCATTTAAAAGACCATGATCTTGGAAGGATTGAAGGTGGGAGCAGAAGGGAACAACAGAGGATGAATTGGTTGGATGTCCTAACTGACAATGGACATGAGTTGAGTAAACTCTAGGAGTTGGTGATGGCCAGGGAGGCTTGATGTGCTGCAGTCCATGGGGTTACAAAGAGTTGGACATGAGTGAGTGACTGAACTGAATAGAATAAGAAAAAAGGGTCTGAGTTTTGCATCTAGCTTGAGGTAAGCTGAGGTGCCGTATGTGGACAACACGGGGGTCCTTGGAGCTGCAAAGAGCACAGAGAAAGTATAAACTGCATATAGGTTTCAGAATGGTGTGGCAGACTCTGCATTCTCCTGATTTGTAAGTTTGAGAGATTGTAAAAGCCAACCTAAATATCTGAAGAGTAAGAAAGTCATAACTGTTATCTAGGATAAGAGCTTCTTATATCAATATCCCTGTAAACTGATCAGGGAAATAATTTGAATATTTTTAATTCCAAGAATGCAAGTATTTTAACTCATTTCCTTGTACCCTATATAGTAGAAACACCCCACAAATTTGGTTGAATGACAAAGGAATCCTCTTTTGTGAATTGCATGTTGTTTCTGTCACATTAAGTCTGGTGTCATCCACTCTACTATAATGGTGTGTTTAATTTCTCAGCTTAACACACCATTTATTTGCTCATGATCATGGGGGTCAGTAATTTAGCTGGATTCAGTCACAGTCACTTATATACTTGGAGCTTGGTTAGGATGGAAAAATCTGGGTCCTTTCTCTCCATATCCACTCTCATCCTTGACATACTAGCCTGGGATTTTTTTTTTTTTTAAATCCATAACAGAAGTGTTCCCCTGCAGCAAGAGAACGCAAGGCCAAGTATGCAAGTATTTTTCAAGTCTCTAATTGGATCCCAACTGTAATATCTCATTGGTTAAATTACGCCACATGCTCAAGCCCAGAATCAATGTGGGTGAAATCTACTTACCATACACTGGAAGTCATCAGTGTAACAATCTACCATAGAAACCTTAATAATACCGATTATGAAAAGTTTTGAGTCTATGCTACAAGCTTAGTGTCTTTAATGAAGACTGTGAATTAGTATGTGTGTACAAATTTTCTCCTGTTATTAGAAAGAGATGGAGAAGGAAATGGCAACCCACTCCAGTGTTCTTGTCTGGAGAGTCCCGGGGACGGGGGAGCCTGGTGGGTTTCCGTCTATGGGGTCGTGCAGAGTCGGACATGACTGAAGCGACTTAGCAGAAGATTAGAAAGAGAAATACAGTTAAACTCTCTTATAAAAGGCTCTGTAAAAGGCTCAACTTTGGCCTAGATTAAGAAATGGAATTTGCCCCTGTGAAGTTTATGTATCTTTCAGAAATAATCACAGGGATATTCTCTTTTCCCATATTATTCTAGAACCTTGCTACTGCCCCAATAAGAAGACCAGTCTTCCCTTGTAGCTGGACACAACTTTGTGGCTGCCTCATTGTGGTGTTGGAGAAGACTCTTGAGAGTCCCTTGGCCTGCAAGGAGATCCAGCCAGTTCATCCTAAAGGAGATCAGTCCTGGGTGTTCACTGAAAGGACTGATGTTGAAGCTGAAGCTCCAGGACTTTGGCCACCTCATGGGAAGAGCTGACTCGTCTGAAAAGACCCTGATGCTGAGAAAGATTGAGGACAGGAGGAGAAGGGGACGACAGAGGATGAGATGGCTGGATGGCATCACTGACTTGATGGACATGGGTTTGGATGGACTCCGGGAGTTGGTGATGGACAGGGAGGCCTGGCATGCTGTGGTTCATAGGGTCGCAAAGAGTTGGACGCTACTGAGTGACTGAACTGAACTGAACTGAACACTGGATAGAATGCATCAAAGTGGTGTTATGTAACTTTAAATACTGGATCATAGAAGATGATAGTGTCTCATTTTCTCCACTTTCACTTATAGAACCTCAAACCTAGGCATCATTCTGCAAGGAAGCCTCAGCTATGTGTGGAGGTCATGTGTAAAGGTTCTAACCAGTTGTACAGCTAAGGTTCTAGCCAATATTCAGCCAATCAGCATCTAGTACCAACTAACAAAAATGTAAATCAATTAACCTTCAGATAATTCTAGAACTAAGCTTTTGAGCCATCTCTTGCTTGTGCATGCATGCTCAGTCATGTCAGACTCTTAGTGACCCCATGGACTGTAGCTTAGCAGGCTTCTCTGCCCATGAGATTTCCCAGGCAAAAATACTGGAGTAGATTGCCATTTCCTTCTCCAGGGAATCTTCCAAATCCAGGGATCAAAGCCAAGTCTCTTGAATTGGCAAGATTCTTTAACTCTGAGCTACCTGAGGAAAAAATGGTGATGTACAAATTCAGGCCATATATAAAATAATATAAAAATGCTGCTAGTCAGACAGAGTTAAGGGAAGGGAAGACTTCATGTATCTAATGCATTTTTTTCAATTCAATGATAGTTTTTCACAATTTTTGAATTTACAAGTACAAATCAGTGTTATACATCAAGCCATTGTCAAAATGAAATATATCTATTTCAGTGTTTGTAATATCTAGAAAGGTAATGAACAGACTCAGAAGCAATTTCAGAGATAATCTAAGTTAAAGACAGGAAGTCCATGTATAATGAATAAAGTAGCAGTGCAAAGAATTATATTCACATCTTTGCTTGACATATACTGTTCATACTATGACTCTTACATTTTTATTTATTTTCTGATTTATTAAAAAGCATAGTATTTATTTTTAGTTATTAGAAGATCTTAGATTGAACATTATTTTTAAAATATGGAGCCTAAAATACATTTGCAACTTAGTATAATTTTAAGGATTAAATAATTAATTTATCTTTTTTTTTGTATAATCTCTAGGAATGGTAGAGAAATTGTGTCAATACAATTGGATATTTTAAACTTCTTTGAGAAATGAACCAAGTCATTCATTTTCTTTAATGAGGTCTAATCTAATTTTCTAATCTATGCAGCACTTTAAGAAAGCTCAGCCTTCTTACCCTAATTGGACCTATGTATATCAGTGAAGCATTTAGCTAGGGTGTAAATTAAACAAGTTATATGGCATGATGTCAGATGTTTGCTGACATAGAAATAAGTGTTGGTTAAATAGTGCTTCTTAAACTTTGATGTGTATACAAATAAAGTTACTGGGTTTGTTAACATGTTAACCAGATTCAGTTGACCTGGGATGGAGCCTAGAAGTCCTGACTTTCTAACAGGCTGCCAGGCAAGGGCATGTTACTGGTCACTGGACTACACTGAATGGTAAAGGTTTAGAGATGTGAGTTCAGACTGAAGTATTGCCACAGTGAAGAATCAGTCCAGTAGAGAAAATAAGGCATACTTAGAAAGTAGTGCTCAGAAGAGTTGTAAAAGTACTTTGCTTCTCTAACCAGGAGTGATAGAAAAAATTAGAAGCATTTTATCAAAATCTGGACTAGCCAACTTTATCAGATGCAAACTCAGCAGATGTTTCAGTAGATTCTGATCACCTTATCTGAGAAACTCACTCCTCATCTATCTGGGATCTCTCTGCATTCACTTCTGTGAATATGTAATACCATGTTTTCACTATATTTATTTCTCTCTTTGTAGAAACACAGATGCCCTTGACTTTCTGCAATCTAGTTCCTGAGGAAATTCCTTTTTTTTGCCTCCACTATTTCTCCTCTTTCCTTCCTACCTTGTGCTTCCCAGGTGCCTCAGAAGTAAAGAATCTGCCTGCAATGCTGAAGATGCAGGAGACACAAGTTGAATCCCTGGGTTTGGAAGACGCCCTGGATGAAGGCATGGCAACCCACTCTAGTATTTTTGCCTGAAGAATTCCATGGACAGAGGACCCTTGTGGGGTACAGTCCACTGGGTTGCAAAGAGTTGGACACAACTTGATGGAGGTGAACTCTGGGAGTTGGTGATGGACAGGGAGGCCTGGTGTGCTGCGATTCATGGGGTCGCGAAGAGTCGGACACAACTGAGCAAATGAACTGAGCTGAACTGAAGCAACTGAGCACACACACATGCTTCCCTCCTCCATCTCCTTATATACTCATTGCAGCTGATTATCTAATAAAAACGAAACATCCTGGATTATATACTTTTATTTAATTTGCTTCTCACAAAGCCAGAATAAGATAGGTCTTATTCTCAAGATGAGGACAGAGGAAATTGAGGCCTAAAGAGTTAGATTTCATATTTAGAGTCTCATGTTATCAAGAACAGAGGAATATCTGAGTTCCAGATCTGATATCCACCCTTGTCCACTCCAATCCACTTCCTTAATCTTCATTGTCCACATTTAATTAGTCCTGCTAACAAATGTCTGTCATAATTATTCTTTACCAAATATCTCCATGGTCATTATCTTTGTTTGAAACTTTACTATCTCTCTATTTTTTTTAAGGTAAATAAAACATGAAAAACCAGCTTAACACATTCTTCTTTACCTAGTCAGTCCTTCCTTCACAGTTCTGCCAGAATAATCTTCTTAAACATAAGTCTGATTGTGTCTTTCCCCTTCTAAATGTATCTAATCATCATAGTCCTTCTAGAAATAAGTCACTATCCTTTCTTATTATATAGGTACTTTGTTATCTGAACTAAGCCTACAGCTGCAGACTCCATCAATTTTTTTTTTTTTTTTCTAGAAACACACATAATAACAACACAGGAATGTTATTCTCCATATTTCTCATGCACTGGCACCATTGTTCTCTCTCTGCCAAAAATGCTCTACTCTACTCTACTTGTCCACTACTCACTGTAAGTGTAAATGCTAGAATTATCATACTCATACTGCCCTTCTGCTTATTTAGAGGATTCTTTATACTCCTGTGTGACATGATCTACACTTGCTTAGTAGGCATCTCATTGTTTTGTGATTATTTGTGCACATGTCTGTTCCCCTGATTTCTTACTGAAGTTGTAAAGTATATTGATTGTTGTATCAGTCAGAGTTCCACAAAAGGAACAGAACCAGTAAGAAATATATATTGAGATTTATGACAAGGGGTTAGCTTACACATTTGGGCAGACTGGCTATGTTACTTCCAAGTCCATAGGGTTAGCTGTAAGAAGGGCAGACTGTATATCTTGGGCCTTGGCTGAAGCTGCTGTTCAGAAATAAAATTTCTACTCCAACTTGGAAGCCTGAACTCTCTTCTTTTTTTTTTCCATGATTAATTTTTATTGGAGTATAGTTGCTTTATAATGTTGTGTTAGTTTCTACTGTACAGCAAAGTGAATCAGCTATATGTATACATTTATCTCCTCTCTTTTGGATTTCCTTCCCATTTAGGTCACCACTGAAGACTGATTAGGCCCTGTGGCTCAAATGGTGAAGAATCTGCCTGTAATGAAGGAGACCAGGGTTCAATCCCTGTGTCGGGAAGATCCTCTGGAGAAGGGAAAGGCAATCCACTCCAGTAATCTTGCCTAGAAAATCCCATGGACAGAGGAACCTGGTGGGCTACTGTTTATGGGGTCACAAAGAGTTGGACATGACTGAGTGACTAACACACACACAGAGCACTGATTAGAGTTCTCTGTCCTATATAGTAGGTTCTCATTTATTATTTATTTTATATACAGTAAAATATGTATGTCAGTCCCAATCTACCAATTCATTCCACTCCCTCTTGAGAAATCTGTATGGTGGTCAGGAAGCAACAGTTAGAACTGGACATGGAACAACAGACTGGTTTCAAATAGGGATAAGAGTACGTCAAGGCTGTATATTGTCACCCTGCTTAATTAACTTATATGCAGAGTACATCATGAGAAACACTGGGCTGGATGAAGCACAAACTGGTATCAAGATTGCTGGGAGAAATATCAATAACCTCAGATATGCAGATAACATCACCCTTATGGCAGAAAGTGAAGAAGAACTAAAGAGCCTCTTGATGAAAGTGAAATAAGAGAGTAAAAATGTTGGCTTAAAACTCAACATTCAGAAAACGAAGATCATGGCATCTGGTCCTATCACTTCATGGCAAATAGATGGGGAAACAGTGGAAACAGTGACAGACTTTACTTTTGGGGCTCCCAAATCACTGCAGATGGTGACTGCCACCATGGAATTAAAAGACACTTGCTCCTTGGAGGAAGTTATGACCAACCTAAACAGCATATTTAAAAGCAGAGACAATACTTTGCTAATAAAGTTCCATCTGGTCAAAGCTATGGTTTTTCCAGTAGTCATGGATGGATGTGAGAGCTGGAATATAAAGAAAACTGAGCACCACAGAATTGCTGTTTTTGAACTGTGGTGTCGGAGAAGACTTTTGGGAGTCCCTTGGTCTGCAAGGAGATCCAACCACTCCACCCTAAAGGAAATCAGTCCTGAATATTCATTGGAAGGATTGATGCAAAAACTGAAACTCCATACTTTGGCCACCTTATGAGAAGAACTGACTCATTGGAAAAGACCCTGATGCTGGGAAGGATTGAAGGTGGGAGGAGAAGGGGACAACAGAGGATGATATGGTTGGATGGCATCACCGACACACTGGACATGAGGTTGAGTAAACTCCGAGAGCTGGCGATGGACAGGGAGGCCTGGCGTGCTGCAGTCTAAGGGGTCGCAAAGAGTCAGACACAGCTGAGCAACTGAACTGAACTGACTGAACTGAAATGACATTTTACCAAACAGTGAGTTCACTAGAATTGTTTAAAATAGTGGAATGTATGGAAGTACATATGTAAGAAAGTATGAAATATTGTCTCATTTGATATGGCAGAGAATTAAGTATAGAAATTAAGTGTAGGATATGGGAAATACATATTTGGAATCTTAATTTTTTGAAGCATTTTTCTTTGATAAAAGCTTTTCACTAAAGATATATTGATTGTGTGAAGTAATTGTAAAATACAGTAGTTCCACAACTTGTTTGTGGTTTTGCTTTCTGCCATTTCAGTTACATAATCAACTGGGGTCTGGAATCTTAAATGAAAAATTCCAGAAATAATTCATAAATTTTAAATTGCACATCCTTCTAAGAGGATGACAAATCTGCTGTCATTCCCTTCCATCCTGCCCNTAATTGTAAAATACAGTAGTTCCACAACTTGTTTGTGGTTTTGCTTTCTGCCATTTCAGTTACATAATCAACTGGGGTCTGGAATCTTAAATGAAAAATTCCAGAAATAATTCATGAATTTTAAATTGCACATCCTTCTAAGAGGATGACAAATCTGCTGTCATTCCCTTCCATCCTGCCCTGGACCTGAATCATCCTTTTGTCCACAGTATTCCACCCATTAGCCCCTTAGTAGCCTTCTAGATTATCAGCTTGACTGTTGTGGTATGGTAATGCTTGTGTTCAAGTGACCTTTATTTTATTTAATAATGTCCCCAAAGTACAAGGGTAATGATGCTGGATATTCAGATATGCCAAAGAGGAGCGATAAAATACTTCCTTCAAGTAAAATATGAAAGTTCTTGAGTTAGGAAAGAAATCGTATGCTTAGGTTGCTAAGATCTATGATAAGAATGAATCTTCTATCCATGTAATTGTGAAGAAAGAAAAAGAAATCCATGCTAATTTTGCTGCTGCATCTCAAACTGCAATAGTTATGGCTACAGTGCATGATAAGTACTTAGTTAAGATGGAATAGATATGAAAATTGTACAATAAGATATTTTGAAAGAGAGAGGCCACAGTCACACTAATTTATGTTAAACTTTTATCAGAAATGTGTACCTATAGGAAAAAACAGAATATATGGGATTTGACATCTATTGTTTCAGGCATCGCCTGGGGGTCTTGGAACATATCCTTCACGAATAAGATTGAGATTACTGTATTGCCAAGATAATGACTGAATTTAATTCCTAAATAAGCTTCCATTATATTAATATACAAAAGTTCCTTTAGTGGTCATGTATAAAATAATATTTTTAGAAATATATATTTATATTTTTCTTTAAAATAATGTACATCTCTATGCACATTATTTGTACAATTTGTATATGATGTACAACCTATTTCACAGTGTAAACTTAGTTTTGCACAACCAAGAATGAGTCCTGGATTGTAACTTTAGGCATCAAGAATAATTAAGTAGAAACATATCAGGTCTATTTAATTTGCAAACTCTAATGATTGATGCTTTTAATTGATATTCTATGTAGTATTTTTCAAATGATTAACATCTTAGAAATAAAAACATTGGCTTATATTTCATTGCTTACAAAATCTACAGCTGTGTACTGCATTAACATATTACTATAATACATGAATGCATGGAATATAATAATAGTCAAGGTCTTCCCTGGTTGCTCAGATGGTAAAGCATCCAGATACAATGCATAAAACACTGGTTCAATCCCTGTGTTGGGACAATTAAACATATAATTATACACCTAATAATAAATATATTCCTGCAATAATTGATGTCATACATGATGTGCTGACCTAATACTAAATGTGTTTGAAAATGACTTGAAAAAGAACCCTACAGAAAAATAAGCTTGCAACCTGTGTGTTTAAAAGTTAACGTATATTTACAGGGCATTCACACGTAGAAGCGGCAACAGATACCGTCCCCTAGTCTAGCACATCCGTACTCATAACATCTATTTGCTTTGCTTTGTCAAAACATATGAAAAATCATTAAAGTGTTTTAATAAATGTCTGGTTTTTCTGCTCATTCATCTTATAAATATTAATTAGCCATGGATCAGGCAATTAAAGTTTAATCAATTTGCACTAATTAGCACCACATACTTGCATAAAAAGATAAAACCAACTCCTGCATCTGGCTGTTATTTGCAGTTTTTGTCAAGTGCTGATGAGTTTAATCTTGAAGGGAAGATTAAGAAGAAAAGAAAAAAAAATAAATCAAGAAAGTAGTGTTAATTTTATTAAATTTTCACTCAGACAGCCAGTCATGAGAACCATGCAGCTAATGGCAGCATTAGCTTTGACCGAAATCTGATTCACCCATTCCCTCCTCATGAGCCCCATCTGAAAGGAAGGGGCTCCATCTCATCTGCTTGTGACACTGCTTTACGCATTTGATTTAATGTCACCATGATTTCAAATCTGACTGCTCTCTATTTTTTGAGACTTAAAAACTTAAAATGAATGGTTCCTATAGCCATAGGTATTAAAAGACATACTTTCTTCCTTCAGAATGAATGTGAATGATCTGTGTTGAAGGAGAAATTAAAAAGTTGCAGCCTTACCAATGAAATTGAAATGTTCATAGAATATAAATTATGTGCAACTGTTATGCTGAGAGAGATCTCTGAAAGACTTCAAATTTGCATTCTGAGCTTTTGTGGGCCTTCCATAACAGAACACATTTCTGTTCTGCATAGACTTTGAAACTTACTCGTGCTTCTCTGTCTTCGACTTCTGTATTTGATTAAATAAATTACACTGCCAATCTAGTAAGGAGACATTGTACAGTGCATTTGCATTACTATTTTGTGTTTTAATAACCAGAGAAAATAAAGTGTTCCATTACTGCCTATTCATATAATTGACAAGGATTATAGGGAATGGAACTAGTCTTTAATCACTGATGGAAATTTATCTTAGGCTTGGCAGGTAAAACTACACGTTTTAAGATGATTTAGCATTGTACTAAAAAATAGAGTGTGATTCATAAAAAAAGCCATGCACCATTTACATGGGGATTTTTATTCAGTTTATGCAAGAATAGACCAGTGAATGGTTATTGATATTTTTCAAATAAAGTATGTATGATTCATTAAACTCCCTATTCCCCTGTGAACAAGCCACTGCTCTGTTAAGTACTCTTTGCCTACATATCCCATACAGAAAGCAAAGGCAGAAAAGGGGGATATCATGGTTCAATGCCTTCTTTAAAAAAAAAAAGTGCCTAAAAATGAGATCACATGCAGTAACAGATAATTCTCTCAATCACCATCTGGATCTCAATACATATGATTATTCACACTGTTGTTGAAAATATGTGAATATATCTTTGTTAATACGGCACGGTACAGACATGCTGGAATAGAGATACATACCTGTATTTACTTTACAAAATAAGACTATGAATCAAATTCCTGTGCTCTAGAATCTTGATCCTCTGAATGAAATCATGTATGAAAAAATGGGTTTTAAACCTAAATTACTATAAAAATAACAGTTTCATGGGGCAAAGAAAGAGGATATCGTGGTTATGCTCCAATAGATTCCTCAGGAACGCATTTCCTTTCTTTTGACATGAACAATATTTGAAGTCCAGCCTTATGTGGAGGGAAGCCAGCAGAATATAGTCACAAGATCTGAGTGTACATCTATGTTCTGCTCTCCTCAAGGTTCAAATTTTTTAGGTAATACATTTACTCTTTCTAACTCTTGATCTTCCCCCATACAAAATACTTCATTCTCTGTTTGTTTCAACACATATTTAAAGACTGCATGTATTTTTATAAGTGGTATTGGTAGCCAAAACACGTGTCACTTCACAAATGATAAAAATAATTAAGTGTGTTATACCTGGAGACCAATGGGGGCTTCCTCTATGGCTCACGTGGCAAAGCATCCACCTGCAATGCGGGAGACCTGGGTTCGATCCCTGGGTTGAGAAGATTCCCTAGAGGAGGGCGTGGCAGCCCACTCCTGTATTCTTGCCTGGAGAATAGATGTAGGAACCTGCTGGGCTACAGTCCATGGGGTCACAAAGAGTTGGAGGCAACTAAGCACAGCCTAGCACAGAGACAAACAGGCATCATAATTGTATTCAATATTTAAATACATACCATATAGAGGAGGACTTAAAGCTTATTTTGTTTGAGTCCAGAAGAAATTTATAGAAGTCATAGGAAGAAAGCATTTATTTAACATAGAAAATAACCTTTAAGTCTAAATGTACCCCTTTTAGATGATTTGTCATAAGGAGAAATGCGTCCAGTTCATCCTTCTTGAAGATAGTTTTGTGAGGAATGTTACTACTGAATAGAAGTGGAGATCAATTATAAGATTATAGGAGAAAATTTTTAAATGACAAATATGTAAAGACTAATGTGTTTGGACAATTTCCTCTTTCTATAAAGCATATTTATAAATTACTGAAGATTTTACATACAAAAATGCAAATTTAATTTCCCTATTTCCCTATCCATTTAAGATTAACACAAATCCCCATAGTCACTATTAACCTAGATCTCCAAAATAATGTCCTCTGTTTTACAAGCTGGAAGCCAGCTATTGGCAAGTTCTCTTTTCCTTGAACTATCTTCCTGCAGCCAGGATAAGTTAATGCAAAAAAAAAAGAAGAAGAAAAAAAAATTACAACTTTCTAATCTTCTAAGGCTTAAAGATATTCTCAGATTCCACCTTTTTCTGAGAGAAGAAAGTTCATGTAAATATTATGTTGGTTTTAATTTTTCTTCTCAGCCCTTCTCATCCCATTGTACATTTTTGAGAGAATCTATTTGAAAGATAATTGGCTCTTCATCACTTATTTTAGTCTACCGGATGGAATTTCCTGTCTGTTTATACACTATTCATTAGAGAAATGAAGACTATATAGTCTGGAATGCATCTCTTCTCCAGACAATTAAGAATATCAATTTTAATTATCTAGAAACAAAGTCATCATTCTCAAATTATACAATCGTATCTACATATATATGGAAAACAGGAATATTCAATTTTTAAAAATGGTACATAGATCCTTGAATTTACTTATATTTTCTCCTATTCTTCAATAATATAATTTAAAGGTATTATATTAAGATATAAGGAGCAATAATAATTCCAGTAACAAAAACCAGAATTTTAAAGGAAAAATGTTAAATACAACACACATATTTTGCATCTTTTAAAACAGAGATTAGGACAAACTATGTTGTAATTGACTAAAGTAGAGGTGGTTTTTGAGAAATGAAATACAAGGTATCAACAGAAATGTGAATGCCTTCTTCCACAGGTGGTCGCTTCACTTAATTGCATGTTAATAAGAATAGTGATTTTATTTTAAAAATTATATAGTAATTTATTTATTTTTAATGAAGAGAGATTTTGACATTTTTTAACTATGATACTGAAATTAGGTCAGTAATTTCAAGAAATGGGACAACTTTGGCTGGAAGAAAGTGCGTTTTCAGGGAAAAAAGAAGAAAAAAAGAAAGAAAACAATCTCCATCAACTACTGTTACATTGCAAACCATTTATCCAGACTGGAAAATATTTATCTGAAATTTTACTAATGGATTAAAAAGCTGTTGATTTTCTGGAATTGACAGAATTCATGAAATTTTCTCTAGAATTCCCCTTATGATTATTAGAAAACCAATTACTAAGAAATTCCTTTTTTTCCTTGTAACCTTTTCTCAAATTTATATATTGTTCCCTTCATATGCATCTTTTGTGTATTCTATATCTTGCATGGCTTTATCATTTTTTCCCACAAGAAAACATGCCTAATTAAAACACTTGTACAGTGCAAAGAACTCTACAAAACCTCATGTGCTAGAAATGAGTGTGATGACTTTCCATTCCCATTGCATGAGAAACAATTAATGTTTAGGAGCAATTGTAATGTGAAAAATATGTAATCAGGTTGTGATGATTAATTGGACTACTGGAACCAGATATGATAATATATCTTAAACCAACCTTGTTAGAGTTTTTATTTTTTTCCTTAATGTGGTGATGAGAAAGGATCATATTAAAATAACTCTTTTACTAAGCAAAAATCTAGAATATCAGAATAAAAGTACATTTGGTTGAATAAAAATGACTGCAATTTCCTTTACTCCCCTTCAAGAAGTAGATATAGTATTTCTTGGTTACTATCCTGAGACTAAAATTCTCAGGACGTGAGTCTGAGACTCACTTAAAATTTAAAATCTTATAGGAAAAACAGAATATGCTTATGAATAAATTCTGATGTTGACAAAGTTCTATTTAGTGGCATGTCCAATTTCCTTTTAGATACATGTCCTCTTATAAACCGGGCTTCCCAAGTAGCGATAGTGGTAAAAAACCCATGCCAGCCAATACAGGAGACTTAAGAGACGAGGGCTGTGGTGATTAGTTGGACTACTGGAACCAGAAACAATAATAAATCTTAAACCAGGAAGATACCTTAGAGGAGGGTATGGCAACCCACTCCGGTATTCTTTCCTGGAGAATCCCATGGGCAGAGGAGACTGGTGGACTACAGTACATATGGTCACATAGAGCCGAACAGGACTGAAGCGACTTAGCAGGCACATATGCTGCTTATAAACTCCTGTCTCTCACTTGTTTAACCAAATCATTTAATTTTGTCCAGAATTCAAAAATGGCATATGGGAATTGCTTGTCTCAGTTCCATGATGCCTAGAGACTAACCTGAGGTGTCTCCAAGAGTGGAAATAGTCAACTGGGAATTATTTTAGCTGCCTAGGCTGGACAGTGTAGGAAGATTTCACTCATGTGCCTATTTCTTGGTGTTTGCATTGCACGCTCTCTGTTACTATTAACCAGGCTGGTCTTCTGAGTATAAGGGTCTCAAGCTAGTTCAACATGGTAGCCATCTTCCAAGTGGAAGAAGCAGATGTCACCAATCTTTTTATAGGCATAAGCCAGAAATGGACTCACCATTTTTCCATCATGTACTATGGGCTTAAACATAAACAAGCCCACACCATATTCTGTCTCTGAAAGGGAAGTATGGCAAAGAATTTGCAGCTGCCCCTGGCCACAAATTATTTATATTCCTCCTATTTTCTGAATGCACTCACTCTCTCCCATGATACCCCAAAGTCTCATTCCATTATGTCATCAAATTCTAGCTTTGGAAATCATCAATCTAAATTAGTCCAAATGAGGAGTGAACTCTTTTCATGCAGTTCCTTGGGTTTAATTCCTTTGATATGATTCTTCATGACCTGAAAATTTCATAAAATAAAGCTTTCTCCCTTCTACATACAACATGCAATTATAAGGAGTGGCCACAAAATATTAATATCACTTCCAATTAAAAAAAAAAAAAGTGGGGGGAAGGGAAGGGAGGGGAACAAGGGAGACCATACAGCTATTACTGCGGTGGTGTTTTAGTCACTCAATTGTGTCCGACTCTGAGACCCCATGGGCTGTAGCCTGTCAGGATCCTCTATCCAAAGGATTTTCCAGGCAAGAATATTGGAGTGTGCTGCCATTTCCTTCTCCAGGGGAACTTCTCAACCCATGGATCAAACCTAGGTCTCCTGCATAGCAGGTGGATTCTTTACTGACTGAGCCAATTACTAGTCCATAACACTTGTCAAATCTTGCCACGTCCATGTCACTGATTTCTTGATTAAGGTATGCTGCTAAGTCGCTTCAGTCGTATCCGACTCTGCGACCCCATAGACGGCAGCCCACCAGGCTCCCCCGTCCCTGGGATTCTCCAGGCAAGAACACTGGAGTGGGTTGCCATGTCCTTCTCCAATGCATGAAAGTGAAAAGTGAAAGTGAAGTCGCTCAGTTGTGTGCGACCCTCAGTGACCCCATGGACTGAAGCCTTCCAGGCTCCTCCTTCCATGGGATTTTTTTTTTTTTAATTTTTACTTTATTTTGCTTTACAATACTGTATTGGTTTTGCCATACATTGACATGAATCTGCCACGGGTGTACATGAATTCCCAATCCTGAACCCCCCTCCCACCTCCCACCCCACATCATCTCTCTGGATCATCCCTGTGCACCAGCCCCAAGCATCCTGTATCCTGTATCGAACATAGACTGGCGATTCAGTTTCTTACATGATAGTATACATGTTTCAATGACATTCTCCCAAATCATCCCACCCTCTCCCTCTCCCACAGAGTCCAAAAGTCCGTTCTATACATCTGTGTCTCTTTTGCTGTCTCACATACAGGGTTATCATTACTATCTTTCTAAATNCTGGCGATTCAGTTTCTTACATGATAGTATACATGTTTCAATGCCATTCTCCCAAATCATCCCACCCTCTCCCTCTCCCACAGAGTCCAAAAGTCCATTCTATACATCTGTGTCTCTTTTGCTGTCTCACATACAGGGTTATCATTACTATCTTTCTAAATTCCATATATGTATGTTAGTATACTGTATTGGTGTTTTTCTTTCTGGCTTACTTCACTTCTATGCAAGAGTACTGGAGTGGGGTGCCATTGCCTTCTCCTGATTAAGATATAGCCTTAGTTAACTTCCAACTTACTTAACATACCTGGCTTCCCATGTAGCTCAGTTGGTAAAGCATCTACCTTCAAAGTGGGAAATCTAGGATCAGTTTCTGGATCAGGAAGTTCCCCTGGAGAAGTAAATGACAACCCACTCCAATATTCTTGCCTGGAAAATCCCATGGACAGAGGAGCCTGGCAGGCTACAGTTCTTGGGGTTGTAAGAGTTGGACATGACTAACTGCTATCTTTTAGTTAACTTAGTTAACTAGTTTCATAGTTTCTGAAAATGGTTCTCTGTGGATTTTTAGATGAATCCACTGTGCTCTCATCTCCATTCTCTAAGTCATTCTTTCTTCTCTATAAAATAGTAACCATGTTTGCTGTTGAGTAGCTTTCTTATCCTATTTTCTGGTTGTAGAATTCTAAAGTGCCTATATTCATTTTGAACAGACTCTGTCACAGACTAAGCTGGTATAATTTCTTTAGACATTTCTTGAGTCTCTTGTGTATTACATTTTAGTCCACTCAGACAGAAGCAATAGCCAGAAACCTTTTCTCGAGGATAGATCTCTCTCTACCTTAAATTGAGAATTAGGGAAGTTGGAACAATGTCCTTAGGATTCTTATAAATCTTTTTCTCTATTTTTGAAGATCTGTTAGGCACTTCCATATAAATTTTTGAGGGTTAAACAAAGTGTCTTGTAAGCTAAGATCATTTCTTAAGTTGAGGTAATTTTTCTAGGAGGGACTACGGATGAGAAAGATTTGATTTTGAAATCATCAACTTTTAACTTAGAAATGTTTCTTCTAGATATGACTAGATATTGCCCCCTTTTAGTTCACCTCTCTGTAGCTATCCTTTATGACATGCAGCTAAAAGTAATCCATTGACCCTTTCAACACACTAAGTGGAAATTTCCTTGAGCAAATACACTAGTTTATTATGTAAATTTCTATTTTACAGAATTTTCCAAATTTTCTGCCATATGTCTTAATTTTTGCAGATTTCAGTAATGGTTTCCTTATTGTTCTTCAAGCTTTAATACTCTTCCTATAGACCTTTAGGGTTAAACTCTTGACAAGGTCCCAAAGTTAATGCTCCATATTCTAGGGTTTGTGATGGAAATATTCCTTTTCCTGATAAAAACTTCTGTTAAAGTTTTCAGATCTCTTTTCCCCCTTAGAAAAGGAAGCAAAAGTGTGTTTAAAAAAGATCATTATTAACATTCATAGTTCTAAGGCTTGACAGCATAGCTAGTCCATTAGAGTCTCTGTTGCTGCTGCTAAGTCACTTCAGTCGTGTCCGACCCTCAGTGACCCCATGGACTTTAGGCTCCTCCTTCCATGGGACTCTCCAGGCAAGAATACTGGAGTGGGTTGCCATTTCCTTTCTCCAACGCATGAAAATGAAAAGTGAAAGTGAAGTCGCTCAGTTAGGTCCGACTCTTCGCAACCCCATAGACTGTAGCCTGCCAGGCTTCTCCATCCATGGGATTCTGGGATTCTCCAGGCAAGAATACTGGAGTGGGTTACCATTTCTTTCTCCAAGGAATCTTCCCAACCCAGGGATCAAACCCAGGTCTCCCGCATTGGGGGCAGATGCTTTAACCTCTGAGCCACCAGGGACGATATGGTTTACCAAGGAGATTGCAAACAAGTGGAGAAGGCAATGGCACCCCACTCCAGTACTCTTGCCTGGCAAATCCCATGGACGGAGAAGCCTGGTGGGCTACAGTCCAAGGGGTCGCTAAGAGTCGGACACGACTGAGCGACTTCCCTTTCACTTTTCACTTTCATGCATTGGAGAAGGAAATGGCAACCCACTCCAGTGTTCTTGCCTGGAGAATCCCAGGGACGGGGAGCCTGGTGGGCTGCCGTCTATGGGGTCACACAGAGTCGGACACGACTGAAGTGACTTAGCAGCAGCAGCAGCAAACAAGTGAGGGGGAAGAGAGAAATGAACATAACCTTTCAATTGCTCCTCCTCCACAACAGACCTGGCTCCTTTCCAAGAAAGGTAGAGACTTATTTAAAGAAATCTAGAGGAATGATTGAAAAAAGTAAATGAAGGAAGGCAGTAACTTCCTCTCTCCCTCTTACACATGACATTTTATTTTCAGGCTAAGCTTAAAATACTTCTTCATATGTTAAAGTAAAAATAAAAGAATCTATTTATTTTCATTTCAAATTATCCATTAATATAAACTCACATTTGCATTTTAACCAAGATAATTACTATTTTCCAGTCTCAATCTTGATGAGTTCTCTTAAACTTGCAATCAGAGGGAATTAATACTATTTTCATAGTAGCCTTGCCCTGTTCCCTCCCTCAGCCCCTGCTGTGCTTTCCGTGATGGCTCAGAGATGAAGCATCAGTCTACAATGGAGAAGATGCAGTTTCAGTTCCTGGATTGGGAAGATCTCTTGGAGAAGGAGACGGCAAATCACCCCAGTATTCTTAACTGGGAAATCCCATGGACAGAGGATCCTTCTGGAATATAATCCATGGGGTTGCAAGAGTTGGATGTAACTAAACAGCTAAATTGCCACCACGACAACCCCCTAATCCCCCTGTCGGGAAATTTATCCCATTTCAAAGCACATTTTGAACTTTGTCATACTTTTTCTGCATATATTCTTACCTTTCCCTGCCCACATTTAGACTGGGTAATTTCATGCTATAACTCAGCCCTTAGGTAATTTCCTCCTACTTTACTTAGTCATATTCAATGTCTAATATAACTAAGTTTAATTTAACACAAAATAAATGCATGTTAAAATTGAGATATCTAATTCTAAATATGTAACTAATGTCCTATTTTAGCAATTGTTAAAGACTAAATAGATTGTGTCCATTACTGTGCACTGTTTGAAAATGCTTGGATGGTGATAATCATCGGGCTCCTGGGGTGTGATCAGTGTGGCGAGCATCCCTGACTTGCCTTTTAAATTTTCTCCATTTCTCCACAATTAAACAGATTTTAGTCTTGTTTACAAAAGCCTCTCACTTTTAATTTTTTTGTCAGCTGGATAAAGCCATTTATTTTCAGTATAATATTGTAATATATGATTTTCAATTTCTTTAAACTTGTAGCCTATAATTATTTTTAACACACAATTGAACACTGATATTAGTTGATGTCAAAATTTAGGGATAAATTCTATATATTTTACTCATGCAACTTTTCTGGTGTACATATGTGTGTGTGTGTGTGTGTGTGTGTGTATATAGCCCAAAATAGTAATAAATATATCTTAAGATAAGATTTTATCTATATTATTTTTATTCTAGTTCTATTTTAAAATTCTTTTAAGCAATACCTATAAGATTCTGAGATGGTGAGTGATAGGAAAGTCTGGCATGCTATAGTCCACTGGGCGGGAAAGAGTCAGACACAACTTAGGGAATGAACAATAAGATTCTGGGTTAGGGATTTATTAAACTTTTATTAAAGGAGGCTAGCATATGAAATTTATAAAGTAGACTCAATCATGCTGAACCCTCCACTACTTGTTTCTGTAACATCTTCAAGCTAATCTTAAATTATCTAATTAAATTCCACTGTTTCAAGATTTCTTCCAAAGCACTGAATTTCTCCTTTATAGGGTAACTGCATCCAAAATAAGCCAGTAGTCTTTCAAATTATAAAATTGAAAAGTATAATTTCAATGTTTTCTTTTGTTTCATGTTGAATTGCCTACATGCTAAAGTGTTGCAATTTTATTAACTTTACCACTAGAAATAATATTCTAAAGTTATATTCAAATTAACTTTTTAAAATAAATAACCTTGTTATTTAGCTGTTTAAAATCTGAAGGAACTAATTTAAGTGCTTCTCTCTCTGACACACACACTGTTACACACCCCCACACACAAACACACACTCTGTAATCCACCACTTAGCAATGTTATATAGGTCATTGACCCAAATTGTGATGCTAAACCAAATACATTATTTTAAATAAAACATTACTATTGTTTTTACCAGTCCATTTTTATGAAGTCAAAGAAATACTCCAGCTCTATTGTGGCAAAAAAAAATTGTTGAATGTTGTATTATTTGGCATATCCTAATGCATTTTATAAAATTTAAGGTAGTTCGCTGACTATTTAAGATGCCAGAATAGGTCAATGGGGTACGATCTTTCTCCTAAGTCTTTCTGCACCACCCAATATGGGTCATTTAATTGGCAATTAGCCCATGCTTGTAGGCATAGCAGCTGTCAACAACTGCCCCAAGGAATCTTATAATTTTAGAGAATGTATTGTCCTGTTTGTAGATCCCAAAGGCCTGTTTGTCATAAGAATCCTTTTGAGCCATCTGTACCCAGTGATTCTGTAAGAGCCCTGGAATTTTATTATTTAGGTAAGCACAAACTGTTAGGTTGCCAAGACAGCCAAAAACCAAGATTCACAGCAGGTATATCTCAAAAAAATCTAAGCATTAACATTGAATTGAAGTGAAGTTGCTCAGTCATGTCTGACTCTTTGCGACCCTGTGGACTATAGCCCACCAGGCTCCTCCATCCATGGGATTTTCCAGGTGAGAATACTGGAGTCGGTTGCCATTTCCTTCTCCAGGGAATCTTCCCGGTCTAGGGATTGAACCCAGGTCTCCCACATTGTAGGCAGAAGCTTTACTGTCTGAGCAACCAGGGAAGTCTCTAACATAGAAGTCTCTAACAGGGAAGCATTAACAATAGTGTTCCCAGTTAACTGTCTCCCTGACTTCCAGCACCAGTAATTCATATGAATTTATGCTTGATTCACACTTTTTACAACAATTTTCTTTATATAGTACAAACATATTTAAATAATTTGACAAATCCTAGATTTCTTTTTTAAGAGTGAAGGAAAAATTTGGTTCACAGTCCAAGGCTTTGTAACAATAAAAACAATGTTATGAGGTCACTTGCAAACAATAACAAAAATCTGCACACACAAGCTTTGATAAAGAAGTGAGAGACTTTAAAGTGGGAATTATGTATTTGCTAGTCAATTTCCAGGAGTCACTTCACTGATTCCTCAGGAAACCAATACAGATTAAGTGTCCCACTTTACAGATGAGGAAAATTCAGATTACTCTCATCAATCAGATCCTGTAGAGATGGAGGCCTCAGTGTGCCACCAATCCTGCTGCCAGCCTGAAGAATGTCTACACATTGATGATATATTCTGAGCAGGACCCAAGTTTCCAGACAGGAAACTGAACACTGGAAACTGGGAAGGGCCAGAATCTCTATGGAGCCATAGGGTCAGAGCCAAGATGTCACACCAGGTCTACCTTGCTTCAGAGGCAATCATTCCAACACACTAGCTCCTGATCAACTAAAAGTCAAATTATTAATCCATTTAATAACTTGTTAGACTTCTAATAAATTTTAAAGTAGTTATTGATTATATGCTATAAACTGACAGCCCTGATTAATTATATATATATATAGCATACAAATTATATATGTAATATACAAATGATGTATATAGAATATTGGCTTGGTGAAAAAGTTCATTCGGGTTTAAGAAAAATATATATATACACATTATTTTTTCTTCCCTGCAAAGGAAAGGAATCTTCAGTGAAGTGTTTTGTGTATAAATGCACACACACACACACATATACATATATATATATATATATATATATTAGATTTTTGAGGGTTTTTTGTTTCTGTGTGTGTATATGTACATGACCAAGAGATTATAGACAATCTCCCTTCCCCCATATACCACTTTTAAGAGTTTGAATGAGTATTAGGATAGCTGTAGACTTACTACAATAGTTGGAGTTAAACTATTATTTAATAAAATTCAATATTCTAAAAACTAAGATCATGGCATCTTATCCTATCTCTTCATGACAAATGAGTGGGGAAAATTGGAAACAGTGACAGATTTTATTTTGGGGGGCTCCAAAATCACCATGAACTATGGCTACAGCCACGAATTTAAAGATGCTTGTTCCATGGAAGGAAAGCTATGACAAAGCTAGACAGCATATTAAAAAGCAGAAACATCACTTTGTCAACAAAGGTCCATCTAGTCAAAGCTTTGGTTTTTCCAGTAGTCATGTATGGATGTGAGAGTTGTTCCATAAAGAAGGCTGAACACCAAAGAATTTATTATTTCAAACTGTGGTGCTGGAGAAGACTCTTGAGTGTCCCTCAGACAGCAAGGAGATCAAACCAGTCAATCCTAAAGGAAATCAACCCTGAATATTCATTGGAAGGACTGATGCTAACGCTGAAGCTCCAATACGTTGGACACCTGATGCGAAGAGCTGACTCATCAGAAAAGCCCCTGATGCTCGGAAAGATTGAGGGGAGGAGGATAAGGGAATGATAGAGGATGAGATGGTTGGATGGCATCACAGACTCAAGGCATCACAAACTCAAACATGAGTTTGAGCAAACTCCAGGAGTTAGTAAAGAACAGGAAAGCTTGGCATGCTACAGTGCATGGGTACAAAGAATTGGACACGACTTAGCACCTGAACAATGAAAACAAGACCTTGAGGGATAAGGTGTCTAAACTAACATCTTAAATAGAAGTATCTTAGAAACATGCCCTTTTTAAGAAAATATTTGATGTCGTTTGTTGGTATAGTCTAAATGTTTGTGTCACACAAAATTTATATGTTGCAACCTAATTTTAAAATTGGTATTTTGAGGTGGGACCTTTGTAAGGTGATTAAGTCAGGAGAATGAAGCTTTCATGTATGGGATTAAGGCTTTTATAAGAGGCTCCAGGAAGTTCCCTCACTTCTGCCTTTTGAGTACAAAGTGAAAAAAAGACTGTCTATAAACCAGAAGTAGGCCCTCATCATGCACCAAATTTGCCAGCATCTTGACCTTGGTGGTCTCCAAGCCTCCAGAACTGTGAAAAATAAATTTATGTTGTTATAGACTACCCACTGAAATGTTCTAGCAGCTCAAATGTTCTAAGATATTTGCCCATCATCTATTAATCGGCCATTTAATTTAGCTTTATTAATGGATTATTACAACATTTACTGTTGCAATAAGCAAAAAATCGCATTGGCTTTGCCTTGCTGCTGCTGTGCTTAGTCGCTGAGTTGTATCATACTCTTTGGGCTACAGTTCATGGGGTCTGTAGCCCCATGAACTGTAGCCTGCCAGAGACCTCTGTCCATGGGGACTCTCCAGGTAAGAATACTGAAGTGGGTTGCCATGCCCTCCTCCAGGGGATTTTCCCAACCCTGGGATCAAACCCAGGTCTCTGACATTGCAGGTGGATTTTTTTACTATCTGAGCCACAAGGGAAGCTCAATGAATATAATTCTATCCCAAGGTAAACAGTTCTGTAGTATCTGAAAGAAATTCTACAGACAATATAAATTTTCATAATATTAAACTTTAAGTCTATAAATAGTTTGAAAAATAACAAGAGAAAATTTTATTTTTTAAGTGGCAGAATGAAACATTCAATCTGACTCTCTTAGCAAATTAATATCTACTCTGTGCCAGCATATTGGATAAGGCAGAGAAGTGACTCCCCACCCCAGTACAAAGATGGTCATGTCCTAATTCCCAGAACCTGGGAATTTATTAGGCTTCATGGCAAGAAAGAGTTAAATTAGCTGATGAAATTATGACGGCTAATCACCAGACATTCACATAGGGAGATTATCCTGGGTTATTCACGTGAACCCAACATAATCACAGGGCTCTTAAGGTAGAAAAGGAGGCAGAAGCATGTTATAGTGATGCAGTGTGAGAAAGACTCAAGGTGCTATTGCTAAATTTCAGAATGAAAGTGAGCCACAAGTCAAAGAATGAGGGCGACTGTTAACACCTGGAAAAGAGAATAGATTATCCTTGAGAATCTTTAGAAAGGAACACAACCCTACCAACAACTTGATTTTTGCCCAGTGAGACTCATTTCAGATTTAAGTCTCCTAGGACTTAAGATCATACATTTGCATTGATTTGAGCCACTAAGTTTGTGGAAACTTTTTACAACAGCAATAGAAATCTATACACTGAGTGATGTTCATCTATTGCATGATATTTCTGTTGAGAATGTATTCTTTTGCTAAAGACAGAGCAATTTAGTGTGAAGTAGAAATCTTACAGAAATATCAATTTATACTTTTTGCTTTATATTTTTAGTATCTAAATTTTGGTGATGGCCTTTTTGCCACATGGATAGGCATGAAGCACGACCCATTTTTATATAAATAGCTGTCTGTATATGTGTATGTGTGTGTATATATATATATATACTTTTAAGAAATCTCAAATGATATTGGATTATAGATTTTCATAATTATCAATGGAGAAGAATTTGAACAAACTTTGGGGTATAGTGAAGGACAAGTAAAAAGGACAAGTAAAACAAGCAGGTTGTAGTCCATTGGATCACAAAGCATAGGACATGCTTTAGCAACTGAATATAAACAACAGCAATGTTTTGAAATTCCTATTCCACCAACTTCAACCAAATATACAATCATCTTTTAGGATAGATCATTTTGTTAACTTTTGTTTTTTTAACAGAGTACTTAACGACATTTTAAAACTACCACACAGACAAAACTTTACAAGAATTTGTCCACATTTAAATCTTGTCCAGCTCACCACCCCTTACCCCGCCCTCAGCCCTTTCTGAGTTCAGCAAAGATGACCCTTTAGCATGGAACATTGAACTTGGCAATACAATCAAACCTAGTATCTCTTCTTAGAAGTTCTAGTCAATGCTATAACTTTGGTGACTAGTATAGTGCCTACCATGTGATTTTTATGGACTAAATAAGTAGAGATACCCAGTACTGAAAGCACTGAAGTACTGTGTTGAGGCACGTTTTGTAAGGGTGCCACCAGAACGCTAATGCTTATCTATCTGTTCCTTGGTTGTCTACACTCATTTCAGAAGCACTCAAGCCTATGCAAATTTTTTTATTTTCACCTTTTCCTGATATCAACACTGCTAAGATAAGTTCTCAGTGTCTCAAAAGGGTCTGTGAAATAGCTCTTTCAGTTTTCACTCATCCTTTTCTGAGCATCCTCACCTAAAACACTTCCATGAATCCGTTCAATATCTGGGATGATATTGTGCTATACTCACAACCACTTCCTCTCTAATTTAATTTTACTCTTTTTCTAAAAGACAATTCTTTCAGTTCCTCATCTTAGTGGACTTACTCCATTAGTTCTATAAAATAAAACAGTGCAGAGAAACTTCAAATTATAAACAGCTTGTGTGCATGCTAAGTCGCTTCAGTCATTTCCCTTTCCTACCCTACAGACTGGACTGTAGCCCGCCAGGCTCCTTTGTGCATGGAATTTCTCCAGGCAAGGATACTAGAGTAGGTTGCTGTCCCCTCCTCTAGGGTATCTCTCACACTTAGGTATCAAACCTGTGTCTCTTGCTTTGGCAGTGAGGTTCTGTATCCTAGTGCCACCTGATGCAAACTAATATCTCCATTTCTTTACTTTTGAATGTACTCATTATTTCCATAAGTAACCTTTAAAAATATGTGTGTTGTAAAAAGCCTTTAGCACAGAAACTGATACAAAGTAGATACTTAATATATCTTAACTTCTCTGCCCCTTTCTATGAAAAACTATGAAATATTTTCCTACAGGAAAAAGCTGTTTAATGTGAAAATGTAAAGTTTTTACTATTTAAAGCCGTATGCCTAATAAAACAGCTATTTAACATGATTTTTATAACAGATATGTAGTTACTATATAATGAAAAGTGTTGGAGAGCAGTGGAAGAATATCAGCACATAATATTCTGAGCCTTTTTACTCCAATTTGAGAGATTATCTTTAATGCTAGTTCTCTACTAAAGTTGGTGCAATTAACAGCTAGATTTAGCTCTAAATTACAATCACATATTTGCATTTGATGCTAACAATTAAATTACTCAAAATTTCTCTAATCCGTGTTTAAACTGTTTCTCCAAGAAAAAGATAATGCAATTTGATTGAGGGTTTGATCTTGCTTTGAACCACTTTTTATTGAAGTATAGTTAATTTACAATGTTATATTCATTTTAGGTCGGAGAAGGCAATGGCACCCCACTCCAGTACTCTTGCCTGGAAAATCCCATGGACAGAGGAGCCTGGTAGGCTGCAGTCCATGGGGTCACTAAGAGTTGGACATGACTGAGCGACTTCACTTTCACTTTTCACTTTCATGCATTGGAGAAAGAAGTGGCAACCCACTCCAGCGTTCTTGCCTGGAGAATCCCAGGGATGGAGGAGCCTGGTGGACTGCTGTCTGTGGGGTCGCACAAAGTCAGACACGACTGAAGCGACTTAGCAGCAGCAGCAGGTTTCCATATAAATAATAAAAAAATATATTGTTCTAATTCTATGAAAAATGCCTTTGGTGATTTAATAAGGGTTATATTGAATCTAGATTGCCCTGAGTAATATGGTCATTTTAACAATACTGACTTTTCAAAGATAAGAGCACAATACATTTTCCATTTGTTTTTGTTGTCCTCAATTCCTTTCATTGCTGCTGCTGCTGGTAAGTCGCTTCAGTCCTGTCCAACTCTGTGAGACCCCATAGACGACAGCCCACCACGCTCCCCAGTCCCTGGGATTCTCCAGGCAATAACACTGGAGTGGGTTGCCATTTCCTTCTCTAATGCATGAAAGTGAAAAGTGAAAGTGAAGTCACTCAGTCATGTCCGACTCGTCGCGACCCCATGGACTGCAGCCCACTAGTATGTTAAATTTTCAAGTGCAATTTTTTAGATTGTTAGATTTATATCTAGGTGTTTTATTATTTTTGATGTCATTGTAAATAAGGCTGATTTCTAATTTCTATCTTATGGTTGCTGTTAGTATATAGAAATGCATCTGAAGCTTAATCAATTCATTGATGAGTTCTAATTGTTTTTGTTTTGTTTTGTTTTCGTTTTGGTCACATCTTTAGGATTTTCTATGTATAGTATCATGTCATCTGAAAACAGTGACAGTTATACGTCTTCCTTGCTAATTTGAACACATTTAATTTCTTTTTAATTTAAGTCAAAAGTATAATGATTTTGAAGCAGTAAGCCCAAAATATAAAAATATTTAAAGGAAACTTTAATTTCAAACCATTATTTCTGTAGTTTGTTATTTGACTTTAAGGAAACCCTTGCGATTAAAAAGATATTGCCCTATATAGCACTTGATTTTTTTATATTCTAGTGTGATTAAACATATTTTTTGTAAAAACAAAAAATTGATAACCTATACATTATAAACATCAAAATTTAGTGTGTGGAAAGTAAAATTGCAATTTTCCAATATTTTAATAACATTTAGATCTGTTTCAAAAGATGCTTAATATTAGTCATGACAGAACAAGTAGCAAATTTTCTGTGAAGAAAGGGATACCACCTTCAATAAGTAATCACATTTAGTATCATCACTAACAGGAAAATCAACACTATGTGCATCTGGATATGATACACTGAGAAATACCCCAAATTCACAACCTAAATCTTATTTTTCAGTCAGAAAGTCATGTCCAACTCTTTGTGGCCCCATGACCTGCAGTAGGCCAGGTTCTCTGCCTCTTACCATCTTTTGGAGTTTGCTCAAGCTCTTGTTCATTGGGTTAGTGATGCCATGCAACCACCTCATTCTCTATTGCCCCCTTCTCCTCCTGTCCTTAATATTTCCAAGCATTGGGGTATTTTTCAGTGAGTTGGCTCTTTGTATAAGGTGGCCAAATATTGGAGCTTCAGCTTCAGCATCAGTCCTTCCAACGAACATTCAGGGTTGATTTCCTTTATGATGGACTGGCTTAAACTCCTTGCCCTCCAAGGGACTCTCAAGGGTCTTCTCTAGCATTCTCCTAGCACCAGAGTTCAAAAGCATTAATTCTTTGGCACTCAGCCTTCTTTATGATCCAACTCACAACCATATATGACTACTTGAAAAACCATAGCTTATACTAGATGGACCTTTGTCATTGAAGTGATGTGTCTGCTTTTTAATATGCTGTGTAGATATAGCTTTGTCTAAAGCTATGACATAGTTTGTCATAGCTTTTCTTCCAAGGAGCAAGCATCTTTTAATTTCATGGCTACAGTCACCATCTGCAGTAATTTTGGAGCCCAAGAAAATAAAATCTGTCACTGTTTCCACTTTTTCTGCATTTATTTGCCATGAAGTGACGGGGCTAGATGCCATGATCTTAGTTTTTGAATGTTGAATTTTAAGCCAACTTTTGCACTTCTCCTTCCTTCAGTCTCATCAAGAAGCACTTTAGTTCCTTTTCACTTTTTGCCATTAAATCTTACACATCTGAGGTTGTTGATATTTTTCCTAGAAATCAGATTCTAGCTTGTGATCATCCAGCCTCACGTTTTGCATGATGTATTCGGCATATAAGTCAAATCAGCAGGATGACAACATACAGCCTTTACACATTCTTTTATCATTTTTGAACCAGTCCTTTGTTCCATGTCTGGTTCTAACTGCTGTTTCTTGTCTTGAATACAGGCTTCTCAGGAGGCAGGTAAGGTGGTCTGATTCCCATCTCTAAGAATTTTCCAAAGTTTATTGTGATCCATACAGTCAAAGGCTTTAGCATATTCAATGAAGCAGAAGCAGTTTTTTTTTTTTTGGAATTCCCTTGTTTTTCCTACGATCCAATGAGTGTGAGCACTTTGATCTCTGGTTTCTCTGCCTTTTCTAAATCCAGCTTGTATTCTGGAATTTCTCGTTTCACGTTCTGCTAAAGCTAAGCTAAGTCACTTCAGTCATGTCCGACTCTATGTGACCCCATAGATGGCAGCCCACCAGGCTCCCCCTTTCCTGGGATTCTCCAGGCAAGAACACTGGAGTGGGTTGCCATTTCCTTCTCCATTTCCTTCTGCTAAAGCCTAGCTTGAAGGATTTTGAGCATAAAATGCCAGCATATAAAATGTGTGCATTAGTATGGTAATTTGTACATTCTTTCACATTACCATTCTTTGGAATTGGAATGAAAACTGGTCACTTCCAGTCCTGAGGCCGCTGCTGAGTTTTCCAATTTTGCTGGCATATTGAGTGCAGCATCATCTTTTAGAATTTGAAATAGCTTAGCTGGAATTCCATCACCTCTACTCGCTTTGCTCCTTGGTAAGTTTCCTAAGGCCCACTTGACTCCACACTCTAGGATGTCTGGCTCTAGGTGAGTGACCACATCATCATGGTTACCTGGGTCATTAAGACCTTTTGTATTGTTCTTCTGTGTATTCTTGCCATCTCTTCTTAAACTCTTCTGCTTCGATTAGGTCCTTGTTGTTTCTGTCTTTTATTGTTCCCATCTTTGCAGGAAATATTCCCTTTGTATCTCCAATTTTCTTGAAGAAATCTCTAGTCCTTCCCATTCTATTGTTTTCCAAGGCTTTCTTATCTCTCCTTGCTGTTCTCTGGAACTCTGCATTCAGTTGGGAACACTTTTTCTTTCTCCTTTGAGGAAATATTATATACCTAAATTGGGAGTCATTCTATGAAAAACTTCCTGCATTCTTCAAAAATGTAAAGGTCAGGACTGTTGAAGCACAACTGAGTAACTTTTCCAGAGTAAAACAATCCAGAAACATGTCAACTAAATGCACTCTGAGGTGTAGAAAATCTAATCTTACATTAGGAAAAAAAAAAAATCTCTCAATTGTATTATTTTTGAGAAGCTAATTATGTTAAATTTTTTTACTTTTTTTAAATTATGAAAATATGATAACACATCTACAGGAGACTTTGAAAACACCAAACAAGGTTTCATATAGTTCCGCTATATGCTACCATTATATTTTAAATAGATAAATTAAAAACTTTAATTGGTATTTCAATATCAAACTTTCAAAAATTAATAAGTTTAATATATAGAGAAGTAGAAGGACATAGTAGATCTGAAAAGCACTGTGAACCAATTCAGCATAATTAAGATTTATACAATTTTCACACAACAGTAGGATACAAATTCTATTCAAGTTTCCAATAGATTGTAAAGTAGGAGACATTGGAACATATCCAGGGACATAAAGCAAGGTGCAAAAATTTCATGGCCTAAAGGTATTGAAATCATAAAGAGTCTGTTCTCTTATCATTGTAGAATTATGCTAGAAATCAATATCAAAAGATATTTGAAAATAACCCATATATTTTCAAGTGCAGTATGACATTTACCAAGAGAGATCTTTAATTTAGCCATCAAAAGCCTCAATCAAGTTAGATTGGGAGGAAAAAAAAAATACACAGAGGGTGACTTTGTAGAAGAAATCATTTAAATAAAAAATTAGTATCAAAACAAGTAGAGATACCTTAGCCAAATTCCCATATATTTGAAAATTAAACAACCACTTCTAGATGATGGCTATATGTGAGAAGCCCTAGTAAAGAAAATTAGAAAATATTTGTAACAGAATAAAAATGAAAAGCTAATTTACCAGAATTTGCTGCATGCAGTTGAAGCTGCTCAGTGCAATAAATACAATGTAGAGTCTTGAAAAAGGTACAAAAACAAATAATAGACACTAGCATAAATTTTTGTGAAATTTAAAGCAAATTTGTACTTTAGTTAATAATAGTGTATCACTTTTTGATTTCCTGTTTTTATTTTTTCTTTCTAGCAATACAGTATTTGTTAATATTCTTAGAATTGGATTAGAAGTTTCAAGCCTCATTTGAATTTTTTTAATTACTAAGATAATAAATTTTTTAGAATTTTAGCAGTAATACTAGATGCCAAAATACATGGAATAATATAAAAGTTTTGAGTGAACATAAATTAGAAATCTAGCATTCTATGCCTATTAAGTCTGTCTCTTATACACATCTAGATGTGTATAAGAGACAGCCACTTCCTCTCTAATTTAATTTTACTCTTTTTCTAAAAGACAATTCTTTCAGTTCCTCATCTTAGTGGACTTACTCCATTAGTTCTATAAAATAAAACAGTGCAGAGAAACTTCAAATTATAAACAGCTTGTGTGCATGCTAAGTCGCTTCAGTCATTTCCCTTTCCTACCCTACAGACTGGACTGTAGCCCGCCAGGCTCCTTTGTGCATGGAATTTCTCCAGGCAAGGATACTAGAGTAGGTTGCTGTCCCCTCCTCTAGGGTATCTCTCACACTTAGGTATCAAACCTGTGTCTCTTGCTTTGGCAGTGAGGTTCTGTATCCTAGTGCCACCTGATGCAAACTAATATCTCCATTTCTTTACTTTTGAATGTACTCATTATTTCCATAAGTAACCTTTAAAAATATTTCATGAATTTTCAAAAATATATATTATACATACTATATACATGTATAATAGATATATACACATAGGTATGCAAAACTTTTCTTTTGTGTTTGATAAAGACTTGAGAAAGAATAACCACAAAAAAAGAGAAAAATTGGAAAACACAAAATAAATGAAATAGAAACACTGAATATGAAATAGAAAAAAATAAACTAGGCAAAAATGAAAGATCATCATATAATCCAATTGTTTTTAGGCATGGCTGCTCATCAGAAACACATCTGGAGCTTTGGATAAGAAAAGCAATACTTGGCCATTTGTAATTTTCAAAAACTTCCAAGATATTTCAGTTATGCATATAGATTTTAAAAAGTGATTATAAATTTTCTATTAAAAGGTAGTTTTAGTGATATAGAATTCTATTATTTTCTGTTGACCAATCAAGATACAATGGTATTAATTGAACAATAGCTACATAATAAGTATAGTAAAAGGTGTTTATCAGTTTTCACATTCAAAAGCCAGACAAAAAATAAAAAATAATTACAATTGCCAATGATAATCAAATCATGATTAGCCTAGCAATACAAAATAATTGCATACAGCTTGAGCTAGGGCAAGCAAAGTGATGTGATAAGTGGAAATGCATACATGTTGCATACTTTCATCTGCCCAGCCAGTCTGTCTTTTGGTTGGTACATTTAATCCACTTACAGATAAGGGCTTCTGAAATGGTGCTAGTGGTAAAGAACTCATCTGCCAATACAGGAGAGGTGGTCCAGTTCAGTTCAGTCACTCAGTTGTGTCTGACTCTTTGTGAACCTATGGACTGCAATATCCCAGGCCTCCCTGTCCATCTCCAACTCCTGGAGTTTACTCAAACTCATGTCCATTGAGTGGGTGATGCTATCCAACCATCTCATCCTCTGTAATCCCCTTCTTCTGCCACCTTCAATCTTTCCCAGCATCAGGGTCTTTTCAAATGAGTCAGTTCTCCACATCAGGTGGCCAAAGTATTGGAGTTTCAGCTTCTTCATCAGTACTTCCAATGAATATTCAGGACTGATTTCCTTTAGGATAGACTGGTTGAATCTCCTTGCAGTCCAAGGGACTCTGAAGAGTCTTCTCCAACACCACAGTTAAAAACCATCGATTCTTTGCTGCTCAGCTTTCTTTATAGTCCAACTTTTGCATCCATCCATGACTACTGAAAAAACCATAACCTTGACTAGATGGACTTTTGTTGGCAAAGTAATGTCTCTGCTTTTTAGTTTGCTCTCTAGGTTGGTCATAACTCTTCCAAAGAGCAGACATCTTTTAATTTCATGGCTGCCATCAACATCTGCAGTGATTTGGAGCCCCCCAAAAATAAAGTCTGTCACTGTTTCCACTGTTTACCCATCTATTTGCCATAAAGTGATGGGACCAGATGCCATGATCTTAGTTTTCTGAATGTTGAATTTTAAACCAACGTTTTCACTCTCCTCTTTCATTTTCATCAAGAGACTCTTTAGCTCTTCTTCACTTTCTGCCATAAGTGTGGTGTCATCTGCATATCTGAGGTTGTTGATATTTCTCCCAGCAGTCAAGAGACCCAGATTTCATCCCTGGGTCAGGAAGATCCCTCGAGTAGTCTTTTCCATCTCTTGTGTTTCCTACCTAGAGAAGTTCCTTTAGTCTATATTGTAAAGCTAATTTAGAGATGCTGAATTCTCTCTTGTTTGGGAAGTTTTTGAATTCTCTCCCAGATCTGAATAAGAGTCTTGCAGGGAAGAGTATTCTTAGTTGTAGGTTCTTCTTTTTCATCATTTTAAATATATTATGCCATTCCCTTCTGGCTTGTGGAGTTTTTGTTGATAAATTTTCTGGTAGCTTTATAGGATTCCCTTGTATGATATTTGTTGTGCTATGTATTCCTTTGTCACTTTTAACATTCATCTTTGTCTTTATCTTTCATCATCTTGATTGCTGTGTGTCTCAGTGTGCTCTTCCTATGGTTTGTCCTGCTGGAGACTGCACTTCCTGGGCTTGGTTGACTATTTCCTTTCCCATGTTAGGGAAGTTTTCAGCCAATATTTCTTCAAATATTTAATCAGGTCCTTTATTTCTCTTCTCCTTATGGGACCCTTTAATGTGAATATTGGTGTGTTTAATGTTGTCCCAGATGTCTCTTAGTCTGTTTTCATCCATTTCTCATTCTTTTTTTTTTTCTAGATTTTGTTCTGCAGCAGTGATTTCCACCATTCTGTCCTCCAGGTAACATCTGTTTTTCTACATCAGTTACTCTGCTATTGATTCCTTCTAGTGTATCGTTCATCTCTGTTTCTTTGTTCTTTAATTTTTCTAAGTCTTTCTTAAGCATGTCTTACATCTTCTCAGTCTTTGGCTCCATTCTTTTTCTGAGATCCTGGATCATCTTCACCATCATTATTCTGAAGTTGTTTTTCTAGAAGGTTGCTTATCTCCACTTCGTTTTTAGTTGTTTTTCTGGGGTTTTATCTTGTCTCTTCATCTGGGGCAAAACCCTCTGCTTTTACATCTTGGTTAACTTTCTGTGATGTGGTTTTAGTTCTAGCCCTGTGGGACTGTGATTCTTTTTGCTTCTTCTGTCTTTCCTTTGGTGGATGAGGGCTAAAGTCTTGTGTAAGCTACTTGATGTGAGGGACTGGTGATAAGAAAAACTGGGTCTTGCTCTGGTGGGCAGAGCAATGCTCAGTAAAGCTTTAATCCAATTATCCCTGATAGCTGTTTGGACTGCGGTGACCCTTCTTGGGGTCTATGGGCTGTATGGTGGGGTTAATGGAGACTTCCAAGAAGATCTTATGCTAAGATGTCCCTTCCAGGACTTCTGCTGCCAGTGCCCCTATCCCCAGAGAGCCAGTGCTGACCCACACCTCACAGGATATCGTCCAACACCAGCCAGTAGGCCTTGTTCAGTCTCCTGTGGGGTCACTGCTCCTTTCCCCTGGGTCTTGGCCTGCACAAAATTTTTTTGCACTCTCCAGAGTAGTTTCTGTTAGTCTGAGTCCTATGGAAGCCCTGTAATCATATCTCAGTTCAGTTCAGTTCAGTTCAGTCGCTCAGTCNACAGGATATCGTCCAACACCAGCCAGTAGGCCTTGTTCAGTCTCCTGTGGGGTCACTGCTCCTTTCCCCTGGGTCTTGGCCTGCACAAAATTTTTTTGCACTCTCCAGAGTAGTTTCTGTTAGTCTGAGTCCTATGGAAGCCCTGTAATCATATCTCAGTTCAGTTCAGTTCAGTTCAGTCGCTCAGTCATGTCCGAATCTTTGCGAAGGGGGTTCTGGACAGAAGGCTGAATCGCAGCATGCCAGGCCTCCCTGTTCATCACCATCTTCTGGAGTTCACTCAGTCTCACGTCCATGGAGTCCGTGATGCCATCCAGCCATCTCATCCTCTGTCATCCCCTTATCCTCCTGCCCCCAATCCCTCCCAGCTCTTCAAAGTCAGATTCTTTGGGGATTCCTAGTTCTTTTGCTGGATCCACAGACTGGGAAGTCTGAGATGAGGCTTAGAAGCTCACAACAGTGGGAGAGCTTCTTTAATATTATTGTTTTCCATATTGTGGGTTGCTCTCCAGGTAGGTATAGGATTTGATTTTATCACATTTTCACCCTTCCTGCCATCTCGTGGCTTCTTCTTTGTCTTTGGACATTGGGCATCTCTTTTTGTTGAGTTCCAGTGTCATCCTGTTAATGGTCGTTCAACAGCTAGTTGCAGTTTTGGAGCTCTCACAAGAGAAGATGAGCACAGGTCTTTCTATTCTGTCATCTTGAATCAGAAACATCTAAATTTGAATATGAAGTAAAATTTAGGTATAGCATAGTATCAACATTATACCTCTTAATTTTGAAAATTTTAATAATCATGAAAAATTTATCCTTGGTCTTAGAAAATAAAAATTAGAGAATTTAAGGATATAGGTCACCATAGTGCCAACTTAATCAAACATTATTAAATGAAATGCATGTCATAAACATACAAATAGTAATAAAGCAACTGCAATAGAATGTAAACAATTTGGTAAATTTGGGTATAATTACTATAAACAAAAGGGCCTGGAAAATGTGCTCTATTTTCCCTTATATAAGTATATATCTATTTCAAATCTAGAGAGTATTTTAAATATTTGACACACTGACCTCATTTGTTAGAAAATATACAGTCTGGATAATATGTTCCAGGACTAACTTAAGAATATGCATTATTATCTTATATGTAGATGATATCACGGCAGATCATTTTGGTAAAATCATTATTGTTTGGGATCTTTTGGTTCTTTTCCTCATTTTAATGATTAAGCAACTAGGTCGCTTAGAACAGTTCTGAATCAAGCTGAATTCAAACCAGATGTTTTAAGTGTGTAATTTCACTCCAAAATTTTTGAGATGCACTGTAGAGAATGTCTAAGATATAACGATCAGGAAAAATTTCTCATATAAAATTGGACATTCCCAGATCAGCCTCCCAGTTAAATGTTTTTGTTTTTTTTTTCAAACTCTTCCATAGTGGAAGTTTGGTTAAAAACTTCCATTTGGCACAGTGCTCCTCAGTTTAATTTTAAGCCTGATAGAAATGCTGGCCTTGGTGTGTGTGTGTGTAATTTAGTTGCTTTGCTACTGGAAGTCTATGGAAGATTAATGAATGGTGAGGCTTGGTGGCAGTTGTGAGGGGATGCAGGATAGAGAAAACCAGTCACCATCTGTTCAGAATGTCTTTTGTAGTGCTTTTAAGGAAAACAGTTATCAGCAGGAGACAAAGGCAAACAATGGCTTTAAATATTAATGTTTCTGTTGTTGCAAATAAATATTGCAATTGTACTTCTATTATCTCAACAAATAAATATGTTTATATCATGTTGTGGCCAACTGTATATCAAATAATTCTCCAGAAAACAAGAAAATTAGTAAGAATGTTGTATCCTTAGAAATATTTACTCTCAATTAGGATCTTTGGATATATATATATATATATCTCAAAGACAAGCTCTGTAAATCACCTTTTACCTTAAAGTTAACATTTTCCTTTAGAATCAGATTCATTATTCCACTCTTGCTTTAAATCTATTCAAAACTGGCCATTTATAACTGAAATGCTATCAATTATTTATGCTCACTCAGAAAACTCTAGGCTTATGTTTCAAACTTGAATTGAAGACAAAGCACCTAGGTGGTCTTTTTAAAATGCAGATATTGATTCAGTAAGTCAGGACTTGAACCTAACTCCCAGATGATGGCAGTGGTGTTGGTCCACTCTGATTACAAGGATAGGAATATATCTTTATGATTTTTTTCATCATTAAGAATGGCAGAAGAGTCATTTATAAAATGTTAAAAGTATACCGCCTTAATATTGGTGTCTACTTGGCAAAGGTTTTGCAAACGTTCCCACTCATCCAGCCACCAAATAATAAAACAACAACAGTATAGAAGTAGTATTAAAAGAAAAATAAGCCCTTTAATAGAGTATTGGATGTAATTAGAACTAGTATTGAAACAGCATTGGGTCTTTCATCAACAGATTTGGTTACATCAGAAAATCATAAAAAATGTGCAAAACAACCTAGGCATTTTCTTTTAATTAAAAAGACATAAATGTCAATCCTTTTGCCCCTCTTTGACCTGAGACCAAACTATTTTATTTTTGTATAATTTTGCCAATTTTATTTCCCTGTCATCTTTCAGGTATAAAAAGTACCCATGATTCATTACCTTGGATTTTCAGTTTCCATTTCTTTCATGTGGATCAATAACTTAAGTAAAGCTACAGGGCAGTATAATTAGAAGATTTATAGTAACTTCCAGTTTTTCACAATTAGTTTGTTTACACCTAGCTCAAGTGGTTCAGAGGGTAAAGAATCTGCCTGCAATGCAAGAGACCTGGGTTTGATGCCTGGTTAGGGAAGATCCCCTGATGAAGGAAAGTATTGTTATTAACCCAATTTAATTGGGTTAATTAAATTAATTAATCCAACAGTCAGCATGATTTCCATAAAAACAATAAAAATGCTTATTCCCTTATATATTATTTTTATTTACATAATGTTTAATTATGTTATAGCTTCGAGGACAAATGCAACCAAAATATTGAACTCATTATCAACATTGGTAGTAAGGTCATGGGTGTAACCTAGGGAGGAATGAACTAGACAAAAGGGTCCGTTGTGCTATTAGTATCAATGAGTTTGATTCCCAAAAAATATTGAGAATGATAATAAATCTGGGAAATGGAGCATGATTAAGAAAGCTTTTAATCTTAAAGAAAATTCAATGCACCTGCAACATTTAAAAAATAAGGAAATTAACATAACCTCCAGTAAATATTTCTCATAATCTCTTCTGATACTTTCCAGTTCTTTTGCATCAATTTATTTGGCTGATCTTTCTGCCTCACATTGAGTCATATTTTCTTCTCTATCATTCTCTCACCATTTCTAGTTTTTTTTTTTTTTTTTTTTTTGTATCTATAACCCTAGATATATCCTCGCTTTTTCTTTCTCAATTTTACCTCTAATTTTTCTATTTTTTTCTCTCTCTCTCTCTCTTTTTTTTTTTTCCTATTTTTCAGCCATGCTGTGTGGCATGCAGGATTTTAGTTGCCTGACAAAGGATTGAACCCATGTCCCCTGCAGTGGAAACATGGTGTCCTAAGCCCTGAAACTGAATGCCAGGAAGTTCCCAATTTTCCTACTTCTGAATCACAAAATATTGAGGAGAAAATGGCAAAAATGAATTGGTGTAGTCTAAAATTATTTCCTTGGTAATTAGTTGACTTTATGTCTTGCAAATATTTGTTAAAATTGTTATTTTCCTGATTAGTCAATTGTGAACCAAGATAGTAACACAATAATCTTCTGAGACACTTGAATTGCAACAGAATTTGTTATTTGCTGCTAGAGAATAGGATATATGACAAGGATCATTTAAATGATACCTGGGACCAAAATTCCTTAAAAGGACATTTTTATCTTAGAAGGCAATGACACCCCTCTCCAGTACTATTGCCTGGAAAATCCCATGGATGGAGGAGCCTGGTAAGCTGCAGTCCATGTGGTCGCGAAGAGTCAGACAAGACTGAACGACTTCACTTTCACTTTTCACTTTCATGCATTGGAGAAGGAAATGGCAACCCACTCCAGTGTTCTTGCCTGGAGAATCCCAGGGACGGGGGAGCCTGGTGGACTGCCGTCTATGGGGTCGCACAGAGTCGGACACAACTGAAGCTACTTAGCAGCAGCAGCAGCAGCAGCAGCAGTAATATAATAACTTAAGAGCCACCAGTTGATGAATCATGAAATATGAGAAAAATATAACTAAGTTTTCCACTCTTTCTTCTTTACAAAACTTGTGATTCACAATTCTTAACGATTTCCATCAGGGAAAGTAAACAGAGCAAATTAAAAAAAAACTTCAAATATACTATAATCAAAATTTCAGTGAAATCATTCTAGCCAAAAGTTGTCTAAAAGTTGATCATGTAGAAAGAAAATACATTGTCTAATTTAGTTTAATTACTAGTTATGCAAAAGGCTTGGTTATAGTTTCTGTACTCAGTATTTGCTTCACAATTTTGTAATTTATTTGAAAAAATATAGGGTTGGAATTCTAAAAATACTCGTATCAATTCAGTTGTTTTTTAACCATCTGACATCATCTCTTTGAAATTTATATTTTACTCTATTTTTCAGTGATTCTAATATGACTTTGAATTTATTATTTTCGGAGCAAAACCACAAAATTAAATTATGAAAAAGCCTCTTCCAGTCCAGAAATTTAGACATTTGTAGTATTTGTCAGCATATAAATTTTATAAATTTTGCTATTTAGACCAACCCATGCTCACAGATGTCATATGGAAACACAGACAGAGCCACCAACTTACTAACTTATAAGCCTATAAATAGTAATATTGTACCTTATTCATTGTTGGTTTGATATCTTAAAAGAAATGATACATTATTTACAGGGCACCTATGTTAACAAAACTGATTCAATGTGATATTCATACTAATTACTTTATTATTCTGGGTTTTTGGCCAGATTTCTATTTCAGGAGGCAAAAACACAGTGAAAATTGGGATTAGTGAAAATGTTCTTGCCTATAAATAAGTTTTGAATGTAAATATATAAAGCAAATTATATAAATAATCTCTATTTACCCTAAGAGAGTTATTGTCCTCAAATATAGATACAATAGTAAGTTAAAAAAAATAACCAAAATTTCTTCCAAGGTTTAATTTAATTTCTTTAGGAATTTTATATATCGTTTGTTATGTAAATAGCACTAATTGAGATACAGAACTTCAACTGAAATCTAAGCATGGGAGATAAGAAAGAGCAGTTATAGTCTTTCTTACCTTACCTTTCCACTACAAAGTTTATTGCATAACAATTGGCCAAAATGCATAAAAAATTTCTAAAAATATAAGCCAGCAGTTGGTGTCAACAAACAGCTTAGCTAGCTCATGCTGTTTAAGCTCATACTACAAAAGTATTGGCATAAGCAAACTGATCTCTGGCACTCTCCTGTCCCTTACAAAGATCAAGTCATCTTGGTGTACCCTTCAGAAGGCTATGAAGACTATTTACTTGACCCAAGTCACTCTGCAAGTGGTACTTGCTTAAAAATTTAAAACTGCTTATATTCTTGCTAGGGCTTCCCAGGTGACGCTGGTGGTAAAGAACCTGCTTGCCAATGCAGGAGACATAAGAGGGCAGATTACATCCCTGTGTTGGGAAGATTCTCTGGAGGAGGACACAGCAACCCATTCCAGTATTCTTGCCTGGAGAGTCCAATGGACAGAGGAGCCTGGCGGGATGCAGTCCATGGGGTAACACAGAATCAGACACGACTGAAACGACTTAGCACGCACACAGGTATATTCTTGCTAATTTGCCCCAGAATGTTGTTTAGAGCAAAAAGATGCATTTAGTGAGCAGAACTCCCCATCCCCAACTTCCAGGCATACATACACATACTCTTACCTTCAAAGATCTTCTTTCCTAATGGCTAGACCTAGTGAAAGTGTGTGTGTGTGTGTGTGCATTCTGAACTCAGTAATGCCCAACTGTTTTGAGACCCCACAGACGGTAGCTTATCAGGCTCCCCTGTCCATGTGATTCTTCAGCTAAGAATACTGGAGTGGGTTGCCATTTCCTTCTCCAGGAGATCTTCCTAACCCAGGAATTGCACTCATGTCTCCTGCATCTCCTACCTCGCAGGCATTATTCACTGCTGAGATAACTGGTGAATATGTTTCCTTATACGGCAAAACGTGACTGAGGTTAGGGACCAGTGATAAAATTAAACTGAATTACCCAGGTCAACCCAAACTAATCACATGAATCCTTAAAACTAGACAACTTTTACTAGCTGTGGTGGAAGAGAGAGATGGCAGCAGAAAGATTTGACTTCAACCACATGGGGCTTCCCTTGTGGCTCAGACGGTAAAGAATCTGCCTGCAATATGGGAGACTGAGTTCGATCCCTGGGTTGGGAGGTTCCTTTGGAGAAGGGAATGGCAACCCACTCCAGTATTCTTGCCTGGAGAATCCCATGGACACAGGAGCTTGGCGGGCTACAGTCATGAAATCACAAAGAGCTGGACATCACTGAGCGACTAACACTTTCACTTTCACACACAGATGCTGATTCTGAGATGGAGGGGGCTGTGTGTGAAAAAAACAGATCTTTCAACAACTGAATGAGCAAGGGACTGGATCCTCCTCTAGAATCTTCAGAAAAGGCAAAAGTACTGCCAATCCCTCAACTTTGACTTGGGTGAATCTATATTGGAATTCTGATAATACATTTAAGTGCTCTAAGCCACCACGTTTGTGGTCATTTGTGTGACAGCAAATTAAACATAAAATTCAAAACCACATGCTCTGCTTAACTGCCATATCTCTTTAGTTGAATTTATTTTGTAAGATACTCAGTCTTCTACTGACTTTCACGACCTTAGATATTTCTGAAGATTGCAGGCAGGTTAGAATGCCCTTTCATGTGGGTTTGTCTTAAATGTATACCTGATTAGATTTAGGTTCGTGAATCTGGCAGAATACCATAGAAGCGGTATTGAATATTAGAAAATGTGCCTTATAAGAACTTCAAATTAGTTTTGAATAAAGTGAAATATTAATTTCTCATTAAGTAAAACTGAATTTACTTTCATTGGCCCAGGAGAGTAAATAATCTGATATTCAAGAGGGGGAACTGAGAAGAGTACAGTGTTTGGTATCTAACTAGATATTGTAAATTTCAGAAATGCAGCTAAATAAGCAATTGGACACATTAATGGATAAAAAAGGTAAATCACTATGTCTATACAATTTACAAAAAGGGACACTAGAATAATCTTACAAATATTTATAGACATCATTTGGCTTATGGAGTCTTTTTGAAAGAAACTAGCAATAACTTTTTTAAAAAAGCTTGTAATTTGATTTGAAAAACGGATCCAAAACAACAGGTGCAAGAGGTAAAAATCCATGAATGCATAACCCTACAGGATGGCATGTAGTTTTTTAGGGACAGTGAGCTAAATAATTAGAATAGCCCATCCCACGCTACCTGTTCATCTTCCTACTAAAACTAGAATGCTAAACATTTGTTGTTGCTGAGTTACTGAGCCCTGTCCTACTCTTTTGTAACCCTGTGGACTGTTGCCTGGCAGGCTCCTCTCTCCATGGGATTTCCCAGAGGATTTCCCTGATCCAGGGATCGAATCTGCATCTCCTGCATTGGCAGGCAGGGTCTTTACTGTTGAACCACCAGGGGAGCCTGTAACTTATCTTACAGATGATCTAAGCTATACACTGTGGTGGAGGTTGTTTGTATGTTAATAACCAGGAAATTACCACCTTCCCGAAAGGCTAGTACTGGAACTTTCAGTGTTAGTTTTATCTTGGCTTGAATCATTATTGCACAGGATATATTATTGAAAGCATAATAATGCTTTTAAGATGTTAGGCACTTAACTTTAAAAGAAATAGTTTTGAATTCCTTTCAAGGCTCAAAATGTTAACAGTGGAGAAAATGACAGTATGAGGTTTCTGGTGCTCTTTTTACCTGCAATTTTTAGTTTCCTCTGAAAAACTATTTCAAATTATTAAAAATGAAAAACCTGTTAATATTGCTTTCTGCTTAATACCCTACTATGACTCTTCATTGAACAGCTGCTGCTATTGCTAAGTCACTTCAGCCATTTCCGACTCTGTGTGACCCCATAGATGGCAGCCTACCAGGCTATCCCGTCCCTGGGATTCTCCAGGCAAGAACACTGGAGTGGGTTGCCAGTTCCTTCTCCAATGCATGAAAGTGAAAAGTGAAAGGGACGTCGCTCAGCCGTGTCCGACTCTTCGCGACCCCATGGACTGCAGCCTACCAGGCTTCTCTGGCTATGGGATTTTCCAGGCAAGAGTACTGGAGTGGGGTGCCATTGTCTTCTCCATCATTGAACAGATTAAGACCCAAATCCTCAAAATATGCTCATCTGGATTCCATGTACTCTTGTATTTCCATGTAGCCATTTCTCACACACACTCTCAAAGCCAAATTGCTTACTTCTTTCTCTGTGCATTTTATATAATGTTCTTCCCACTGTAAACAACCCATTTCTTTATCTGGTGAGAGAGGCACCACAGGGGGAAAAAAAAAAAACCTCCATTCAAATGCCAGCACCTTTGTGAACCCGGTGGCTCAGGCAGAGTTAGATGATCTCTTCTTTGTGACTCCTGTGTCTCTAAAGACATTGCTGTGGTTATGAATATGTGTTCATCCCTTTCATCCATCTGCCAGTTCCTTAGAAGGCGAGATCATGTCTTGTAACTCCATGATTCTCTAGCACCAGATATAGCAGGTGTTTTATAAATCATTGATGAAGAATGAATGAGTGAACAAGGAAAAGAAATATTACTGCTGCATTTAATGTAGATAACCAACAAGAATCTACTGTATAGCACAAGGAACTCTGTTCAATATTCTATAATAACTTACAGGGGAAAAGAATCTGAAAAAGAATAGACACATGTATATGTATAACTAACTGAACCACTTTGTGGTATACCTGAAGCTAACATAACATTGTTATTCAACTATATTCCAATATAAAACAAAAATTAAAAAAGAAACATTACTCAGAGTTCAAACAGAATAAAAATTCATTTACTTGTGTTTTTTAGGGACAGCTAATCTAAATGTCGTTACACAACCACCTTCCCCATGCCAGGTATGAAGAGTAGAATTTGAAAATGCCATTAAGTTCAGTATGGGATCCCTGATGGCTCAGTCAGTACAGATCTGCCTGCAATGCAAGAAACTCAGGTTCTATCCCTGAGTCAGGAAGTTCCCTTAGAGAAGAAAATGGGTACCCATTCCAGTATTCTTGCTGGAAAATCTCACGGACAGAGGAGTCTGGTGGGCTACAGTCCATGGGGTCGCAAGGAGTCGGACTCTACTGAGCAGCTAAACTACCAAACATAAGGCCTTTACCCTCTATTCTAAACTTTGTCACACCCCTATATCCACAGTCAGGTCCACCCTTTAACAATTGAAGGATGCTTGAGTGATTTTCTTTTCTTATGTATTCTTAAGATCTACCGTCTGTAATTTATTCTTTTCTTTCTTGCACATGTATAATGTTATCTATAATATTTTTCATCAACTTTTTTATCTAGCACTTAAATGATGTTAAAATTAAAGTAAGTAAGAAATAGAATTTTGCTCAAACCCTAAAGACTTTGAATTCGTGTATGCACAATTTGTTAACTTCTGCAAAGTTTGACAGAAATATTTTATTTTCATGTTAACACAGTAGACAGGTATTTGGACAAAAATGACCTTTTCATATCCTGAGGTCTTCAAATCCTCTACTGTGATTCAGTTTTGCATACTATACCTGCTGAGTTTCTAATGCAAACTATCACAGTGTGTGGTCCCTGCTACTGTAAACATGAATTCTTTCTCATTGTGATTTCATATCTTCAGCACTGATTATAATGATTCTTTGTCATCTCAAACCTGTCAGCTTTGTTCTCCAAGGACTGCAATCTTAGCTTAAAAAAAAAGATACAGATAGCGATTCACACAGAGTTAAAGATGGGCTAATGCTCTGAAATTAAAAAGACAAAAGGGAAACATATCTCTTTTTTCTCTCAATGACAATAAATGTATAAATTTTTTCCTATCATGTAATGAATAAGTTCAGTATTTTAATAAAGCAACTGGCATCACTTTTTTTTTCCATTTTACTGCAGCAATATTCTAGATATAAACCACTGATAGTTATTCCTCTGTTTAATCCTCCTTAACACATTTCCCTTTTCATAAAAAGTGATAAACTACACAAACACTCAACTGCCTGATTACCCAAATACCTCTGCTAATTTGCCAAGGTTAGCAGAAATGGGGCGTACAGTATATTGTTGGCTATGCATGGCTGAAGGGTGCAGAAACAGCACAAGGCTATATATTTCACACTCCATAAACAAAATGGTGAAACACACACTAGAAAGGTGCAATACTTATCTAATCTAAATTCAGGCAACATCAGTAGCTTTGATCTCTATTAGGTTAAATCACTGTCTCTTCAAGGAATGACCAAATCATTAACCCAACAAACCAGTTGATGAAAACACTCATATATATGAATACTGAGTAAGCAACATTTCTGATGCAGTGAAAAATAACCCCACATAATTGAGCAGAACACGGACGGAAGTCTCTTTAAAGCTTTATCCCCTCTTTCAGCTATTTGTCCGTGCATACAAAAAAAATGTATTTAATATCTATGAACAAGTGCTAAGCAATGAACAGGGAGGCATTGGAAAAATCAAAATAAAGAATAATTTCTGATCTTGCCAGCTACATAAACAAATTAATAAAATAGAACATAGATAGTGATCTGTGGTGGCTTCAGCCTGCAGCGGCTCGAAGCAGAATTTTGGTTCCCAGCCAGAGATGTTAAGTCAAGCCATTGCAGCGAGAGTGCTGAATCCTAGCCTCTAGACCACCAGGAAGCAGTGGCCAGTGGCATGACCTTGGCATGTCAGTTATGTAGAAGTGAATTTTCGCATGGAGAGGGAAAGTAGAAAACAAGTAAAGTGTTTATTAGGAAGGAAAATGCGTACGTGTGGCTAGACACACGGATGGGCTCAGAAGAGGGTTGTCCCCTTGTGGAGGTTTGAATCACTTTTGTGGGGGCATTTCTTCCAGGTTCCCCTTGGCCAGTCAGTATGATTTGCCTGGTTCTGAGTTTGTGTTTGATAACTCTCAGGACCCTCCCACATGTGCGTGCACATGTCTTACTGAAGATGAATTCTAGTGAAGAGGCCTAAGGGTAGGTTGATATCACCTACTATGAGATGAGGCCCCTCCCTCGTGACCTGCAAGGAACCTTTCTGCACATGTGGAGTGGGAATATCGCCTTGACTTTGAGAATAAGCAATATGTGGTCTTTTATCTCTCATCTGGGCAGGGCCCAGCATCCACTCTTGCTCCTATTGTTATGGAGTATTTTGTCCATAAGGAACAAACTAGCTGTTCACCTGGGGCCCATCTGTCTTCTGCCTCTATAGAACTTGTTTCTAAATCATAAAAAATAGGCCCAAGTTGTAGTGGTTTATAGCAACTAAGATTGTTATCATAATTTGGCTGTGGTTCCCCTATATGTCATTTCCAATATGTAACTCAGGATAAAGGAACAGCCTCTTTGTGGAATGTTTTTAATTTTAAATTTCCTTCCTGGAAGGGGCATATGCCAATTCCACTTATTTTTCATTGGACAGACTAAATCACATGGCCAAGATTGACATCAAGCCAATGGAAAAATACCATATCCCTTTAGTGAGGTTCAAGAAAAGAAAATGAGAATAATTATACACCTTTTATAGTACTTTAACAGAAGGATAGACCACATGTTTTTGGAAGATAGGGTGCAAATCAGTGCCAATTATGGAGGAATCTAGTCTAGGGAGGGCTTCATAGAGGAGGTGACAATTGAAGCAAATCTGGAACAGTAACATACTCAGTCAAATATCCCCTGATCTTACATCATTAAACAGGGAAAAAGTAATTATTTAGAGGAAGTCTTAGAGGCCTAAATTGAGAATGGTGTGCCTGGATAATAGAAAGTGGTTCAGGACTGGAAGTAAATTATTTCCCAGAAGGAAAAAGATAATAACAGGAGGTCAGATAATAAACATTCTTGAAGACTAGGCTATGGGGATCGAAAGAGATTACAGTTGGCCTTGAGGAGTCAAAGGACAGAGTTAAACAAAAAATGGACATGGACTTTTCCAGACTCCTCTGGTCTCATAGGGACATGTGATGCAGTTAAAAAGTAGCCTCAGGGAGAAGATGCAAGCCTGAAATAGAAGAGACAGAGTAGGAGTGAGAAAGGGTGAACTGTTCCTTCTTGGGAAATTTTAATGGTTCAAATATTTTAGTTAACATCTGGGACCTTAGCTAAGCAGTCATTGAAAGTGAAGTTAAAAAAAAAGACATTAAATACAGGAAACAAAACGTATTTATTGAGTGAGTCCAAATAATTTTGAATATTATGATACTGAAATACTACCAATTTAAAAATTATAAATTATTTTTTATTTGTGAAAAATCTAGATTACATGAAATTTACCATTATGACCATTTTTCAGCATACATTTCAGTGGCGTTAAGTATATTTACATTGTTGTGCAACCATTGCCACCACTCATCCATGGAACTTTCTGTCTTGTGAACTGAAGCTCTGTACCCATTTTACAACAATTCTCTAGGAGCTCCTCTCCTCAGTCCCTGGCAACCCTCATTCTAGTTTCTGTATCTATGAATTCGGCTACTCCAAGTATGTCATATGAGTGATTTAATGGTTTTGAAACAAAAATTATTTATTTATAGTTCTGTGAAGTAGATATGTATATTGGAGAAGGAAGTAGCAACCCATTCCAGTGTTCTTGCCAGGAAAAGCCAATGCACAAAGGATCTTGATGAGTGACAGTCCATGGGGTAGCAAAGAATAAGATGCAACTGAGCAGCTGAGCATACACACACACATATTTATGTATTGTATCACTCTAATTATAATAAAGGATTATATATTAAATTATGAAGTTTACTTTCTCAGTGGTCCCATGATCACACTAGCTTGTAAGGACTTCTAGGACTTAAAATAACAATAACACTAAAGGTAGCAATAATACTCATGACATATTTATTATAGAACACATAGAGAAAAGGAACATCTAGGTAAAGGTACATCCAGGTAAAGAACATCCAGGGAAAGAGTGAAGTAGTCAAACACAGACTATCTTGCCTTTCTCCCCAAAAAGTATCTTTTTTCCCACCATCAAATTGTAGCAACTCTGTAATCTGTCCTTGCCCAAGAAATCTCTTTGTTTTTGGTTTCTTTTGAAACCTCCTCTCAACTTCTCTATTGCCTTATTTTGTTACTAAATATTTGTATTTTTCTATTTATTATTTTAACATATAATTTTGACTTAATTTTAGCAGTTGTTCTAGCAATAACAGTATGCATCTTATATCACAGGCTATTTCAGAATAATATTACTCCTGGTAAAACACAGAACCCTGGCTCCAGTGTAGCTCCATTCCCTGCCCCTTTGTGCTATGATTGAAATCCCAGGTCCTTATTTTTGAGGATTAATGTTTTTAGGTAGCCCTGAAATATTGTGAACAAGAAAGAGGTTCTGATACGCATACCTAGCCTGCATTACCCATAGACATAGGAAATTATAACTATGAATCCTTGCCTGCCCAGAAGAGCAGAAATTTGTGAATGGAGGGAAATGGTTTCACCCCAGTTCTGATACTGCTTTAAAACACGTAGTGTTGTACAGTTAGTCCCTCCTATGATACGGAGCTTGTGACTCTGGCATTTTCTAGCTCAGTGATGCTATGAATCAGTTTTACTACATTTCAAGCTAAGGTAGAATGTCTCCATCCTTCTTTTTCTTATGAAGCTAGAACTCATTTCACAATGTGCCCTTCAATGCTACATCTCTGCCCTGAAAAGTCTGAGACTGGTTCTTGCTCCTGAACTGTTTTCTTTTGCCAACTTTTCTACACAGTGTAGAAATTGACTGAACTAAATGCTGTTCTTGCAACAAAATGTATTTAAGCCTTAAAGGTAATCCATCTTTAAGACAAATGTCCTTTTCCAGAAAAAAACATTATTTCTCATATATAAATATTAGTAATTAAGCTTCAAGAAAGGCACAGTTTGTTGAATGGCAATGCACTGCCACAAAAATGTTAATTGAGTTCACAATTGCACACATAACTCTGAAAGTTCTTCTTTTTTAAAAAATTTTCTACAAAACCAGACTACAAATGGCAGTTGTCTGCATTGCTCTTTTCATAAAATAATTTGGCAGAAACTGAGCCACAGTCTCTCCTCCCATGAAGAGGAACTATGTGTCAGACCCAAGGACCACCAGGAAATTGAAACAAGGGATGAATTAGGATGAGATTGCTTATGTGATAAGCTGTGTTTAGAATGATGACAATTGATATACAATTCAAAAACAAGTATGATAGTACAAAAGGTTTATCAGAAATAGCAGACAAAAGACAGAAAAAGAAGGGGAATAAACTCAGGATTCAAACTATTTTCATTAAATGTCATTTTCTTCCTCTTGGATTTCCTAGCCTTAAATATATTGTTTGGACATATCTTCCTTTAGGGAGAACTCAGTGTCCTGAAATGCTGCATAATTTAATACATTTATTTTGATTTATAAAATAGAGTAAATTTAGACTGACTCATACAAGCTTCATATTTAAGGAATTTAAGGAATATATCTACTAAAGGTAGAATGTCTCTTACCTCTACAATTCTGTTTCTTACAGAAGGAAACTGTAGTTATGAATCAAAGTGAATCACTGAAGTGTTTTAGAACTCTGTATTACCATATTTTAGTTGTTATTATAGACAATAGTTTTTAGAGAATAAATTTAAAAAGAAAGAAAGTTAAAGAGTTCACTCTAACACCATATATTAGGGTGATGGGTAAGACTGAAAGAAAAAAAAAAAAAAAAAAAAAAAAAACTAAGAGCATACACACTGTGATGCAGATTATTCTAATTGTTTCAATAGCAACAAAATTAAAATGATGCTAATTCTGGTCTTCCTTCTTATACTTCCCTCCTCCAGGTTGGAAAATACACTAAGAAAGATATTTGAAATCTAACCAGTAAGGAATGCGAACAAAGTAGGAAACAATATTCAAACATTTGGTTATCTTAGAGGATTTGGAGTGTCTGTTATTTGTATGAATTCTTCCTAAGTCAAAGGACTTCAAATCTCTCCTGTACATACTGTGATTTCCTAGATATGTCGATAGGAGGCTCATTACTTTACAGGCACAATGGATAAAGACATAGGGTAGTTAAAGTTTTTAATTTGAAAAATAAATTAACATTATATCCATAATTTATGGGAAATGTGTAATATATTTTATTGACTGCATGTAGAACTTAGAAATATGATTTATATGAATTTGCTATTTCAGCATGATGAATTGATTGTCACATTGAGGATTATGGAATTAGCTGGAAGAACAGATGATTAACCACCACAGCCTTTTGGCTGGTGAAGTTTTACCTTCTGATTTTCGAACATTAATAAATCATACTTCAGCATATGGGACTATTTTGGCAATAGAGCCACTATCAATTTAATCATCTCAAACCAGAAACGAATGTGTAAGTTGCAAATGTCACAGACACACAAACCAGTTACTAAGAACAATTGAGTATATTATTCTTCTAGTCACATTAATTACAGCTGAAACAAACCTTGAAGAGCTAAGAAAACATAGCACGACTTATCTACTATTTACTAGGGGGAAAAAAAGAATCAATATAGCCATTAATTGCATAAATAGCAATAAATACTTTGGCTGCTGTCCAGGAAGTGTACCAACTGAGAGAGTTTTTCGTACTGCTGGTTTCATTACACAGATCATAGTCACAGTAAAGTGGGCAATGGACTGCTGTTCAATAAACTAAATTTAACGTTACTCAATTATGATCATCACGCTCAGATATAATACTAATAGGAATGTCAACAGCGATTACATTTTCAGATTTATGTAAAATAATTCAAATGCTATTTGCTATCCCTCAGATACAAGGTTCATCCGGTTGTTTATGCAGTTGGTCGATATTGATCGTGCACAGCAAGCAGCATAGCAGAGGCCCAATGGCAAGGATATAGAGCATCCCTGGTGCCAGCCACCAGGGTGCTATGCCAAGCACAGGGGGCAGCGTGCCAAGTCATCAAGCAGACAGCGCACCTCTGCAAAGCTGCCTTGTTGTTTTTTTACAATATTTTTTTTTTTGAATTGCTCACATGTGCCATGAGTAATTCTTGCCAACATTACCCAGCATGAAACAGAAATGAAGGCTCGGAAATGTCTTTCTTAGAGAATTCTTTTCAGAGCTAAATGAATCTAGTGAAGATATCAGTCTAGCATCATTATATGCTGTTATGTATGGCTGGGGCTGTGCCATTTAGCAAAGTGTCACTCAGTGGGCTGAGCAGCTGGTGTATATGATTTTGTATACCACCTGCAAAAAAGATGCCAAACCATACAATCAACCACCTGGCCAAGAGAGGAGGGTAGCTAAACACTACTTTGTTGTTGCACCCACATTTTCAGAAAGTTCGAGAACGTAAACAGGCTTAGGCAGAATGAACATTGTACCAAATAAGGTTTGTTAAAGCTTTTTCTGTTCAATAAAGCATATAGTGCCTGCTGTTCAGAGTACTGTTGAACAGATTTGCTTTATTTCTAATGAAGGTGTTTGGGCATTTTCCTGGCACAAATGGAGTAGAATTATGTACTTAAAATGATATTTTAGAACAACAACAAAACATACCACCACTTCAGTTGCATTGCAACAGATTGGAAAAAATGAAAATAGATATAAACTGAAACTCAATAATGAATTAGAGTCATTACTATGGATGAATCATTCGTTTAGGAGAATTTTGTCTACCTTGAACAACCTGTATATCTAACAAATTCCACTGAATGCCTTTCTGCCTAAAGCATGTGTTTATTATAATAGTCTCTGTTCCATTACTTGTGGGGTAAATACCTTACAGACGGCCTCTTTACTTATTTGGTTATAAGTGAGAGTAATTTGATTGGTAACTAATCTTTCTGTCACCAGGTTCTCAGTGTCAGAAATGTCAGTCTCATTATCTCATCTTTTCACTGGCTCAGCACTAGCTCGCTTTCTGTGGCCACACACCTTTTAAAACTCCAGTCTCTGATTATTTCACAGATTACTGGAGAAAGAACTAATAACAATATAAGGGTATTCAATATGAAACAAAGGAACTTGAGACTAAGGTCTCTGGCTCTCATTATTTCTGTTCAGTTCAGTTCAGTCACTCAGTCGTGTCCAACTCTTTGCGACCCCATGGACTGCAGCATGCCAGGCATCCCTGTCCATCACCAACTCCTGGAATTTACTCACACATGTCCATCGAGTAGGTGATGCCATCCAACCATCTCAATCCTCTGTCATCCCCTTCTCCCATTTCAATCTTTCCCAAGAATAGGGTCTTTTCTAATGAGTCAGCTCTTCGCATCAGGTGGCTAAAGTATCGGAGTTTCAGCTTCAGCATCAGTCCTTCCAATGAATATTCAGGCCTGATTTCATTTAGGATGGACTGGTTGGATCTTCTTCCTGTCTAAGGGACGCTCAAGAGTCTTCTCCAACACCACAGTTCAAAAGCATCAGTTCTTTGGTGCTCAGCTTTCTTTGTAGTCCAACTCTCACAGCCATACATGACCACTGGAAAAACCATAGCCTTGACTAGACGGACCTTAGTCGGCAAAGTAATGTCTCTGCTTTTGAATATGCTATCTAGGCTGGTCATAACTTTTCTTCCAAGGAGTAAGCGTCTTTTAATTTCATGGCTGCAGTCACCATCTGCAGTGATTTTGGCCCTCCCAAAATAAAGTCTGACACTGTTTCCACTGTTTCCCCATCTATTTCCCATGAAGTGATGGGACCAGATGTCATGATCTTCGTTTTCTGAATGTTGAGGTTTAAGCCAACTTTTTCACTCTCCACTTTCACTTTCATCAAGAGGCTTTTTAGTTCCTCTTCACTTTCTACCATAAGGGTGGTGTCATCTGCATATCTGAAGTTCTTGATATTTCTCCCGGCAATCTTGATTCAAGCTTGTGTTTCTTCCAGTCCAGTGTTTCTCATGATGTACTCTGCATAGAAGTTAAATAAGCAGGGTGACAATATACAGCCTTGACGTACTCCTTTTTCTATTTGGAACCAGTCTGTTGTTCCATGTCCAGTTCTAACTGTTGCTTCCTGACCTGCATACTAATTTCTCAAGAGTCAGGTCAGGTGGTCTGATATTCTGATCTATTTCAGAATTCTCCACAGTTTATTGTGATAAACACAGTCAAAGGTTTTGGCATAGTCAATAAAGCAGAAATAGATGTTTTTCTAGAACTCCGTTGCTTTTTCCATGATCCAGCGGATGTTGGCAATTTGATCTCTGGTTCCTCTGCCTTTTCTAAAACCAGCTTGAACATCAGGAAGTTCACGATTCACGTATTGCTGAAGCCTGGCTTGGAGAATTTTGAGCATTACTTTATTAGCATGTGAGATGAGTGCAGTTGTGCGGTAGTTTGAGCATTCTTTGACATTGCCTTTCTCTGGAATTGGAATGAAAACTAACCTTTTCCAGTCCTGTGGCCACTGCTGAGTTTTCCAAATTTGCTGGCATATTGAGTGCCTTGACATACCCTATTTTCTATTTGGAACCAGTCTGTTGTTCCATGTCCAGTTCTAACTGTTGCTTCCTGACCTGCATACAGATTTCTCAAGAGGCAGGTCAGGTGGTCTGGTATTCCCATCTCTTTCAGAATTCTCCACAGTTTATTGTGATCCACACAATGATATCTAATCACAAACTAATCACACTAGGATCACAGTTTGTCTAACCCAATGAAACTAAGCCATGCCTGTGAGGCCACCCAAGATGGGCAGGTCCTGGTGGAGAGGTCTGACAGAATATGGTCCACTGGAGAAGGGAATGGCAAGCCACTTTAGTATTCTTGCCTTGAGAACCCCATGAACAGTATGAAAAGGCAAAATGATAGGATACTGAAAGAGGAACTCCCCAGGTGAGTAGGTGCCCAATATGCTATTGGAGATCAGTGGAGAAATAACTCCAGAAAGAATGAAAGGGTGGAGCCAAAGCAAAAACAATACCCACCTGTGGATGTGACTGGTGATAGAAGCAAGGTCAGATGCTGTAAAGAGCAATATTACATAGGAACCTGGAATGTCAGATCCATGAATCAAGGCAAATTGGAAGTGGTCAAACAAGAGGTGGCAAGAATGAACATTGACATTCTAGGAATCAGCGAACTCACATGAACTGGAATGGGTGAATTTAACTCAGATGACCATTATATCTACTACTATAGGCAGGAATCCCTCAGAAGAAATGGAGTAGCCATCATGGTCAACAAAAGAGTCCGAAATGCAGTACTTGGATGCAATCTCAAAAATGACAGAATGATCTCTGTTCGTCTCCAAGGCAAACCATTCAATATCACAGTTATCCAAGTCTATGCCCCAACCAGTAATGCTGAAGAAGCTGAAGTTGAACGGTTTTATGAAGACCTACAAGATCTTTTAGAACTAACACCCAAAAAAGATGTCCTTTTCATTATAGGGGACTGGAATGCTAAAGTAGGAAGTCAAGAAACACCTGGAGTAACAGGCAAATTTGGCCTTGGAATGCGGAATGAAGCAGGGCAAAGACTAATAGAGTTTTGCCAAGAAAATGCACTGGTCATAGCAAACACCCTCTTCCAACAACACAAGAGAAGACTCTACACGTGGACATCACCAGATGGTCAACACCGAAATCAGATTGATTATATTCTATGCAGCCAAAGATGGAGAAGCTCTATACAGTCAACAAAAACAAGACCAGGAGCTGACTGTGGCTCAGATCATGAACTCCTTATTACCAAATTCAGACTCAAATTGAAGAAAGTAGGGAAAACCACTAGACCATTCAGGTATGACCTAAATCAAATCCCTTATGATTATACAGTGAAAGTGAGAAATAGATTTAAGGGCCTAGATCTGATAGATAGAGTGCCTGATGAACTGTGGACTGAGGTTCGTGACATTGTATAGGACATAGGGATCAAGACCATCCCCATGGAAAAGAAATGCAAAAATGAAAAATGGCTGTCTGGGGAGGCCTTATAAATAGCTGTGAAAAAAAGAGAAGTGAAAAGCAAAGAAGAAAAGGAAAGAGATAAGCATCTGAATGCAGAGTTCCAAAGAATAGTAAGGAGAGATAAGAAAGCCTTCCTCAGCAATCAGTGCAAAGAAATAGAGGAAAAGAACAGATGGGAAAGACTAGAGATCTCGTCAAGAAAATGAGAGATACCAAGGGAACATTTCATGCAAAGATGGGCTCGATAAAGGATAGGATAGTCTGGACCTAACAGAAGCAGAAGATATTAAGAAGAGGTGGCAAGAATAAACAGAAGAATTGTATAAAAAAAGATCTTCATGATCCAGATAATCACGATGGTGTGTTCACTCACCTAGAGCCAGACATCTTGGAATGTGAAGTCAAGTGGGCCTTAGAAAGCATCACTACAAACAAAGCTAGTGGAGGTGACAGAATTCCAGTGGAGCTATTTCAAATCCTGAAAGATGATGCTGTGAAAGTGCTGCACTCAATATGCCAGCAAATTTGGAAAACTCAGCAGTGGCCACAGGACTTGAAAAGGTCAGTTTTCATTCTAATGCCAAAGAGAGGCAATGCCAAAAATTATTCAAACTAACGCATAATTGCACTCATCTCACACACTAGTAAACTAAATGCTCGAAATTCTCCAAGCCAGGCTTCAGCAAGATGTGAATCATGAACTTCCAGATGTTCAAGCTGGTTTTAGAAAAGGCAGAGGAACCAGAGACCAAATTGCCAACATCTGCTAGATCATTGTAAAAGCAAGAAAGTTCCAGAAAATCATCTATTTTTGTTTTATTGACTATGCCAAAGCCTTTGACTGTGTGGATCACAATAAACTGTGGAAAATTCTGAAAGAGTTGGGAATACCAGACCACCTGACCTGCCTCTTGAGAAATTTGTATGCAGGTCAGGAAGCAACAGTTAGTCCTGGACATGGAAGAACAGACTGGTTCCAAATAGGAAAAGGAGTATGTCAAAGCTGTATATTGCCATTCTGCTTATTTAACTTCTATGCAGAGTACATCATGAGAAACGCTGGCCTGGAAGAAGCACAAGCTGGAATCAATTTTGCCGGGAGAAATATCAAACACCTCAGATATGCAGATGACACCAACCTTATGGCAGAAAGTGAAGAGGAACTAAAAAGCCTCTTGATGAAAGTGAAAGTGGAGAGTGAAAAAGTTGTCTTAAAGCTCAACATTCAGAAAACGAAGATCATGACATCTGGTCCCATCACTTCATGGGAAATAGATGGGGAAACAGTGGAAACAGTGTCAGACTTTTTTTTTCGGGGCTCCAAAATCACTGCAGATGGTGACTGCAGCCATGAAATTAAAAGATGCTTATTCCTTGGAAGAAGAGTTATGACCAACCTAGATAGCATATTCAAAAGCAGAGACATTACTTTGCCGACTAAGGTCCGTCTAGTCAAGGCTATGGTTTTTCCAGTGGTCATGTATGGCTGTGAGAGTTGGACTGTGAAGAAAGCTGAGCACCAAAGAATTGATGCTTTTGAACTATGGTGTTGGAAAAGACTCTTGAGAGTCCCTTGGACTGCAAGGAGTTACAACCAGTCCATTCTGAAGGAGATCAGCCCTGGGATTTCTTTGGAAGGAATGATGCTAAAGCTGAAACTCCAGTACTTTGGCCACCTCATGCGAAGAGTTGACTCAGTGGAAAAGACTCTGATGCTGGGAGGGATTGGGGGCAGGAGGAGAAGGGGACGACAGAGGATGAGTTGGCTGGATGGCATCACGGACTCGATGGACGTGAGTCTGAGTGAACTCTGGGAGTTGGTTATGGACAGGGAGGCCTTGCGTGCTACAATTCATGGGGTCGCAGAGTCGAACACGACTGAGCGACTGGACTGAACTGAACTGAACACAATGATAGGCTTTGGCATAGTCAATAAAGCTGCAATAGATGTTTTTCTAGAACTCTCTTGTTTTTTTATTGATCCCACAGTTGTTGCTATTTTGATCTCTGGTTCCTTACCTTTTCTAAAACCAGCTTGAACATCTGGAAGTTCACGGCTCATGTACTGTTTAAGGCTGGCTTGGAGAATTTTGAGGATTATTTTGGCAGCATGTGAGATGACTGCAATTGTGCGGTAGTTTGAGCATTCTTCAGCATTGTCTTTCTTTGTGATTGAAATGAAAACTGACCTCTTCCAGTCCTGTGGCCACTGCTGAGTTTTCCAAATTTGCTGGCATATTGAGTGCAGCACTTTCACAGCATCATTCAGGATTTCAAATCACTCAACTGGAATTCCATCACCTCCACTACCTTTGTTTGTACTGATGCTTTGTAAGGCCCACTGAACTTCACATGCCAGGATGTCTGGTTCTAGGTGAGTGATCACACCATCGTGATTATCTTGTTCATGAAGATCTTTTTTGTATTATTCTTCTGTGTATTCTTGCCATCTCTTCTTAATATCTTCTGCTTCTGTTAGGTTCATACTATTTCTGTCCTTTATGGGCCCATCTTTGCATGATATATTCCTTTGGTTTCTCTAATTTTCTTACAGAGATCTCTAGTCATTCCCATTCTATTATCTCTGTGGCTATGAGTGTAAACTCAATAGGTTCTCCCTTTGCCTCTTTAATATACAAGGATTGATTTGGGACTTTTAGACTTAATGCCAACTCTCTAAATAAGAAATGCTAGAATTTTGAAGACTTATAGAAGTTGTTGCTTGTAATACTAGTTTTTGACTGAGCCATCTCTTCATTTTGATATAGATTGATTATCTTCTACCTCATTTTTTCCCCTTCACTTGAGGAGAAGAGTTCACATGAGAAACTCTTAAAATTATCACTGCAAATTTAAAAATAGGAATTTATTTTATTAATTTTAAATCTTTATTTTAAAATAAAAATAAAGTTGTAAGAATATATGGAGGCATTTTGCCAAGCACTACCAATTTAAACTTTTCTTTTTCTTCTTTTTCCTTTAGGGAAAAGAAAACAAAGGGGAAGAAAAAAAAATAGAGCTTTTAAAAGCTATTAAAATGTACTGTGATTTATTGTACTATTCATTACAACTCATGATCTTCTTAGAATGAAAGGAATGCTTTCTATATACTCAATGATCAAAGAAAAAAGGGCAGTGTGATTTATGTTTTTCAATATCATACTGCTCATGAACAAGCTAAATTTAAAGCTCCAAGAAAAGGAAGAGCTTATTTGTATCTTAGGTAGGCTGGTACAGATATTTATATTGAAATTAAAACTTTTCATTATACAAATAAATAAT
>SJYT01079751.1:73703-93636 GCA_006410635.1 Cephalophus harveyi | reverse complement strand
TTTCTTAAATACAATTTTTACTATATTAAACAAATCAAGTATTTCTGATGAAAACTGACCATCTGAATTGAGATACACTATAAATGGAAAATCATGCTGAATTTTGAAGAGGTAGTAAAAGCAAATTAAAATACATGGTAATATTTTATATTGATTTCTTTTAGAAATGATAGTATTTTGTATATATTTGATAAAACATAATGCTAGAATTCATTGTTTTTTACTTTTATGTGGCTACTAGAAAATTAAAGTGACATATATAGAGTTCACTTTATATTGCTATTGAACAGCATGAAGATCTGGTACATATTCACATCAATAAATTCAACCAATCCAAATCTATGTACTTGTGTTTTTTTGTTTGTTTGTTTTGTTTTGTCTTCCATTCTATAAACTACTTTCATAGAATGTTTTGAAAAATTTTGCCAATTTGTATTAGCATAATCTTACATTTCTATGATGTGTAAATGTTTAGTCCCCTTGGACATAGCATGCTGAAATCTGACTCTGGTGAAGGGTCTCCAGACCGCAAACAGGTAGTAGACATGAGCTAATTCCCCTCCAGCATCTGTGAGCAAGGCCTGATTCTGCTTCAAGTGAAGCTTAGTGGGAATGAGAGTTTGAGTGTAAAGTGAATCAAATAAATCCTTTAAAATATCAATATGCTCAATATCAGTCTCCAGTTCTTTTCTGATATGTGCTGTAATTAGTATTTAAGATACTGGAAGGCCCTCTGAATATGCTATAATTTCTTAACTCAGAGTATTTGATTGTCTTTTAGGGCAGTCATAGAAAATTTCTTGTTTCTTTAATATCTTGAGACTTAAAATCTATCTGTATAGCAGCTTTAAACTTTCCAGTGTTTGAAACAGTCGTTCACTCTCATGGTCCTACTATCTTCCTCACTCTTAGTGCATTGGTATGTCAGTATGCATCTGGTCTGCCAAGGAGGATAAAGAAGGATAATTTAGGCAACTTACTTGCAATTTTTTATGTACCAATTACTGGTATCCTATTTGGAAATGAATTAATATACTGCCGTCAAGACCAACCATCTATAAGCCCGGATTCCACTCTCTAGAGTTGTCTTACCAGTTACTTTGTAAGTTTCAGTGACAGAATCTACTCTAGATAGTTTAAAAAGAAATTTAACAGAGGGAATTAGGCACTTTAAGCTGTTAGATGATATAATATATAATCCAGGAATGACTATCAGAACCAAGTCTCTGAATTGATTTGCAAAGGAGCTATAAGCTCGATCACTTCCGAAATTTGGGGAATAAAGCTATCATTGCAACTTCAGACTTCTGAATTATATAATCACTGTTGTGACCTAAGTTAGAAAAGAAATATCTGCCTGAGGTTTTGTAAGCCATCTGCAGTGTTTGTTTTATACCACTTTCCAGCAACAGGAAACTTAGAAAACCAGAGGAGTCAATTTGTGAGCATTAGCTACAGAAATTTGGGCATAGTATTATCAAGAACAAGAAGAAACAAAAAGGCTAATAAAAATAGCATTATTATAAAGTAAGTCTTTTATTTCAACAGGAAGATATTACAATTCACAAGGGAAAATAAACATACATACCATCAGAATGCATAATTTTACTCTCTCTCTCTCAGTAGTTGGTATAGGTCAAGCAGACAAAAACATCTAGAAGAACAACATAATCAACAAGGTTAATTGGATGTATATAATCCTGAAAAGTAATAAAACATAAGATATTTTAATTTAATATAAGATATATGTCAGAGAGATATCTCTAACTTTCAACACTGCTTGCTATACAAAAATCCTTTAAAAAATTATTCTGGACAAAGAGAAGTAAGCATCTTGCTTTTGTGATGTGAAGAAATCCAAAAGATGCCTAGAGGATTGTCTCCCAACAATGGCCCCTCTGAACGATGGCAGTTTCAGATTGTTTTAAAGTAAAAGCATCAGTGTAATGTATGTTGCCTCTAAGATCCTAAAAGTTTTGTCAGAAGAATTTTGACTGCTTCTTTGTCCTTGTCAGTATGGTCAATTGCATCAACACTTTGAGACCCCATGGACGGTAGCCCACCAGGCTCCCCTGTCCATGGGATTCTCCCGCAAAACTACCAGAGTGAATTGCCATGCCCTCCTCCAGGGGATCTTCCCAACCCAGGGATTGAAAAAACACATCTCTTGAGTCTTCTGCATTGGCAGGCGGTTTTTTTTTTTTTTTTTTTTTTACCACTATTGCTACTGGGGAAGCCCTTTTTTGTTCTTAGGAGTATATAAGGGCACCAACTTGTCTTTCACCTTTGAGGAGACAGTGGAACTCCCGTAATGTTTAGCATTTTCTCTTTACCTTTCCCCTTGCCAAAATTCACAGCAGGAGCAGTATAATTGCCAGGTTCTCTGACTTTGGGTTTGGCTACATAACTTGTTTTGTCCAGCAGAAGGTAAGTGTCATGGTCTATGTGTGGGCTGGAAAAGAATACCCAGTAAAAAAGGAGAATAAAGTTTATTGGAGAGGGGTTCACTGCCAGAGAATGGGCCTGCATCCTGATAGTCAGGAAACACTTGTTGCCAAAATCTCAGCTTCCTGCCCACCAGTACCAAATGTAAATATGGAGACAGAGTTTGGAGGGAATAGAAAAGAACGACTTTATTATTTTTGCCAGGCAAAACGGAAACACAGCAGGTTAGTGCCTCAAGAACTGTGCCCCTCTTTCTCAGGAATAGGGAGAGGTTTTTTTTTTATCCTTTTGAAGATCTTGCTCTTTTTTTTTTTTCCTCTTGCAAAGTTTCAAAATGGCCACAGCTGGCCTCAGACAACTCAGCAACCAGGTCTTGTGTCCCTGAAGTTATCGTCCCATGACCTTCTTTCTGAAATGTAGAATGTTACAAGAGAGTATAGGGGGAAAAGTATGCCAGGTGCAGAGTATAATCTGTATGGTTTCAGAGCGTAATTAGCTTCATGAAGGATAAGTCTGGCTACAAGTGTCTGTTGGTAGTAAAAGCTAAAGAATAGTTGTTTATTTAACTCTTGTAGGCCTGTTTGGCTGTTTCTTTGCCAAAGGCTCATTTCTGTTGCAGCTTGTTTTTGCTGCAACAAGCTGACACCAACATGGGTCATTTGCCTATTTTTATAGCCGGGGATCAAAGGAATAGGATAGAAATATTGCGAGTCATTTGCTGATTGGTGGGGTACGTATACTGTCTAACTTATGGGGGGAAGGAGAACAGGACAAAAAGCTTTCCTTATATGAGATGGGAAATGGACAGGCCAGCTACCCAGGAGGGCTCCAAAAATTTTGTAACAGTTGAAGCATGCAGCAAGGGTGATAAAAGTGTGCAGCTTTCTGCTTTGTGTTCTAGGGCCCTTTGAGCTTATCTTGTTCTTTTTTCCTGAAGACACCACAGTAATCTCACAAACTATTCTGCTCTGCACCATGAAAATAAAACCATCCTAAGTGGTAACTGTTTCTTCGATGCTGAAATGAAACATACACAGAACTGATCTAAGCTTGATGTGCATCCTGAAACAGAAAGTGGGTGCAAGAAAGAAATGTGTGTCTTATAGATCACTGAGATTTTAGAGCTGTTCTTAAGAAGAATATTTTGTTATGCCCCAGACCACTAAACATCCAAAATATTTACCTATGTGCAGATTCCTGAGTTTTAACAAGAATTAGCTCCTGTTTTGCTTCATAGGGGGAGAAGGAAATGGCAACCCACTCCAATATTCTTGCCTGGAGAATCCCATGGACGGAGGAGCTTGGTGGGCTACAGTCCATGGGTGCCAAAGAGTCGGACACGACTGAGCGACTTCACTTTCACTTTCACTTCACTTGCTTCATAGGAATTTTCCAGATTTTCTTAAAGACTGGGTGTGACTTTCAGTGCTCAAATCTAGGTCTTTACTTGAAACACTGTGTGACATTTCACTTCACTTCAGTCATATGCATATTACATGAGAAATAAAACCTGTGTCTGAATTGTAGCTCCCTAAACAGGGAAACTAAAGACCAACCTCGAGACCTGCTAATTAAAAGAGGAAATTTACTAACAATATCTATTAATATGATGCTCTTTAAATTGCTAATCTAGTTCCTGGGTGATTGCTTTATGTTCTACAATGAAAATCTTCTGATCTTCCAGTTTATAGTAGAACTATTTTGTTTCTAAATGGTCTTCATAACCTCTTTACTTTTTAAGTTTTATCACAAGAATATTATAAAATAATCAGGAAAAGTATATCATTTTTCTCCATTTTACATATAAAGAACAATGAATGATCAAATTATAAACTGATAAGGAAAGCATCACTACATGGGAAATAGATGGGGAAACAGTGGAAACAGTGTCAGACTTTATTTTGGGGGGCTCCAAAATCACTGCAAATGGTGATTGCAGCCATGAAATTAAAAGATGCTTACTCCTTGGAAGAAAAGTTATGACCAACCTAGAGAGCATCGAGGATGAGATGGCTGGATGGCATCACTGACTCGATGGACGTGAGTCTGAGTGAACTCCGGGAGATGGTGATGGACAGGGAGGCCTGGCGTGCTGCGACTCTAATGTTGAGTATGGGACAAGTTCCTTACTGAGAAAATTCATTTTTTTTTTTTTCTAGAAAACCACTCTGTCCATAGATAAAACTCTAATTTTCAAATATCAGTTTAAGAAAAATGTCTCTGAATGAAGCTATTTGTGGTTACATAAAGGATTTCAATTTTGTGAAATAATTTTATTGTAAAGTATCTTTTGTGATAGGCTGGAATCTATGAATATGTATATATATTAAGATAAATATGTATGTACATATATACATATATCTTGAGAATTTGCAATAGGTTAATATATATTCATTATCTATGACTTAAAGAGTTCAGATAAAGTAAGGATAAAAGACTTGTAAATAACTAATGTCAGTAAGGTCCCACCTGCTATTACTTAATTATGCTGTATTCTACAACAAAACAGCCATGTAAGGGTCATTACTGTGAGGGATGTCAAATTGGCCGATTTAATGTTTCTTAGGGCTTACTTTATCTATATTACTGTCTTAGATAAGAATTGCAACCTAATAATGATTACATTAGTGTCAGAAGTGTAGGGGACACCTATGGTTTATTTAGTAGGAAAAGATAGTATTAATGTTCTAAATTGAATTGTACTATCTACTTTCAGATGGTTAAAATAGTGTATGTAAAATATCCACCCACTCATTAATGGTTGACACATGAGAAATACCAAAGTGCTTGAAATATTTAAATGTCTGCTGCTACCTCAGGCCAAACAGCTTGTCAAAAGGTATGGTGGCTTAAATATATTATTGATACATCTAAATAAAGTTACTGTGCTTTACAAAGTAAAATTTAAATGTGTCATTTTTAGTTACATATGACTTAAATTTTGTGTGTTTAACATGTTTATTCCTTTTGGTATCATGTTGCATTCTCCAAATCCATCTAGGTGAAAAAAAAACTTTAAAAAGTTTTTCTGGGCTTCCCTGGTGGCTCAGATGGTCAAGAGTCAGCCTCCAATGTGGGAGATCTGGTTTTGATCCCAGGATTTGGAAGATCTCCTAGAGGAGGGCATGGCAACCCATTCCAGTATTCTTGCCTGGAGACTCCCCATGGACAGAGGAGCCTGGTGAGCTACATCCATGGGGTTGTAAAGAGTTGGACACAACCAAGAGACTAAGCACAGCACAGTGCACAAATGGGGAAAAAAAAAAATCTTTACAAAAGGAAATTTGTAATAATAAAGTTGAAATAATGTGTTTTATGTAAATTTATAATTTTCAGATAACACACATGCACATACACACAAAATCTGTATTTGACACTGAGTCATCAGAATCAATTATGAAACAGTAAAAAAATATAGGAAATAGTACAAACTCAAAGCTATTTTAAAAAATGGAGCATTGTCATCTATATATTTTTAAGTTTCTAATTTTTGGAAAGCAGCTGAGTCTCCAGTATATACATTACTCTAATGAACTAAGAAGTAAGCATCTTAAAAATATCTTCCATCTTCACAACAACAGTAATTTTTTGTTTTAAAACATTTATTTAAAATATATGTGACAGTTTGTTGTTGTGTTTTCATTCATAGGAGAAATCTTGAACAAATACAGAACAGCCGCAAATATCAGCACACCTATTTGAGCATGCTCATATGAGCATGTGATCAATTGATTGCTAGCATGAATCTATGCTAACTAATCTAGCATAATAATGGGTAGGAATTGTATAACATGTTTGGAGAAAGTTTCTCTCTTCTATATGGGATGAAAAATTTTGGATTTGATGAAAAAGGGAAAATTTTCTCACATTGCTACATTAGCCAGTATGTCAATAGTTAGAAAGACTAAATGCAAAGATGTCTATCTTTGGTCTGAAGCTCAACTTTTCAAATTTATTAGAACAACTGATCAAGCTGTCTGTCTGGAACATGCCTAGACAGAAAGCACCAAGTAACAGAATAGCATATGGACATTGTGCTTTATAATTCACAAGGCGTTTTACCATACATAATCTCATTTCTTCCTCGCAACAAAACAGATACAGTGGTAGGTGAAATATTATATTCTAGAAGTTCAAAGGCAGAAGCAGAATGAAAGAATTTTAGTGATTCTCACATGAACACAGAGTTTGTGGTAATAGATTCAAGATGTAGATAAAAGTTTTAAGTATTAATTACAGACTTCTTTCTTTTACATGTGCTCTTATGAAAAGATTGAGAACATGTATTTTATCAAGATTTAATGTATATCATCATTTTGTTAAATGTCAAACATGAAAATTACTCTAGATAAATTCAAATTGACGATGAGCTTATTTTACATTTAGATCAATCATCATCCTCAAATATCTATTCTTCAGGACACAGTGAGGTCAATCAAAGGCACAATGGGCTTCCTACTTGGACAGTAATTTTGTTAGTGGTTGATGAACCGTATACAGGAAGTAAGATAACGTGCAGCCTTTTAACATATATTGTCTTTTAACAAATGTTAGAAATAGTACTAAAAGCAAAAAAATGAACAGTGAAAGAGAAAAACCTAGGTGTTTCTCTGTAAGTGTGTGCTTGTGTATATATATTTACATGATGCCTGATACGCCAAGTTCCAACTGAATCCTCGATATGCAGAAAAACTGTTAGCATTACAAGAAGCTCTTCTCTTCCATTCAAGAATCTTAGTCTAGTAAGAAACACCATTATTAATCAAATAATCATTTTCCATCCATGTATTCATTCATTCAGCTAATATTTAAAGAACACTATGGATGAGAAACTATTCTCAGTCAGCACGACAGACATGATTGTGTAAATACAGGTATCATTGCACAGATACAAAGTCATAGAACTGGGACACCATATTTCCTGCAACTGGAACACACAACTCCATCTGCCTGAAAGTGAGGTCTTGTGAACAATCAATTATGTCCAACTCTTCTTCATCTATCTAGAAAATGCTAACTAAAGGTGGATAACAATTTGAAGTTTCTTTGGTTTGAAAGTGCATGCAATTTTGCATTATTTGCTTATATATAATATATTTTTATACCATATACTGGGCTTCCCACATGGCTCAGACAGTAAAGAATCTGCCAGCAATGTGGGAAACCTGGGTTCGATTCCCGGGTTGGGAAGATCCCCTGGAGGAGGAAATGGCAACCCATTCTAGTATTCTTGCCAGGAGAATCCCCATGGATAGATGAGCCTGGCAGGCTGCTGTCCTTGGGGTCCCAAAGAGTCAGACACAGCTGAGCAATTAAGCACAGCACAGCACATGTAATATATGTAATTCTGCATTATCTGATAATATATAATGTATTTTATATCATATCAGTTCAGTTCAGTTCAGTTGCTGAGTCGTGAATGAATCGCAGCACGCCAGGCCTCCCTGTCCATCACCAACTCCCGGAGTTCACTCAGACTCACGTCCATTGAGTCAGTGATGCCATCCAGCATCTCATCCTCGGTCGTCCCCTTCTCCTCCTGCCCCCAATCCCTCCCAGAATCAGAGTCTTTTCCAATGAGTCAACTCTTCACATGAGGTGGCCAAAGTACTGGAATTTCAGCTTCAGCATCATTCCCTCCAAAGAAATCTCAGGGCTGATCTCTTTCAGAATGGACTGGTTGGATCTCCTTGCAGTCCAAGGGACTCTCAACAGTCTTCTCCAACACTACAGTTCAAAAGCATCAATTCTTCGACATTCAGCTTTCTTCACAGTCCAACTCGCGAATCCATACATGACCACAGGAAAAACCATAGCCTTGACTAGACGGAGCTTTGTTGGCAAAGTAATGTCTCTGCTTTTGAATATGCTATCTAGATTGGTCATAACTTTTCTTCCAAGGAGTAAGCGTCTTTTAATTTTATGGCTGCAGTCACCATCTGCAGTGATTTTGGAGCCGCCAAAAATAAAGTCTGCCACCGTTTCCACTGTTTCCCCATCTATTTCCCATGAAGTGTTGGGACCAGATGCCATGATCTTTGTTTTCTGAATGTTGTACTTTAAGTCAACTTTTTCACTCTCCACTTTCAATTTCATCAAGAGGCTTTTTAGCTCCTCTTCACTTTCTACCATAAGGGTGGTGTCATCTGCATATCTAAGGTTATTGATATTTCTCCTGGCAATCTTGATTCCAGCTTGTGCTTCTTCCAGGCCAGCGTTTCTCATGATGTACTCTGCATAGAAGTTAAATAAGCAGGGTGACAATATACGGTCTTGACGTACTCCTTTTCCTATTTGGAACCTGTCTGTTGTTCCATGTCCAGTTCTAACTGTTGCTTCCTGACCTGCATATAGGTTTCTCAAGAGGCAGGTCAGGTGGTCTGGTATTCCCATCTCTTTCAGAATTTTCCACAGTTTATTGTGATCCACACAAAGGCTTTGGCATAGTCAATACAGCAGAAATAGATGTTTTTTTGGAACTCTGTTGCTTTTTCCATGATCCAGCGGATGTTGGCAATTTGATCTCTGGTTCCTCCGCCTTTTCTAAAACCAGCTTGAACATCTGGAAATGACAATTAATAATTAATATATGGTACTATGATGAAGACATTAGTTTTTACTTACCTACTTCTAATTTTTAAGTGAAATTGTTAATTGGAGTTCTACTGAGACTTGTTTAAGGAATGATAAGCAATTATTTCATCTGCAGCATAATTTTCAAATATGTTTTTAAAATTGCAGGAACTAAAACTAGAGAGATAGAATAAGAAACTGTTCTGGAGACCCATGAATACAAAAGCAAAGTAATATTTTATTTAGAGAGGACTTATTGCATTATTTTTCACATTACTAGAGATATTGCTATCTACCTTGCAGGAGAGTAATGAGACCATCTAGGTAAAGATACTTTTAACATTATAGAACATATGATTAGGAAATCAATAAATACTAAATATTAACAGATATATTCTTATTACTTTTGCAATAGTTCAGTTTATAAATAATGCAGATCATACCACATGCTTATTTTATTTCTTTAATATAATATTTTACTCTCAAGTCAACAGACAACCTTATCTGTCTCCTGAGAAACCTGTATGCAGGACAAGAAGCAAAAGTTAGAACCAGATATGGAATGACAGTCTGGTTCCAAATCTGGAAAAAAGTATGTCAAGGCTGTATATTGTCACTCAGCTTATTTAAATTATATGCAGAGTACCTCAAGCTAAATGCTGGGTTGTATGACTCACAAATTGAAGTTAAGATTGCCAGGAGAAACATCCACAATCTCAAATTTTCAGATGATACCACTCTAATGGCAGAAAGTTAAGAGGAACTAAAGAGCCTCTAGATGAGGGTGAAAGAGGAGAGTGAAAAAATTGGCTTAAAACTCACTCAATATTCAAAAAGCTAACATCATGGTATTCACATAACTTCATGGCAAATAGACGGGAAAAAAAGTGGAAATAGTGACAGATTTTATGTTCTAAGTCTCCCAAATCACTGTGGATGGTGACTGCAGCCATGAAATTAAAAGACACTTGCTCCTTGGAAGAAAAGTTGAAAAACCTAGACAGTTTATTAAAATGCAGAGAGATCATTTTACCAACAAGGTCCATAAGCTTAAAGCTATGGTTTTTTCAGTAGTCATGTATGGATGTGAGAGTTGGACTATAAAGAAACCTGAGTGCCAGAGAATTAATGCTTTCAAATTGTAGTGCTGGAGAAGACTCTTGAGAGTCCCTTGGACTGCAAGGAGATTCAACCAGTCAATTCTAAAGGAAATAAACCTTGAATATTCATTGGAAGGAGTGATGTTGAAGCTGAAGCTCTAATACTTTGGCCACCTGATGTGAAGAGCTGACTCACTGGAAAAGACCCTGATGCTGGGAAAGATTGAGGGCAAGAGGAAAAGGGAGCAATAGAGGATGAGATCATTGAATGGCATCCCTGACTCAGTGGACATGAATTTGAGCAAGCTCCAGGAGATTGTAAAGGACAGAGAAACCTGACATGCTGCAGTTCATGAGGTTGCAAAGAGTCGGACCTGACTTAGTGACTGAACAAGAACAACACCAACAATGCAACAAATAAAACAAACAGAAAACATTTCATCACAATATGCTGCTTTATCAAGCAATATTTTGATAACATATTCCTTCAGTTATTATAAGCTTTCTAAAACACAGAAGAAATTAAATCTGGAAGAAAGCTTACTATACCAGATACTGTGGTCAGAACTCTGTATGCTGGTGGTTATATTTTGGTACATCACAGATCATCCACCTCATTTCCACTATCTTGCCTATAGTAACCTCTACTTCCTTCACTGCCACCTAAGCCATCAAGAATACCGTATCTCCACTATAAATAATTCCACACTCCCATTCTCCCCAAAGATCATTAATCTCCCATTTTATCCATTCCATTTCTTCCATAACACCCCATTTCAGATCCTCACATTCCAAAGGCACTTCCAGGGCTATAATTCAATTAAAGTTCAGTATATGAATGCTGTGTGTTATTCTTATCTTTAGACATGGCTAGGTACTGCTACTTCATGTGTCATTAAGTTTATATCTGCTTTTCCTGTTGTTCTGCCATCCGCTCCAGTATCAGCATGAACTAGTATTGGACTTAGTGCTGAGAAGAAATTAACAATATCACTTTCAGTTGAATGAACATGTATCCTCTCATGTGTACAATGTGACCACCATGAAAATCTGAACTTACACAAGCAGCTCTACCATAGCCATGAACTCCCATTCTTCTTCCATCTCTCACTTAAGCATCAAAGCCACCATTTTCTTAGTCAGAATTATTAGAGCTACCATAGTCATCGCTTCCATAACCTTACTGGGGAAAAAAAAAAGCCAGGACAGATGCCAGAAATATAGCAAGTATCTTCTTTTCATCACCCATCTTCCACCTCTGAGGCAGTGTGAGAGTTTTGATGAATATTTGATCTGGAATAAATGATCCCTTTCATCTCACTGGTAATTTTACATAGCCAGCAAAATCTGCTGAAATTTCAAGATAGGAAGTTTGAGCATATGCCAGATAGTAAGTAGGTTAGTGTTGATGACATACACAGTCCTACAAAACTATGATACAAATATAAAACGGTATTTGATGATTATTTAAAAAGTGAAATTTCAATTCTTTGCCAAGCAAGGATATAGTTGGACTTCTGAAGCCAGTGCAGCAAATCAGTTGCACAGAATTTGTGCGTCACATAACTCATTGTTGTAGAAAACTTGATTGAGCCTTGTCTTTTAAATTTATGTAACATTTCATATTATATACTGCTGAGATCACCTAACTGACTCATATCTAGGCTCAAGTACTTTTATTTCTTTAATATTTATACATCTTTCATATATAAATATAAAAATACCCATAAACATTTTACTGGTTTCCCATCTAACATTTTTAAAACATTGGTATTTTGCTTTCTTCATTTGATGTTCTCTTATTATGTGGCTCCACATTTTATCCTCAGTGCCAGATTATCCTTTTAGACAAGAGAGCTAAGAATCTGAAGGATGTTCCTTTTTGAGGATTTAGATTTCCAAATGATCAATAATTTCTAATGACTCGAGTACTGAAAATTATCAGAATTCATTATCTTCTCAAATAAAGTTTCCTTCATATGTAAAAGCATTTCCTCTTATCTCTAAAAAAATGTTAGTCTCAATATTTTGGAGACTAATATAGAGCTGAAGAAAGTTTTTCTAAGATTGAGTTTCTGTACTCTCTGTGTGTGTGTGTCGGGGGTGGGGGGGATGTGTGCGCATGCTTGCGCGCGCATGAGTGTGCATGGTGAGTGGTTTGTTGTGCATGCATACTCTAATGTACTCATCTGTGCCTCTTTGTGGTGGTAAAATATTTTCTTTCCCCTTTACAAATAAAAATGTCTTATTCTAAAGAAGATACATAAACTATCAAATGCAATGTGATGTTTTTGTTAAATAATAAGCAACAGAAGCATACAGAAATAAATATTTCTCATGGAGATAAAATATATACAACTATAAAATCATAAATATACTGGAGAATTATAATATGAATTTGTAAATTGTATGCAAATAGCTTGAAAGCAGATCTATAAAGACATAAATAAAGCAACAAGACTGAAAGGTTTATATGTTGGCTTGTTTATAGAGTAGCACAAACATTTTTCTTTTTTAATTGGCAATTAATTTTCAGCAGCCATCTAGGTACTTTCATGTCAAATTACTTTTCCTACACTAAACAAGATTAGGCATCCAAGCAGCAAAGCACTTACATGAAAAGTGAGAAACTGACTGTCAAGTGGATATTTTCCACCTATAACCAATTAAAATGTTTCTTTTTTTGATGAATGGGTGTTGTAATTTCTCATTTTGTATTTTTACCTAAGTACATACCTGTGTAACATCTCAGTTCACAAGGGCTAAAAAAGATGGGTGTTGATATTTATGTTATTTCTTTCATGCATCTACCTTTAGAATGAAATAAAGGCACATTTTAGTAAAACAGAGTTTTATTATGCTAGTGCACACAAAAATACATCAACAGTATATGTACAAGTGCATATATACATATATGTATAAGTCTGTGAAAATATATATGCACATATGTGTTTTTAAGCAATAATTAAACCTCAAATATATTTCTATTAGAAGGTTTTAGCTTTTCAGTCCCCTGTAGATTATAATTTTACATTGAAATGTAAAGATACCTGTATTTAAAAATTAGAACCTTGACACATAAGGTAAAAAAGTAATGTATTATTGATAATCTTCAAATGAATGACATAAAAAGGAAAATATTGATTTTTTGGAAGATGTCTCATTTTTCTTACTTCACAGAAGACTGATGCAGGTTCATGAGCCTATCAATATCATTTGAATTAATGCATATTCCTTACTATTGATTGCTTTAACAATGATTGTCATAACTGATTTATGGGCACTTATGCCTGTTAAATATTTTAAGAAGTAAATATCAGATTTGTATGTATAAGTAGATTGACTTGAATAAACAACAAGGTTGGATGTTAACATTATGCCTTTTGATGTAAGCCATATTATAATACATTATGCAAGGTGTATTTTTGAGAGTAGCAAAAATTCAACTAAAAGTTAACATTAGATCACATTGCTTACTAGAATTAGGTGCAGAATTCTCTCTAAGAATTAAAAAAAGCACCTTAAATTGAAGGTAGCAATTCTCAGGTTACTTGGAAATATACCTAACTTCTATGAGAAAAATAAACTAGAACACAACATTTGAGTATCATTTTAATGCTTAAAATGGATTTGCTCCTTTTGCTTAGAATAGGTCAGAACATAGGACTACAATTCTTAATTTCAGCTTCCTATGGTGACTGATACACAATATTCCCCAAATAATTGGGAGAAGATGCTATGAAATGGGAGACAAAGTAGGGGGATATATGTCTATGTAACTCTTTATTTAGCATGATTATCTTTGACTTGAGAAATTATATGTGATAGCTACAGTTATTTACCAAGGAACCTACTAAAAAAGTTTATTGAATGATCACATATGTACCATATATTCACTGGCTTTAAGAGTACAAATCAATGATTTTTATTATTCTTTGTTGTTTATTTGTGCAAACATTTCGGTACTATAACTTCAGTGTATTCTATTATCCCAAAAACATACTTGTTAGTCACTGGTGACACTTCCTATTTCCAACTCTAGTCTCAGAAAATTGTTAATATATTTACTATCTCTAAAGGTTTGGTTTTTCTGGATATTTCACATAAATATGCTCACGCATGCCTGCTCAGTGCTATTGGACTCTTTGAGACCCTGTGACCATTAGCCTGCCAGGGCCCTCTATCCATATTATTTTCCCATCAAGAATACTGGAATGGGTGCCATTTACTCTGTCAAGGGATCTTCTTGACCCAGGGACTGAACCAGTGTCTCCTGTATCATAAGCGGATTCTTTATTCCTGAATCAGGAGGAAAACCCTTTTATGTAAATAAAGTCATACATAACGTGGTCTTTTGCATCTGGTTTCTTTCATCCAGAATATTACTTTAAAAGTTCATCCATATTGCAGCATGTATCAGGATTTCACTCATTCGTTATTGGCAAATACTATTTCATTGTAGGTATAACCACATTTTTTTTAATATATTCACCAGCAGATGGATATATGCATTGTTTTAGGCTATTACAAATGTAATTTTTGTGATCTTTCATGTAAAAAACCTTTACATGGTCATATGTTTTCTTTTCTCTTGTGTAGTTGCAGTTCATTCAGTTCAGTCACTCAGTCATGTCCGACTCTTTGTGACCCCATGGATTGCAACACTCCAATCTTCCCTTTCCATCACCAACTCCCAGAGCTCGTTCAAACTCATGTTGATTGAATTGGTAATGCCATCAAGCCATCTCATCCTTTGTTGTCCCCTTCTCCTCCTGCCTTCAATTCTGCCCAGCATGAGGGTGTTTTGCAATGAGTCAGCTCTTCACATTAGGTGGGCAAAGTATTGGAGTTTCAGCTTCAGCATCAGTCCTTCCAATGAATATTCAGGACTGATTTCCTTTAGGATGGACTGGTTGTATCTCCTTGCAGTCCAAGGCACTCTCAAGAGTCTTCTCCAACACCACAGTTCAAAAGGATCAATTTTAGGCACTTAGCTTTCATTATAGTCCAACTCTCACATCCATACACGACTACTGGAAAAAGCATAGCTTTGACTAGATGGACATTTGTTGGCAAAGTAATGTCTCTGCTTTTTTAACATGCTGTCTAGATTTGTCATAGCTTTTCTTCCAAGGATCAAGTGTCTTTTAATTTCATGGCTGCAATCACCATCTGCAGTGATTTTGGAGCCCCCCCCCCGAATAATGTCTCTCATTGTTTCCATTGATTCCTCATCTATTTGCCATGAAATGGTGGGACCAGATTCCATGATCTTAGTTCTCTGAATGTTGAGTTTTAAGCCAACTTTTTCACTCTCCTCTTTCATTTTCAACAAGAGGATCTTCAGTTCCTTACTTTCTGCCATAAGGATGGTGTCATCTGCATATGTGAAGTTATTGATGTTTCTCCTGGCAATCTTGATTCCAGCTTGAACTTCATTCAGTCCAGCATTTCACATAATGTACTCTGCATATAATTTAAATAAGCAGGGTTGACAGTATACAGCCTTGACGTACTCTTTTCCTGATCTGGAAACAGTCTGTTGTTCCATGTCCATTTCTAACTATTGCTTCTTGAACTACATACATATTTCTCAAGAGGCAGGTCAGGTGGTCTGGTATTCTTTTAGAATTTTCCACAGTTTGCTGTGATGCACACAGTCAAAGACTTTGGCATAGTCAATAAAGCAAAAGCAGATGTTTTTCTGGAACTATCTTGCTTTTTTGATGATCCAGCGAATATTGGCAACTTGATCTCTGGTTCCTCTGTTTTTTTTAAAATCCATTGTGAACATCTGGAAGTTCTAAGTTCACTTACTGTTGAAGCCAGGCTTGGAGAATTTTGAGTGTTACTTTACTAATGTGTGAGATGAGTGCAGTTGTGCAGTGGCTTGAGCATGCTTTGGCATCACCTTTCTTTGGGATTGGAATGAAACCTGACCTTTTTCAGTCCTGTGGCCACTGCTGAGGTTTCCAAATTTGCTGGCAAATTGAGTGCAGCACTTTCACAGGATCAATTTTTAGGATTTGGAATCACTCAACTGGAATTTCATCACCTCCACTAGCTTTGTTCATAATGATGTTTCCTAAGGCCCTCTTGACTTTCCTTTCCAGGATGTCCGGCTCTTGTTGAGTGATTACACTATCATGATTATCTGGGTCATAAAGATCTTTTGTTGTATAGCTCTTCTGTATATTCTTGTCACCTCTTCTTAATATCTCATTCTTCTGTTAGGTCCGTGCCATTTCTGTCCTTTTTTGTGCCCATCTTTGCACAAAATGTTCCCTTGGTATCTTTAATATTCTTGAAGAGATCTCTAGTTTTTCCCATTCTACTGTTTTCCTCTATTTCTTTGCACTGATCACTGAGGAAGGCTTCCTTACTCTCCTTGCTATACTTTGGAACTCTGCATTCAAAGGGGTATGTCTTTCCTTTCCTCCTTTGGCTTTTGCTTCTCTTCTTTTCACAGCTATTTGCAAGGCCTCCTTAGACAGACATTTTGCCTTTTTGCATTACTTTTTCTTGGGGATGGTCTTGATCACTCCCTCTTGTACAATGTCACGAACCTCCATCCATAGTTCTTTAGGCACTCTGTCTATCAGATTTAATCCCTTGAATCTATTCCTCACTTCCACTGTATAATTGTAAGGGATTTGATTTCGGTCATACCTGAATGATCTAATGGTTTTCCCTACTTTCTTCAATTTAAGTCTGAATTTGGCAACAAGGAGTTCATGTCCTGAGCCATATTCAGCTTCTGGTCTTGTTTTTGCTGACTGCATAGAGCTTCTCCATCTTTCACTGCAAAGAATATAATCAATCTGATTTTGGTATAGACCATCTGGTTTTGTCCATACATATGGAGGCCTGATTTGCTACAGTTCATGGGGTTGCAAAGAGTCGGACATAACTGAGCGACTGGACTGAACTGAAGAGTCTTCTCTTGTGTTGTTGGAAGAGGGTGTTTCCTATGCCCAGTGTGTTCTCTTGGCAAAACTGTATTAGCCTTTGCCCCGCTTCATTCTGTCCTCCACGGCCAAATTTGCCTGTTACTCCAGGTGTCTTGACTTCCTACTTTTGCATTCCAGTCCTCTATAATGAGGAGGACACCTTTTTTGGGTGTTAATTTTAGAAGGTCTTATAGGTCTTCATAGAACCATTCCACTTCATCTTCTTCAGCATTACTGATTGAGGCATAGACTTGGATTACTGTGATATTGAATGGTTTGCCTTGGAAATGAACAGAGACCATAATGCCACTTTTGAGACTGCATTCAAGTACTGCATTTTGGACCCTTTTTTTGACTATGATGGCCACTCCATTTCTTCTAAGGGATTCTTGCCCACAGTAGTAGATATAATGGTCATCTGAGTCAAATTCACCCATTCCAGTCCATTTTAGTTTATTGATTCCTAAAATGTTGATGTTCACTCTTGCCATCGTCTAATTTGCCTTGATTCATGGACCTAACATTCCAGGTTCCTATGCAACAAAGGTCCATCTCTTCAAGGCTATGGTTTTTCTAGTGGTCAAGTATGGATGTCAGAGTTGGACTGTGAAGAAAGCTGAGCACCAAAGAATTGATGCTTTTGAGCTGTGGTCTTGGAGAAACTCTTGAAAGTCCCTTGGACTGCAAGGAGATCCAACCAGTCCATTCTGAAGCAGATCAGCCCTTTGTGTTCTTTGGAAGGAGTGATGCTAAAGCTGAAACTCCAATACTTTGGCCACCTCATGTGAACAGTTGACCCATTGGAAAAGACTCTGATGCTGGGAGGGATTGGGGACAGGAGGAGAAGGGGACGACAGAGGATGAGATGGCTGGATGACATCACCGACTCGATGGACGCGAATTTGAGTGAACTCTGGGTGTTGGTGAAGGACAGGGAGGCCTGTCATGCTGCAATTCATGGGGTTGCAAAGAGTCGGACATGACTGAACAACTGAACTGAACTGAACTGAACTGAACTGATGCAATACTGCTCTGTACAGCATCAGACTTTACTTGCCTCCCAAGTCACAACCCCATCTGGGTGCTGTTTTTGCTTTGGCTCCATCTCTTCATTCTTCCTAGAGTTATTGCTCCAGTCATCTGCAGTAGCATTTTGTGCACCTGCCAACGTGGGGAGTTCATCCTTCAGTGTCATACCTTTTTGCCTTTTCATCCTGTTCATGGAGTTCTCAAGGCAAGAATGCTGAAGAGGTTTGTCATTTTCTTCTCCAGTGGACCACATTTTGTCAGAACTCTCCACCATGACCCATCCATCTTGGGTGCCCCTACACGGTATGGCTCATAGCTTCACTGAGTTAGACAAAGCTGTGGTTCATGTGATCAGATGGGTTAGTTTTCTGTGATTTTGGTTTTCAGTCTATCTGCTCTCTGACTGAAAAGGAGGAGAGGCTAATGAAAGCCTTCTGATGGGAGAGACTGACTGAGGAGAAAACTGGGTCTTGTTCTGATGGACCATTCATAGTAAATCTTTAATCCAACTTTTTGTTGATGATCTGTGCTGTGTTCCCTTCCTGTTATTTGACCTGAGGCCAAACCATTGTGGATATAATAAAGATTATGGTGACCTCCTTCAAAAGGTCCCATGCACGCGTTGTTACACTCAGGGACCCCAACCCTGCAGCAGGCCACTGTCGACCCACTTCTCCACTGGAGACTCCTGGTTCCTCACAGGCAAGTCTGGGTCAGTCTCTTGTGGGGTTACTGTTCCTTTCTCCTGGGTCCTGCTGCATACAAGGTTTTGTCTGTGTCCTCCAAGAGTCTGTTTCCCCAGTCCTATGTAAGTTCTGGTGGCTCTAGAGTGGGGCTAATGATGACTTCCTCCAAGAGGGCTTATGCCATTCCCGGGTCTACTGCACCCAGAGCCCTTGCCCCTGTAAGTCCACTGGTGACCCAGACCTCCCCAGTCCAGTTCAGTCAGTTCAGTTGCTCAGTCATGTCTGACTCTTTGTGATCTCATGGACCACAGCGTGCCAAGCCTCCCTGTCCATCACCAACTCCCAGAGTCTACCCAAACTCATGTCCATTGAATCAGTGATGCCATCCAACCATCTCATCCTCCATCGTCCCCTTCTCCCTCTGCCTTCAATCTTTCCCAGCATCAGGGTCTTTTCCAATGAGTCAGCTCTTCTCATCAAGTGGCCAAAATGTTGGAGTTTCAGCTTCAAAATCCATACCTCTTCAGGAGACACTCAAACACAGTTCTGTCTCAGTCTCTGTGGGGTCTCTGGGCACTGGTGCATAGAAGGTATCTTTGGACCCTCTGAGTGTCTCTGGTGGGTATGTGGTTTGATTCTAAACATGATTTTGCCCCTCCTACCATCTTGTTGGGGCTTCTCCTTTGCCTTTGGAAGTGGGGTATCTCTTCAAAATCAGCAGTGTAGAGTTGGATAAAATGAGAAAAAACAAAAAATAAAAAACAGTAGACTGGCCATCTTGCAGTGATATACAAGAAGAGGGAACCCTGTAAGATTATGTTTTTTTGTAAGGGAAGACAATGTGTTGTGGATAAAATGCCACACACTCTCATTGTTATTACTAAAATTTAGTACATTTTATTGAATGAATCTTTTTTTTTTTCCATTTGCTGTATACCCTCAGGATAATTTACAATGAATTAAATTATTTTTTGAAATAAAATTCTCTGTATATAAATGGTTGATGAATAAAGCGTCTATTGTGCTCCTTCTTCTGTCATTTCAGAAGAAGTCAGTCTCTTAAGGAACTTATTTTTAAAGCTAATGATTTTGTTTTTATTACCAAAAAACAAAATTATTCATTTGAGACATAAACACTTTAGGAACTCAA
>SJYT01079751.1:58418-71615 GCA_006410635.1 Cephalophus harveyi | reverse complement strand
ATAGCATTTTTTTCTTCTAAAGAGTCTTCATTTAATTGTTCTTGATAAAATATCATTTGCTGTCATAACACCAAAATGATTCTGAGTGTAAATTTTAATTGATAATCTATAGGCTAATTGCTAATCCATTCCACACTAATTTATAATTCTACTTATGTCATAAATATGAATGTGCAGTTTCAAATAATATACTATCATGCATTTGTTCAAGGACTGCCTTTAATTACTTCCATTATTTCTGGTCTTCCGGTGTAGGTGGGAGAAATTTGGGTAACCCTTTGGATCCTACCATTGTTTTATGTGTCAAAATTGGATTAGATACTATGCATAATGCAAATAACCATGTAATTATTTTGAATTTACAATGTATTTACTATGTAATTGCATAGTAAGTACCATATAATTACAAGATGATTACATGATTATTTCTGCCTTTTACACAGCTTTAAAAGCAAAAGATTTTGTTGCAACTATTATTGGCATTTATTGGTAAGTGTTACATAGTAGGGAACAAAATATTTATCACATAATCAACCAACTAAGGAACTGCTATTGACTCTCTTCACTTGCAAAAATTATATTTAAACGTTATTTTAGTGAACCTAAAATTGCTTTAAAGTGAATTTATTAATAAAGAATTTAATGCACTTGAAGTTAAACATGAATACAGCCACAATTTGATATCTCTCAAACAGTTGATCATTGTATACACCATTCTGTTTAACTATTGTTATTGTGCATTTTTATTTGAGATTTTGAGTTTCAGGTTAATTTCTTTAAATATTCCAAGAACATCTCAAAAGACCAATATAAGGAGAAACTCAAGAGATAAACGTGCTATTTCACTTTTTGACTTTTTACCTAAAAATGTCCATACTTATGATAATAAAACATATCATGCTTCTAAAAATTATTGACTAATACATTTTGCAATTATAAAATTTATATATTTTATATTAAAGGATTATTCAGTTCAGTTGCTCAGTCGTGTTCGATTCTTTGCGACCCTATGAATTGCAGTACACCAGGCCTCTCCGTCCATCACCAACTCCTGGAGTTCACTCAAACTCACATCCATCGAGTCGGTGATGCCATCCAGCCATCTCATCCTCTGTCGTCCCCTTCTCTTCCTGCCCCCAATCCCTCCCATCATCAGAGTCTTTTCCAATGAGTCAACTGTTTACATGAGGTGGCCAAAGTACTGGAGTTTCAGCTTTAGCATCATTCCTTTCAAAGAACACCCAGGACTGATCTCCTTTTAGTGTTACATGAAAACTGGAGAAATAGTACATATTTTCTGCACCCTCTACATTCTCTGCTTCCACTATTATTAACATCTTGTGTTATTTTGGTGCAATTGTTATAGTAAATGAATTAGTACTGATACATTATTGTTAACTAAAGTCCATCATTTATTCTGATTTCCTTGGAAGTGAAAAGTGAAAGTGAATTTGCTCTGTCGTGTCTGATTTCCTTAGTTTGTAACAAATGTTCTTTTTCTGTTCTAGGATTATATTCATGACAGTACATTGCATTCAGTAGTGATGTCTATTTAGTATCTTCTTGGATGTGACAGTTTCTCAGATTTTCCTTGTTTTTGATGACCTTGAGAGTTTGAAAGAGTGTTGGTTAGGTATTTGTAGAATATCCCTCAAATGGGATTTGCTGCATGTTTTTCTCATGCTTAGGTGATAGCTATGTGTTTGGGGAAGGAAGATCACAGGCGAAAAGTGTAATATAATCACATCATATCAAGAGTACATAATATAAGCATGACTTATCACAGTTGGTGTTAACCTTAATCACCTGGCTGAAGCTGTGTTTGTCAGAGTTCTCAACTCTAAAGTGACTCTTCTTTTTTTTTTTATCCCTTTTCCATGCTATAATCTTGGAAGAAGTTCACTATGCACAGCCCACAATTAAACATAGAAAAGTTATACTCTAACTCCTTGAGGGCAAAAATAGCTACATAAATTATTAGATATTCTTTTACATGGCAGATACATCTCTTCTCTTCCACATAGTTATTTATTCAACCATTTATTTATATCTGTATGGACTCATGCATATTTATTTTAGATTTTGGTTTATAATCTAACACTGTTTTAGTTTGTTGCTCAAATTTTTCCAGCATTTGCCCCAGGATGCTCTCTTGATTGGCTCCTGTGTTCCTTAGACATATTGAATATTGTAAAAATTTTGAGCAATTATGTACAAAGTTGATATATTTTGTATGCAAATTTCTATGTGAAATTAGCTATCATATCTCTTGAGTAAATATCTAGAATTGTGATTATTGCAGTGTATGGTAAGGCTATACCTGCTTTTTTCAGAAACTGACAAGCTGTCTTCTATCAGTGTAAGAGGGTTCCCTTTTCTCCACACCCTCTCCAGCATTTATTGCTTGTAGACTTTTGGATCGCAGCCATTCTGACTGGTGTGAAATGGTACCTCATTGTGGTCTTGATTTGCATTTCTCTGATAATGAGTGATGTTGAGCATCTTTTCATGTGTTTGTTAGCCATCTGTATGTCTTCTTTGGAGAAATGTCTGTTTAGTTCTTTGGCCCATTTTTTGATTGGGTCATTTATTTTTCTGGAGTTGAGCTGCATAAGTTGCTTGTATATTTTTGAGATTAGTTGTTTGTCAGTTGCTTCATTTGCTATTGTTTTCTCCCATTCAGAAGGCTGTCTTTTCACCTTGCTTATAGTTTCCTTTGTTGTGCAGAAGCTTTTAATTTTAATTAGGTCCCATTTGTTTATTTTTGCTTATATTTCCAGTATTCTGGGAGGTGCAAGTGGTGCTGGGAAAACTGGTCAACCACTTGTAGAAGAATGAAACTAGACCACTTTCTAATACCACACACAAAAATAAACTCAAAATGGATTAAAGATCTAAACGTTAAGACCAGAAACTATAAAACTCCTAGAGGAGAACATAGGCAAAACACTTTCCGACATAAATCATAGCAGGATCTTCTATGATCCACCTCCCAGAATATCTAATGCTTTTATAGGCTTCAATTCATAATATTAGGATTTCACCAGTTTTCCCAATTTTGTTTAACCAAGGTTGTTCTATATAAAAATAAATCATTGCTGAAACATTTATTTTATTCCAGTTGTGTTGATAATAAGCTATTTGAGAGCAGCTGTGTTTCATTGTTTATTTTCATTCAATATTTTATTTGGAGAAAACCAACAATATAAAGATGTAGGAAACAGAGGTGTTCTTTTCTAGAACAGTCATCATACTTGTTGACATCATTTACTGGACAATTTTAACTTGCTCAAAATAATATATTCACTAAGAATCTCAGCAGCCTCTAGTCAAAAATGAAAGCTCACTTATATAACAAGAGATAGTCAAATCAGTATGACAAAATCTGAAACCTATATTTTTCTCACTGAACATGATCTTCTATAATCACAACAGAAAGCTATTTCACCAGGTGTTACCCAGGAAGGCACTGGTAGGTAATCTTACCTGAATCAGTTTTTCTATGCTGTGAATACTAATGTAATCACTTTCTTGGGTTTTCGTATTTTTCTCCACTATCCATTTAAAGATGAACCAAGAACTGGTTCTTATTTTCAGGATACTTCTTCCTTTACATTGTTTCAAGCAGTTGGCAAATTCATATACTGAAGGAGTAAAAGTTGTCATGGTGATTTAAAAAAAAATCCACATAGCTACATTCATTCTGAAAAGTGTTCCTTGTTTGGCAGGGGATTGGTTTTTGTAATGCACATACAGTTCTTGCAGTAAACTGCAATTGTGGATGTGAAGCTGTGTAGATTCATATGCATTCAGCTTTTAGCTCTTTCCTTCAGCTTTTCTTGGTTCACTGTATTGTCAATGTATTTTGTATGTTCTCCTTTGTCAGAGTTGCAGATCAGAAAAATCATCGTATGAGCTAAAGAAGGAAATAATGTATTTCAGTTTATTCAGAGCATCTACAGTTTATAAAGAAATTAGAATAACAGATACATTTATAAGGAAACGGCTTATTGATACCCACCTTCTTATCACTTTATCAATATCTCTTTAAGATAAAGATAAAACATACAAATAGCTGTGGAAGAGTTATATATCACATTTTTTTCCAGAGTCCCCATTATTCTGAGGAGAGAAGCTCATCGTTTGCAACAATTCTGCCAGTCTTTGTGCTAGCAAATGTATTTCAGTAGTTCAGAAACACATGATAACTTTGCTCTTTCCATTTGGGGAGGTCCTTACTTAAAAAAAAAAAAAAGAGTTTAAATGAGTCATGGCAGCATTTTGTAAGTCATTTACAAAAGTTTGCACCATTTTGTCTCTTGTCACATGGAAGAAATAAGGCATATTTTTCGTGTTGTCAGCAAATCACTCTGTGACAGGCAAGTACCTACAGAGTGTGTACAGCAACCTTCTCTAATGGATTGCATGCCCCACATAAGAACTTGCAGTGTGCTCATTAAAATTACAGCAACAGAAAAAGCAGAATAAATTGCCATCAAGCATTTGACTATGACATTTATGTGTATTTCTTCTTGACATGCCTATGGGCATGTCACTGTAAATTGTCCATGAGGATCATAGTGACAGCTTTATGGACTAAAGTTACAGACCCATCCTCTCACTCGGCTAAATGGTGACAGCGTAAATAAGAAGAACATAGTGAGAATAGCTTATATGTTGCTATATAATTCTGTTATGACACATTTTAGCAAGGACTATCCCAAGTAACTTGGGGATTTGAAACACGAGAAAGTAAATATCATCAAATGATTTCCAATTATGACAAATGCGAAGGCTCCTAGCCCTGGAACAATTACATATACAACAATGGTTTCTACTTGTTAGGATTATTGAGAGGATTAGTGAAAACTCCTAGCCCAGTGACTAAGATATAAGAGAGACTTCATAAATATTTCATTTTTTCTTGTTTGCTAGCACTGTCTCTCTTTTCCTTTACCAAACTATGTAAAGAAACTCAGATGAGGTGCAAAAGGGTGGTATCAACAATATTCAAAAGTATTCAGGGGGAAAGTTGGAGCAACTGAAGAAAAATCAACGGAGAGGTAGTCTGGTATTTGAAGGGGTTTGGTACGTAAGTTAAAGCTGGGGGAAATGCAGAGATTATTTTGACAGGAGGCCCCGCAAAAGCAAAAGCTGTGCAGCAGGGGTTCACCTGATGTTTCTGACAGTCAGTGGAGGAACAGCTGAGATTGGCTAAAGCCAGAGGGCTTCAGCCTGATATACCCAGAAAACTGTGGACTTCATCTTCTAGCCATTGGGGAAGTAGTTGAATAATTTTACTAGCTAGAACAGTGGTGACATTTATAGAGAAAAGTTTGTCTGAAGAGGAGCTGTTTTCAAAGGTAAGAAGATAATTCAGTTTTAGCTATAGGAGATTTTAAGAGAAGAAGCAGGCACAGTAGAAAGTGTAGGGTGGTATATATCAAAGCCATTTAGTTGGTGAGTTTTTAGAGACATACACAGCAATAGAGAGAGAGACACGTACATAAAGAAACACGGAGAGACGTACAGAAAGGGAGGGAGGGATGGTCAAAGGGAGAGAGAGGGACAGAGGCTAACAGACAGGAGAAGAAGAGGAGGCAGAACAAAGAGGGGGAAGTACAAGGTCTTAACTGACTTTGGCATATGCTCACATTTAGCAGATGGGAGGAGGCGACACCAGTAAAAGAGAGTAAAAGAATGGTCATTGAGGGAAAAGGAGAAAGAAAAATAGAAAACTGTCTACTGTGCTGGGAGGCATGACTTTCTTTTTACTAGGTTCAGTCACTGTATGGGTGACTTTAACTCACTTTATTTTTTATAACAACCCAATGAAACACTATCACCAAATTCCAGAACAGAAAAAGAGGCTTTTATGATAAGGTGGTTGTTAAATAAGGCCATCCACGCAGTTTTTAAGTGGCAAAGTTGGATTTGCACCAGGGATTATTTGACTATGAGCTCTGCTTTTATGATCACATCCCCAAGGCAAGAATTCAAAGAGGAAGGTTTTTAGTGGTTCTGAGAAAATACACACAAAAAGAAAATTAGGCAAACCCATTGGCTTTGGTTGTTAAGGGATCTTTGATGAAGGTCAAGAAAATAGTTTCGATTGAGAGCTGAAAAGATTCATTGCACGGGAAACAAGGAGGAGTTCATGGTTAAAAATCAGAGGCTGAGGTCCTCTATTCTCTGGGGAAGCTGGGCAGTGCAGGAGAGAAATAGGAGAGTAGGTCTTTGGTGTCTGGAGTCAGAGGAAGGTTTTGGGTAGTGACATGAGAGCATGGTATCATCTTAGCAGCTCATATAAGACCATCTTTGTAAGAGAGGAAGAACTTCTCTGAGAAGCTTGAGAGAAAGCTGCTGGGGCTTGGCTGGGCTATGTTTTATATTGCATAAAAAAATTACTCTGCAAGATAAATTAGGGAGAAAGAGGAAAGGCTTAGTCTCAGCTCTTTCTAGTTGGTGGATTTCCTGGCAAGATGTAGTGGCCAGGGTCAAGAAAAGAGACTGAATTCCATATATATGTGTTAGTATACTGTATTGGTGTTTTTCTTTCTGGCTTACTTCACTCTGTATAATCGGCTCCAGTTAATGATAACCCTGTATGCAAGACAGCAAAAGAGACACAGATGTATAGAACAGACTTTTGGACTCTGTGGGAGAGGGAGAGGGTGGGATGATTTGGGAGAATGGCATTGAAACATGTATACTATCATGTAAGAAACGAATCTCCAGTCTAGGTTCGATACAGGATACAGGATACTTGGGGCTGGTGTACTGGGATGACCCAGAGAGATGATATGGGGAGGGAGGTGGGAGGAGGGTTCAGGATTGGGAACTCATGTACATCCATGGTGGATTCATGTCAATGTATGGCAAAACCAATACAGTATTGTAAAGTTAAAAAAATAATAATAAATAAAGGATAAGGAAAAAAAAGAAAAGAGACTGAGAAAAAAATCGTGTTTAATGAGATTTTGTGTGTGTGTGTGTGTGTGTGAAAAATCTATGCTTCTGTTATCCTTACACATGTCGGTAAAACTGCAAAATTCAAAATATACTTGGTATTATTAGTTGGTTTTGTTTTCTTGTAAGATTTACATCACTCTTTGTGAAGTATTGAAGTAGTAATTTCGTAAGGATGAGGGCCTATATTTCATGAGCATTTAGTTTGTTATGGTTGTTTCATATTGCTTTAAGATTAGAATAGTTGAACTAATAAACTTCTAGGGTAGAAGAAGGAAGTGGTAGAGAGAAGAGATCGAAGATGCAGTGTGAGATTAGATGGACTCAAACAATAGGTGTGAGGAAGCACAGTTGAATGTTGGACTTTGAGGAAGGCAAAAGTTTTGGCCCATACGAGTAAACAAGTGAATAAAATGATTGCCAAGGAACAGAGAAAGATAGTTTCCAATGCTATTGCATTAGTTTCATAAATTTTTCTAGCAATGTTGCCATTTGAGGTAGAAATGGATAAAGTCCAGGGGTATATTTAGGTAAAGACTGTATGTTTCCTTCAAATGTATCAGGAAGGTATATGACAGTTTTATTAAAAAAGAAATTTCCACTAACTAAATGTAAGTGTCTTAGGACACCTAATAATTTAAGTATCTATGTAGGTGTCCATATCATTTATGAAATATCTCCATTTTTTGCTTCTGAGACTCTACCCTTGGTGGAATAATCCAAATGTCATCCACCCTCTGTATTGACTACTTCACAATTTTGCTCTTATGGGCTGTATTACATATGTTTCTTGTCATTTTCTCTACCCATTGCTGCTGAACTTGGTATTATTAGTTGGTTTTGTTTTCTTGTAAGATTTACATCACTCTTTGTGAAGTATTGAAGTAGTAATTTCGTAAGGATGAGGGCCTATATTTCATGAGCATTTAGTTTGTTATGGTTGTTTCATATTGCTTTAAGATTAGAATAGTTGAACTAATAAACTTCTAGGGTAGAAGAAGGAAGTGGTAGAGAGAAGAGATCGAAGATGCAGTGTGAGATTAGATGGACTCAAACAATAGGTGTGAGGAAGCACAGTTGAATGTTGGACTTTGAGGAAGGCAAAAGTTTTGGCCCATATGAGTAAACAAGTGAATAAAATGATTGCCAAGGAACAGAGAAAGATAGTTTCCAATGCTATTGCATTAGTTTCATAAATTTTTCTAGCAATGTTGCCATTTGAGGTAGAAATGGATAAAGTCCAGGGGTATATTTAGGTAAAGACTGTATGTTTCCTTCAAATGTATCAGGAAGGTATATGACAGTTTTATTAAAAAAGAAATTTCCACTAACTAAATGTAAGTGTCTTAGGACACCTAATAATTTAAGTATCTATGTAGGTGTCCATATCATTTATGAAATATCTCCATTTTTTGCTTCTGAGACTCTACCCTTGGTGGAATAATCCAAATGTCATCCACCCTCTGTATTGACTACTTCACAATTTTGCTCTTATGGGCTGTATTACATATGTTTCTTGTCATTTTCTCTACCCATTGCTGCTGAGAAGGTGAACTTTCATGTTTAAAGTTCCACTGAAGGGATAGACCTGGGAGCCATGGTTTTAACCAGATTGTCTGAGTCTTCTTTGGACTTCAGCTGATGGGAACATGGGAGTCCCCTGACAATGCAACAGCTAAGCTGTACTTACTTAGTGACTTATGATCCATGGCCTAACAAGAAAAGATGAGCTGGGCTGATATGTTTCTCTCTCTCTAGAGAGTATTATTTGATAAATGCTGTGACAAAAAGCTTCAACAGTTTACTGAAATGGAAAGAATGTCCTGAAGTTTACTTGTGGCTGTAAGGGTGGGATAATTGTGATTTTAGGTCCAGTTTCTAAAAGGTCTTTAAGGTGAGATCCTAAAATATAATTCTAATTCTTGTTTTTAAAAAACATTAACTCTCCAACTAATGGATCAAAGGATGCAGTGCATCTTGCTCTCCGAGCTCTGATGTCTTCTCCCTTTAACAGCTGTAACATTTAGCTGAAGCTGAAACACTACGGTCCCACATCCAAAAGAAGTGACTGTTCTCAGAACTAGCGAAGAGACTCAGACTGCAAATACTGTCTCCAAGAATCTTTGATCATTTTATTCACTAAAATATGAGGACTGTATATTAGTACTTCTTCAGTATAGATGTATTTCTATTTTGAAGCAAGAAGAGATTTTTAAGAGTATGAAAGAATGCTGAAGATCCATTAAATCCCTCATTGGCAGTTTGTAGTCTCTGCATAACTTTGAATATTTTATTAGCAAGGCCAGTTTGCTTTCAAAATGCAGTCTAACTACTCAAAGTAATCTCCCATAGACTAGCCTCTTTAAAAAACTAGTTTCTATGTGGTTAAAGAGGACAAAAAATTGTCACTCCTGGTTTTATTTCTTCACTCTGTATATTGTTCTTACTTCATTTCATTTTGGGGAAATATAATAAGGCCAATTAAAATTCTGTGCCATTTTCTGATGTTGTAAAGGATGCATGACTCTAAGGGAAGAAAGTGGCTAAAGGTGGTTGCTAGGAGCAACCAAAGAAGAGTCTGTCAATTAATAGGCTTGTTCCTTTCAAATATGGCATTAATCAGAAGGAAGGAGGGAAATTTAAAATAATTTCTTAAAGGAAAAACTGTGTGGTGGGGAGATTAGTAATATATTTGTATGCCAAGATGAATTTATGGGCCTCTTGGGGGTCTCTTTGAAGGGATTGTTGAGCGACAATTCTAAAGGGAGACCTATGACTGACTTACTGGATCAAAAAAGAAAACCACAGAGCATGAGGTGATTCTCTAAAAAGAGAGATGATGATAAATTTCTGGAATGAAGCCAAAATTAAATAGGTTGGGTGAAGGTTTTTCCTTAAAGCCATGGAGACAATGTCAATCAGTTGACATTATTTCTGTTTTGCTCTGGAAAAGGTTTAAAGAGTTTCTGCTTAAATTTGATGCTGATTTTAAGTTAGTTTAAACATTGGCTATTTGCATAACATGTATGTTTTTCACTGGAGAAGTATTTGGAAGCTCATGCTAATTTGTGATTTCAGTAAAGTTTAGGACTTGTGATTTAAGTCAAAAATAAATCCATGATTCTGCTACTAACTGGTGCTAAAGTTACTTAATTGCAAGAGTGTTTTGTCAAATGGCTCTTTGAAAAAGGTGTGGACACGTTCTGCCAGTCTATTGGTGAAGATTTCTATGAAATGTGTTGCAATTCATGTGTATAATGACTCAGGTGATGAATCCATTTTTAAAACTGTTTTCTCTCCTGAATGGTATGGTTTCCAATGTAATATAACAAACTACTTGTTCTCTCTTCAGTTTTAAGCAGTAGTAGGCTTATGCTTAATTGAGTGCACAACTACAAAATTCCTGTTATCTTAGTTTTAGTAATGGTGCTGCTGCTACTGCTGCTAAGTCGCTTCAGTCGTGTCCGACTCTGTGCGACCCCATAGACGGCAGCCCACCAGGCTCCCGTCCCTGGGATTCTCTAGGCAAGAACACTGGAGTGGGTTGCCATTTCCTTTTCCAATGCATGAAAGTGAAAAGTGAAAGTGAAGTCGCTCAGTCGTGTCCGACTCTTAGCGACCCCATGGACACAGCCTCCCAAGCTCCTCCATCCATGGGATTTTCCAGGCAAGAGTACTGGAGTGGGTGCCATTGCTTCTCCATAGAGGTGTATGCTGCTGCTACTGCTGCTAAGTCGCTTCAGTCGTGTCCGACTCTGTGCGACCCCATAGACGGCAGCCCACCAGGCTCCCGTCCCTGGGATTCTCCAGGCAAGAACACTGGAGTGGGTTGCCATTTCCTTCTCCAATGCATGAAACTGAGAAGTGAAAGTGAAGTCACTCAGTCGTGTCTGACTCCTAGCGACCCCATGGACTGCAGCCCACCAGGTTCCTCGGTCCATGGGATTTTCCAGGCAAGAGTACTGGAGTGGGGTGCCATTGCCTTCTCGGTAGAGGTGTATAAATCTTTAAAAAAAAAAAAATTTTTTTCAAATCAGTGTTTGTATCTTTAAAAAATGTCCAGAAGTGGAACTAATTTTAGTGAAACTCTGTACTGTTTTTCATTGTGGCTGTACAGTTTACAATCCCAGATGCAGTGCAAGTGTTCACTTTCTCCATACCCTTACCAACACTTATTATTTGTTGTCTTTTGATAATAGCTATTCTTATGGGTGTGAAGTGGTATCTCATTGTAATTTTGATTATATTCACCTGATGATTAGTGATTTGTGCATGTTTTCATGTATCTGCAGGCAATCTGTGTGTCTTTGAGAAAATGTCCATTCAAGTCCTCTTTTAATCTGGTAGTTTTTTTTTTTTTCAAGTTGAGTTTTATGAGTTCTCTGTATATTTTAAATATTAACCCCTTGTCATACAAATTGTTTGCAAATATCTTCTTTTGTTTAGCAGGCTGCCTTTTCATTTTGTTGGTGGTTTCATTCATTGTGTACAAGCTTTTTTAAGGTAGTCCCGTTTGTTTATTTTCAGTTTTGTTTCTCTTGCCTGAGCAGAGAAAATATTGCTAAGAGCCACGAAAATATTGCTAAGACTAGTACCAAAGTGTACTGCCTATGTTTTCTTACCAGAGTTATATGATCTCAGGATTTACATTTAGGTCTTTAATCAATTTTGTGTTTATTTTTGTATATGCTGTGAGAAAGTGGTCCAGTTTTGTTCTTTTCCATGTTAAGCTGCCCAGTTTTCCCAACACCATTTACAGAAGAGATTATCTTATTATCATTGTATATTCTTGGCTCTTGGTCAGTTGACCATGTAACTATAGGTTTACTTCTGAAATTTCTATTCTGTTTCATTGGTCCACCTGGCTGTTTTTGTGCCTGTACTATACTTTTTTTGATTATTTTAACTTTGTAGTATACTTTGAAGTTAGGGATCAGGATACCTCCCACTTTGTTTTTGTTCCTAAATGTTTTCATTATTTGGGGTCTTTTGTGGTGCTGTACCCATTTTAGAATCATTTGTTGAGTTTGGTTTCTTAATATTTCGTTGAGGATTTTTGCATCTATGTTCATCAGTGTTATTGATCTATGATTTTTCTTTTTATTAGTATATTTGCCTGATGTTGGTGTCAGGATGAAGCTGGCCACATAAAGTGAATATGGAAGCATTCCTTCCTCTTCAGTAGTTTTGGAATAGTTTGAAAAGTATGGGTGTTAACTCCTCCTTAAATGTTTAGTAAAATTCACCTGTGAAGTTGTCTCATTCTGGACTTCTGTTTTTGGCAAGATTTTGATTATTGATTTGCTTTCATTACTGGTAACTTGTTTGTTGTTTTTCTCCTATTTCTTCATGCTTCAGTCTTAGAAATTGTAAATTTCTAGGACTTCATAGTTTCTCTCAGGTGTCCATTTTATTGACATATAATTTTTCATAGTAGTCTCTGGTGATCCTTTGTATTTCTGTGGTGTCAGTTGTAACTTCGCTTTCATTTCTAATTTTGTTTACTTCTGGCTAAAGGTTTATCAAATTTGTTTATCTTTTCAAAGAAGCAGATCTTTGTTTTGTTGATAGTTCCTTTTTAGAGTGTCTATTTCATCATTCCCATTCTGATCTTTATTACTTATTTCCTTCTTCTAACTTTCAGTCAGTTTTGTAATGTTTGGCGTCATAGGTTACGTCTTTTTGTCTTGTGTATCCCTTAACTACTTATTGTGGATATAGATGATTTTACTACATTTGTCTTTTAACNAGTTCCTTTTTAGAGTGTCTATTTCATCATTCCCATTCTGATCTTTATTACTTATTTCCTTCTTCTAACTTTCAGTCAGTTTTGTAATGTTTGGCATCATAGGTTACGTCTTTTTGTCTTGTGTATCCCTTAACTACTTATTGTGGATATAGATGATTTTACTACATTTGTCTTTTAACATTCTTTCTAGCTTTGTATGTGGTTGATCTGCTACCTTCCTGTATGTTTGTCTTTATCAGTGAAATGTTTCCTTTCACAGTTTTCATATTTCTAGTGGTTTTCGTTTCTGATTAGAGAGTTTACTTGTAAAGCTGATTTAGTAGTGCTAATAAACTGTGGAAAATTCTGAAAAAGATGGGAATACCAGACCACCTAACCTGCCTCTTGAGAAATCTGTATGCAGGTCAGGAAGCAACAGTTAGAACTGGACATGGAACAACAGACTGGTTCCAAATAGGAAAAGGAGTACGTCAAGGCTG
>SJYT01079751.1:41054-58131 GCA_006410635.1 Cephalophus harveyi | reverse complement strand
AAGACTCTTGAGAGTCCCTTGGACTGCAAGGAGATCCAACCAGTCCATTCTGAAGGAGATCAGCCCTGGGATTTCTTTGGAAGGAATGATGCTAAAGCTGAAACTCCAGTACTTTGGCCACCTCATGCGAGAAGTTGACTCACTGGAAAAGACTCTGATGCTGGGAGGGATTGGGGGCAGGAGGAGAAGGGGACGACCGAGGATGAGATGACTGGATGGCATCACTGACTCGATGGACGTGAGTCTGAGTGATCTCCGAGAGATGGTAATGGACAGGGAGGCCTGGCGTGCTGTGATTCATGGGGTCGCAAAGAGTCGGACATGACTGAGCAACTGAACTGAACTGAAGCATTCTCTGGAATTATTGATCTTCCTACTGACTTGGTGAATCAGCATAAACAAGCTAACTATTTTGAGTTACTTGTGTCACCCATTCTGATTTGAAGCCATTGCTTAATTGAAGGCAACCCCAAGCCTTGAAGAATATGGACTGTAAATATTTAGTGCAAACAGTTTTGTAAGTTGACATGAGTATCTTAAATGTAAATTGGCATGACAGCCAGTTGTCACAGTTGTTTTTCTTGATTCTTGCCAAGGAGTTTGAGCCCACCCACAGGATTTAAAATAAGTAAAATGGGGAATCACCATTTAAATCTCTACTCCTTATGACTTTTAATAATGCTTATTTATGTAAAGGTTTACTATGTATGTGGCTTGTTTTCTAAAGTACCTCAATTTTTTTTTGGATGTTGTTATGGCATAAACAATAATTTTTAAAAATATTGTTAATCTTTTTACAGTTCAGAAAAGAATAATCCCTCAAGTATTAAAACAACTTTTTGAGTGAAATCTATAGATTTTGGGAAATATATGAAACTGTATTAATTTTAAACATTACATGGTTAAGTAAAACAAGGATAGGCAGTGGAATTTTTGGCAATTTGGGTAGCAGAAAGGCTTCACTGAAAGGTAATAACATTTTATCAGAGACCTGGCAGAAGAAAGGGAAAGAGCCTTGCAGATATCGATGGGAGGAACATTCAGGCTGAGAAAAGAGTAAAAAAAATAAAAAAGTCTTGAGGTAATAAAAATGTACCTGTATTAATTTTAAACATTACATGGTTAAGTAAAACAAGGATAGGCAGTGGAATTTTTGGCAATTTGGGTAGCAGAAAGGCCTCACTGAAAGGTAATAACATTTTATCAGAGACCTGGCAGAAGAAAGGGAAAGAGCCTTGCAGATATCGATGGGAGGAACATTCAGGCTGAGAAAAGAGTAAAAAAAAAATAAAAAAGTCTTGAGGTAATAAAAATGTACCTGCTGTGTTGAGTCAATACCAAGGAGTAGAACAACTTAGGGGAAGATGGCCAGCAATGAGTTCCATGAGTTCAAAAGGCAAGGTGTGTAGGGCTTTTTTGGGCCTTGGGTGACATCTTTTTGGCCTTTGGTGACAAATTATGGCTTCCCTGATAGCTCAGTTGGTAAAGAATCCACCTGCAATGCAGGAGACCCTGGTTCATTCCTGGATTGGGAAGATCCCCTGGAGAAGGGATAGGCTACCCACTCCAGTATTCCTGGGCTTCCCTTGTGGCTCAGTTGGTAAAGAATCCGCCTGCAATGCAGGAAACCTGGGTTTGATCCCTGGGTTGGGAAGATCCCCTGGAGAAGGGAAAGGCTACTCACTCCAGTGTTCTGGCCTGGAGAATTCCATGGGCAGTACAGTCTATGGGGATCACAAAGAGTCCAACACGACTGAGCGACTTTCGGTTTCACTATGGACAAGAATCGAGTAGGAGATGGTAACCTATTCCAGTATTCTTGTCTAGAAAATTCTGTGGACAGAGGAGCCTGGCAGGCTACAGTCCATGGGGTCCAAAGAGTCAGACATGACTGAGCGACTGAGCACACACACATGGACAACAAAACATGTCACTGACTCTCATTCATTATTTCTGGCACCTCACTTTAGAATTGTTATGAGAAGTCTGGGGTCTCTTCCCTGGCTGATGCATCACTCTATGCATCCAGCCTTTTCGAAAGCGACTTTCGGTTTCACTATGGACAAGAATCGAGTAGGAGATGGTAACCTATTCCAGTATTCTTGTCTAGAAAATTCTGTGGACAGAGGAGCCTGGCAGGCTACAGTCCATGGGGTCCAAAGAGTCAGACATGACTGAGCACACACACGTGGACAACAAAATATGTCACTGACTCTCATTCATTATTTCTGGCACCTCACTTTAGAATTGTTATGAGAAGCCTGGCGTCTTTTCCCTGGCTGATGCATTACTCTATGCACCAAGCCTTTTCCGGTGAGAGACTACTGAAGGGCACCTGCTCTCTCTGAAGGGTTGTGGACTGAAATCACTCTGTAGCTTTTTCCCCTTGGTTACACAAGATCTGAGCCCCTTGGGGCAATACAGAAAGTTAAGGAGTATGGAAAAACATTCTACAGAGAGAAGAGGCAGAATCAATCTCCTGGTGTGTGACACAGTAGAAGAGTTGCTGAAAATTCATGGATAGAATGTTTTTTTGGAAGAAATGTTTAACATGCACCAGGGGAACTTTTTGTAAAGGAAGTGTCTTTTTATTAATTTTGTGAGTTACATGATTATTTTATAAAGACAACAATTGCCCTTTGTCTTTTGACTAAATCTGTGGTTTTCTGTTGCTATAAGATGTGCTTGATGCTGGGTTTCCGAGGGGCTCTGAGAAGCAGAGCAGCTGCTCTCTGTGTCAGAAAAACATTTTTTTCCTCCTATCTCAGAGTGGACGTAGTTGGCAGGGGCTCATGTAGCTCTTCAGCCTTAGATCCATCTTCTGTCCAGGTGTGCATTCACCCTTCCTTTTGCAAGACTGATGCTTTATCTGAGAGACCTTGAGACTGAAATAATTAATGACCCAAGGCTCCAACTTGGCTAAGAAAGAACAGCAATGCCCTCGTATTAGATATAAGGAATACAAATGTAAAAAAAGACAACAATTGCCCTTTGTCTTTTGACTAAATCTGTGGTTTTCTGTTGCTATAAGATGTGCTTGATGCTGGGTTTCCGAGTGGTTCTGAGAAGCAGAGCAGCTGCTCTCTGTGTCAGAAAAACATTTTTCCTCCTGTCTCAGAGTGGACGTAGTTGGCAGGGGCTCATGTAGCTCTTCAGCCTTAGATTCATCTTCTGTCCAGGTGTGCATTCACTCTTCCTTTTGCAAGACTGATGCTTTATCTGAGAGACCTTGGGACTGAAATAATTAATGACCCAAGGCTCCAACTTGGCTAAGAAAGAACAGCAAGGCCCTCATATTAGATATAAGGAATACAAATGTAAAAAGCTATAAGGAATGGAATTTTTAACTTATTTATGACATTGAGGAAACAAACTGCATTTAATTCTTTCAACAATGTGTGAGATGTTAGTATGTTTTACTACTATTTGTGTTTTACAGGTAAAGAAACTCAACCGTACAGATGATTAAATCGCTTAAAGTTACAACCAATAAACAACCCAGAAACTGAGTTTTAGATGCAAGCATATTTTACTCATTTAAATACTAACAGTTTTCTGTGTTGTAAACACTCTAACAAAAACAAACAAACAAATTGACTCTAGAGAAAAATTAGAAAAGATGGTAAAATTCAAGGAAGTCTCAGGGACCGAATTCAGAAATAGTTAATCCTATAATTATCCTATAAATGAGATTTGTCATGGCCTGGTTTAAGGTCAGTGTGGTTGTGTCTCAAATATCTATGTGCTTAAAAATCATTTAGGGAGTTTCTTTTAAAATGCAGATTTCTGAACTCTAACCCAGAGGCTCTGGTTAAGTGGGGGTAAGGCAGAGTCTGGAAATCCCCACTTGGTAAGTATTCAGATAATGTTGATGCAGATTCTCTGCAAAAACATTCTGAGAAATATTGCTCAAAGTGGAAATTCACTAGTCAGAACAGTACCAAGAAATCAGGAGGCTTCCAGATTCACATCCAGGAATTGAGAGAAAATAGATCAGTGCACTGCTCACAGATGTAGATAAACAGGGTTTCTCCAATAGAGGCTTTTCCTATTTATTCCAATATGACTTTGAGAATAAGAGAAGGTATAGAAGAAGTAAAGTAATTCCCCTTTTAGGTAAGATTACAGAAATTTGAAGCAAACGCAGAAGAGGAAAATGTAAAACGTATTTATTATTTCCCTCCTTATTTTCATTCTGTACTTTTTTATTTCACTCACACAGCCAGACACGCCAGAAGAGATTCTCAGAGGAAGCTGAAAATACTGCTCTTGTCACTAACAGACTTCACATCCCCATTGCTTCTTTTTTGTCTGAATCCTTAGTAGAGAAGGGTATCTTTTGCCTCTTGCCTTTTTCTGACAAAATTAGGTTCCTGTGAGTTACTTCTGTGATAGATTCTTGTTTCTCTGACTAAATTCACTAGATCTGCGTTGAGGCCAATAGTTCAGGTCCCCGGGATGTCACTCAGGCCTGACATGGGGCTCAGGTTGAGCAAGGGCTTTATTTTAAACAGGGAGCTCAACCTGGCAACACAAAGAATAAAACAGAACAAAAGTCCCAAGGCTGTAGTCTTGAACATAAGTTTGTTCTGTCATTTAACAAATGTTTATTGAGTATTTATTGTTTGTCGGGTATGTGCTGGGTGTTAAGCTGAGAAATAGTTTATGGTTAAAAGAACTGATTGAGAAAACCTCATTGTCTTTGGTTTCCTGTTGAAAACCTTTTAAATCTGTTTATCTATTCTGTATTGTAAGCTTATTTAAACATATGATTAAATAAATTACTTTTGAGCATTTATGGTGCCTGTTACCCGGAGAATTCAGTTTTCTGTGCCTGGAGAACTCCGTGTATTTTGGGGTCATGTAAAGAACAGTACCAAGACCATAGACTTAAAAGAGTCAAACCAACTCTGGGTCATCCTTGCTTTTGATTCCTGTTAGCAGGGTGAACCCAGCTGAGTTATTTCTTTCCTCTGAGCCTCATTTTTGAAAAATAATCTGTAAAACTTTAGAGGCTTTCCAAAGAGTAAATAAAAAATATAAAGAATTTGGCACATATTTAGTAGTTAATAAATGTCAGTTACTATTATTATGATGGCTTCCCTTGTGGTTCAGATGGTAAAGAATTTGCCTACAATGCAGGAGACCTGGGTTCTACCCCTAGGTTGGGAAGATCCTTTGGAGAAGGGAATAGCTACCCACTCCAGTATTCTTGCCTGGAGAATCCCATGGACGGAGGAGCCTGGTGGGCTATAGTCCATGGGGTCGCAAAGAGTCAGACACAACTGAGCGACTAACACTATTATTTTTGTGATTTTTCTAAAACCCACGAGGAGCCTACAGTATAGATAGGGACACAGATATGTCTTTAAAGGTGAAAAGCAAGGCACTGCAATGAGCACCAGGTGGATCAGGGCAGCACCATGTGCTGTGGAGATGGTAGCGAGGAGAGGTGTTGGAAGTAGCCTCCTAGAGCCAGTCCCCACCGTGTGGTGTAGACACAGCATGATGCCACATGATGCCACCCTCTGACTCTATATTCAAATCAGTCTTTAGTGTGCAGTTCTTTATTTTGAGCTACACTAATCGAGGAATATTTAAAAGGTAAGTAATAGAAGAAAAAGAACAATGATTTTTGTAAGGGAAAATTAAAGGATGTGTGATTATTTAAATATAGGAACATGGTTCTTAATAAAGTTTCTAGTACATGAACTCTTTTGGAAAGGCAAGAAAAAATACAAGACAAGAAGAAATCTAATGATAGAGCTTTTGTTTTTCATTTTTATTGCCTTCTCATGCCTCACAAAGGGATTACAGGAAGCAGGTGCCAATTAAGCATGTGTTGATGAATGACTGTTATTTCCCTCTTTTCTGACTGATTTTTGCATCTAAAGCCATTAAAACAAGAACAATTTTTGTTAAAAACAGCTTATCTGGAATGAAAGGACTGGTAACTTTTGAAGTTATACTAGTTGCATTATAGCCAGGGTGATCAAAACATCTGTCATTCAGAAGGGGATACTTTTGAGAATAAAAAGGATTCTTTATTAATAACTAAGCTGAGATGCATGTCAACTGGGCTTGTCCTGGGTAAACTGAATATGTAGCAGCATAATGATAGTTTTTATTTATTAAATACCTATCATTAGTTGTTTCCTAATTAATGTCAGAAATAAATTCATAGAGCCTATAAAACTAAGCTAACAAAAACTCAGTCATGCAAACGCTATGAGAAAAGTTAAATGTTTAACATAAAGGAAAGAAATAAAGATGGATAGTTATTGAATGAATATTTCTTAGGCATCATCTCACTCAATCGTAGCTATAACGCCCAGAGAGATATGTAAATTCCTCAAGGTTTCATTGCTAGTAAGTAATAGATACAGTGGAAACAGTGTCAGACTTAATTTTTCTGGGCTCCAAAATCACTGCAGATGGTGATTGCAGCCATGAAATTAAGATGCTTACTCCTTGGAAGGAAAGTTATGACCAACCTAGATAGCATATTAAAAAGCAGAGACATTACTTTTGTGTAGTCTGCAGTTACCCAGGGCCTGGTACTCAGGAGGACTCCTTTGTTCTTGTTCAGTTGCTACATCATGTCCGACTCTTTGTGACTCCATGGACTGCAGCACACCAAGCTCCTCTGTCCTCCACTATCTCCTGGTTGCTCAAATTCCAGTCCATTGAGTTGGTAATGCTATCTAACCATCCCATTCTCTGCCACCCTCTTCTCCTTTTACCTACTGTCTTTCCCAGCATCAGGGTTTTTTTTTTTTTTTTTAATGATGAATCAGCTCTTCTCATCAAATGGCCAAAGTATTGGAGCTCCAGCTTCAGCATCAGTGCTTCCAATGAATATTCAGGGTTGACTTCCTTTAGAATTGACCGGTTTGATCTCCTTGCAGTCCAAGGGACTCTCAAGAGTCTTCTCCAGTACCACAATTTAAAAGCATCAGTCCTTTGGTGCTCAGCCTTCTTTAAAGAGGACTCGGCCCTTGGTTTAATTCTCTGATGTCTCTATCTTGAAATTTGTAGTATTTTTCAAACACAGAACTTTTGCATTTTCATTTGGCACCAGGTCTCACAAATTATATAGCAGATCTTGTTTCTAGTCCTTATTTTAAAATTTTTTAAATTTATAAAAAATTTTTAATAATTTATAAAACAGGGATAGTTTTCTTCATCTTAGGGTGCATGGGCTCCTCCTAGGAATGGGCATGCCAATGGGAAGGTAGAGTCAGGCAGTGAGCTTAATCCAAGCTGTTTGATTTATTAAGGAGGAAAGTTGAACTTGGCTATCACATGATGTTCACTCCTCCGAGTGTCTTTTGGGTTAGCCAGCTGTGGGCATGTGCCATGGGTGGGGGCAAATAAAGTGCCCTTTTAAATGAGAGTATCTAGGAGATATTAGAAGCATAAGGCAAAGATGCATGGAACCATGGTCAGGTAGTATGGCATGATAAAGAGTGTTTCTCTTTATGTCAGCAAAATTGCGCTGTGGTCCCCCCATGTCGGTGCTGGCATCGTGGCATCAGGGTCGTAGCTTAGGGGACTGGCACTGGCCAAGCGCCAGGGGCAGTGTTTTAGAAGCATAAGGCAAAGATGCATGGAACCATGGTCAGGTAGTATGGCATGATAAAGAGTGTTTCTCTTTATGTCAGCAAAATTGCGCTGTGGTCCCCCCATGTCGGTGCTGGCATCGTGGCATCAGGGTCGTAGCTTAGGGGACTGGCACTGGCCAAGCGCCAGGGGCAGTGTTGACAGTGGTGATAAAGTTCCCTTTGAGGTTTTAAAGCAGCAGATACACTCACAGCCACTGCCACCATGAAAATGAACTGACATTATCCTGGGAGGGAGTGGAGGAGAATGGCAGACGTCAGGTGCTTCCTTAGGCACTGTATGAAAAACACAGGTGAGAAATATTCTGCACACTCTAAGAAATAATTGGAATGGATTTTGTAAGGGGCTAGAGGTTCTTTAAAAGCTAATGAGGAAATGGCATCAGAGAAAAGTGGGTTGTTGAGAAAATTAAGACCCTATTCTGAGTTACTGTGGTCTGTGACATATAGGTTACTTTGACAAATGAGCCTCCTTTATTTTGTTAATTAATGTTGGGAATAATTGTATTTTGATTATATATTTAAGGCAATGTAAATGAAAGTGTTAGTCATTCAGTTATGTCTGACTCTTTGCAACTCCATGGACTATAGCCCGCCAGGCTCCTCTGTCCATGGAATTCTCCAGGCAAGAATCCTGGAGTGAGTAACCATTCTCTTCTCCAGAGAATCTTTTCAACACAGGGATCAAACCCAGGTCACCTGCATTGCAGACAAATTCTTTACTGTCTGAGCCCTGCTGCTTCTGCTGCTAAGTCGCTTCAGTCATGTCCGACTCTGCGACCCCATAGATGGCAGCCCACCAGGCTCCCCCGTTCCTGGGATTCTCCAGGCAAGCCCTAGGGAAGTCCAATAAAGCCATGTAACATTCTAGCAAATCATAATCTGAACACCAAAAGCAAGGGAAAATAAACCTCAGTAGAAATGTTACTAATGCATCCCTTCTTTATAAAAAATGATAATGGATTGTTACTGTGGTGTTTAGAGAGGTTTTTATTTCTTGCTAACACCTCATAGCTCATGAAGTAGAAGGCCATTTAGTATGAAAGTGGTGGCTCAGATGGTAAAGAATCTGCCCGCAATGCAGGAGACCCTGGTTTGAATGTTCTAGATCAGGAAAATCCCCTGGAGAAGGGAATGGCAACCCACCTTAGTGTTCTTGCCTGGAGAATTTTATGGACAGAGGAGCCTGGTGGGCTTCAGTCCATGGAGTCGCAGTCAGACATGACTGGGTGACTAATATACAGTATGCAAGTGAAGGATTCTGTTCATGTTCCTACATTTATACTGTGGAATTAAATATGAATAACAAATTGGCACATATTCCCGGTTAGCCAGTGCTGCTATATAGTTGAGTAATCAGTGCCCACAAAAATATCTTCTGGTAATGCATAGATTAAAATAGTTGCCTTCTTAGTAGATGAACTTTGTAGTTGAGAGTAGTGAGGATAAAGAGCTGTTCATGGAAGACAGTGCTTTCAGAGATTATTTCTATAGTTCATTAATGTGTCAACATTCGAATTATAGGGGTCCCAGAAGAAGAAAGAGGAAAAGGGCCCGAGAAAATATTTGAAGAGATCATAGTCGAAAACTTCCCCAACTTGGGAAAGAAAATACTCAGGAAGTGCAGAGAGTCACATACAGGATAACCAAGGAGGAATAAATACACACATAAATAAAGACACATATTAATCAACCCAACAAAAATTATTTAATAATTACAAGGAAAGAGCTGACCGTGGGTTCACTAGCCCAAAGGAAGAGACAAAAGCAACAGAAACAAAAGCCACCACCCATTTCTAGGAAGGAAAGTAAAGACAGGGCGTAAACTATTGGTTTGACACTTGGTCCAGTGTATTTAAAAACAATGTAACACCGAGAAGCAGCTTTCTCAGCCTGCGGTGCCTGCCATGGAGAAGAAATATGCCATTTAGCAAGTACCTTGCCCAGGTGCTTTTGCTCCTACCAGCTGGCAACTACAGAATATAACACCATCTTATACTCACCAGGAGACATTGCAACAAGTTCCTGGGGAGTTAACAAATAGAAAATATCCAGGCATGCTCAGCAGGAATGAAGCTTTAATATTCTTAACCTGCTGAAGGCAGTGGAAAGTGTTCATTAGAACAGTTGCTTAAATAAGTCACATTTATATCGCCCTCTAACCTACTTCTTTACAGAACTGCTCTGAAGCTGGCATTTCCACAGGTATAACAACTTGCTGCAAACAGGTCAAGCACTCTGCTCTGACTTTTGCCAAACTTGGAGAGTTTTGTTTTCATTTAATGTTTGAACCATTTTGGTTGATAGCCTATATGAGAGTATTTGCCTGAAGACTTTTGGGGGGGCTTACTTTGGAATGGTCTGAGCTAAATTTATCACTTAGAAACATTAAACAATAGTTTGAACGATACACTTTCTAGCCCCCAAAGTGACCAGATACAGTGTCACACTTTAGTCCTGAGCTTTGTTAATTCACTGGGTCTTTATGTTGATTTGAAGAGAATGACTCCTGGAAGATTTTGTTCTCATTTTGAAATATCATCTGCTAAATTGCCATACTATGCTATAAACATTTTTTTTTTTTATGAAGATTACCTTCTAAGAAAAATTTAGAAACATTAAGATAATTTCACTTGTAGTTGTGACCTTGAAAAAGTTGCAAAATGTTACCGCTTCATGGTTTTGGCAGAGTACTTCAAACTGATTCTAGCAGCACTATTTTATTATTTAATTTGCTAACAATTCCAGGTTCCTGCTACATATCTTAAATTTTCTTATTTATAGAAAGCATTTTCTTCTCATAGACATAGCTTTAGAAATTTTCTGATACTGAAATATGTTGTTATAATACACAAACTCAAAAGAAGTTTGAGGGACAAAGCTAGTAATTCAAAAGAAATGTAAAATCAAGAGACAAAATTCAGAAAGGAAAAGTGTAGGAATTAAATCACCATAACTTCTGTGTTGATAAAAACTCAGAAAAAAGAAATGTTGTAATTACTTGAAATGTTTAATTTTAATAAATGGAACCCCATTTGTTTAAAAGACATTTTCATACTATTAGCCCCCTTTTTTTCCTTCAAGGAATGTTTTGCTGGAGCATTCCTTTGGAGCGGAGAGATGCACCAACTATCCATAAATATTTAAGATCCCACAGAATTATTTAATTTCTTTTAGCAGTTAATAAAGCTGTATCAAATAATTTAGAGTAGATGAGCTGGCTGAGACTAGATGTCATGCAGCACATATGAAAGAACTGTTTAACATTCTAAGAAAGTGACTCTCCTCAGCTGGATATTCCATTTTGACACTGTTTATCACACACAGCTGGTTCATCCATGGTGGGTCATTTATGGCAGAAGATGTACTCAGTGGGCAACTCAAGAATGTATGCATGATTGGATGAACCACAGGGAAGGCGCTTTGACTCAATTTACAATATATGTGCTTCAACATGTTTCATTTCTAGTGTTTAAAGATATATCGAGATATTTAGGATAAGGCAGATCTGATGAACTCAACATCAGATTTTATAAGACCAAAGGGAGACATTACAATATTCATCATCCTCAGAGACATACTTTTAAAAATGAATTCAAATTAAATGCAATAAAGGAGTTTTTCCTGGAAGAATATTGAGGTTTGGTAATTCTATTCAAAGTACCATTTTAGAACTTTTAAAGCCATATGAGAAGGACAATTTTTTTCAGTGTCATTCAAAAAGCTCGTAACTTTGGGAAAAAGACTTTTCTAAAAGAATAACTTTTACCAGGTTTGGTAAACTATGGCTCATGGATCAAATCCCGCCTAGTTTGGTATGACCCATGAGCTAAGAATGGTTTTTACATTTATTTTAAAGTTAACATTTATTGAATAGGTATTCCATACCAGGTGCTACATGTCTTAACTCTTTTAATCTTCCCTATCCTTTAATGAGTTTAGCATTATCATAGTCCACACTTGTCAATGAGGAAACTGAAACAGAGCAAGCCGGAGTCACCCAGCTAATAAGGGTCAGAGCCAGGAGACAGCAGTTTGACTCCAGAATCTGTGCTTTCCGCCTTCATTCTACCACACCTCTGAAACCCAGACTCCCTGACTGCTCTGTGCTCTCTCACCACTTGCCTTGTCCTTACTCTTCTGTAGTTCGCTCCAGACATCTTTGACTCTAGACAAACTCTTTTCCATTCCTAATGTGTCTTCTAATCCATGCAGGCTGTGGATTGTCACTGAAATTTCCCTTCTTCACTGAAACACTCTTAACCCATCTCTGTCTTTCCAAGTCCTGCTTGCCCTTTAAGAACTGTCACTAGTAATAAGCAACTGGAAGATACTCTTTTTATTAACCCCAACACTTTTAGCAACCAACTACACAGAGGAGATATTTACAGAATTATAGGAGAAAATTTGAATAATTTGAATGGTATTCACATATTTAAATGGTTGAAAAAAGAGAAAAATAATATGTAATGACATGTAGAGATTATGAGAATGCAATTTCAGTGCCCATAAATACACTATAGCTATGCTCATTCATTTATGTATTGTCCATTATATATTTTTTGTTGTGTATGGTTGCTTTTATGCTGAAATAGTGGAGTAGGGCTTCCCATGTGGCCTAGTGGTAAAGAACCCACCTGACAATGGAGAAAGGAGATGGAAGAGACGTGAGTTCAATCCCTGGGTTGGGAAGATCCTCTGGAGGAGGGCATAGCAACCCACTCCAGTGTTCTTGCCTGGAGAATTCCATAGACAAAGGAGCCTGGTGGGCTACAGTCCATAGGGTTGCATAGAGTCAGACATGACTAAAGTGACTTAGCACCCACTCATGCACAATTGTTGCCACAGGGACAATCTGTACAAAGCCTAAAATCTTTACTATTTGGCTCTTTACACAAAAATTTGCCAACTCCTGTTCTAAATTATTTTCTGATTTTGATCTACAATGAAAAAGTACATAGTTTTTAATAAATTTGACTTTATGGCATAATTATTTTGTCATAATTATTTATGAGCTAACATTGTGAATGGATAATCATAACATGTTTGATTGCACTAGCATTTGCACGACATGTAGTAGGTTCCCAGTAAATACATAGTTTTGAAGACATGTTTAATTTAGTCATGTTTGTCATCTCCCTGAAGCAATTAATTGCCATAAATTTGAAAACAATACATTTGTGAAATCACAAACCATATTTGTGTCTGATTTAACTCAGCTAAATGTAATCTTAATTAGATGCATGGTGTTCTAGCATTTCTTGTTTCCAATTCATTTTTTATGGTTCCTCTGTGCCATGCAGTATTAAAAATATATGCAAATCTCTGTGACCGTTCTCACTGAGAGACAGAATTTTCTGTGATCTGTAATCATCTATTTATACATAAAGAAATTGATTTGTAAAGAATCAATAATTAGATGGCCTTGGAATATAAATCTTAGCTTTCTGCCATAGAACAACTTTCTTCTGGTTGACACTTTTCTAGGTTCTGAATCTGATGCTTCCACGATTATTGATTATAATTATTTTTAAAGTTAATGACTCTCTTGTGACTTCCTTCAAGGCTGGAGTAAGTCCAAAATGCAAAACTTCTGACGGAGTTAGTAAACAAATAGATCTCTAATCCTGTCAAGCAGGTGCTTTACTGGAAGTTGTGCTTATTAGAAACAGTGTCTCACAATTCCATTAATAAAATCACATCAGCATAACATAATAAGTCACATGTACAACAGTGAGGTTTTGGAACCAGAGCCAACATCACCATGAGAGAGAGAATGAGTTGTATAAATCTTAATCTGAGAAACTATTAAAACCTTTTAGAACAAGCAGGGGTATGAGAAAAAGCTTCCTAGGTAAAGACTAACTTCTCTTTATGAAATAGTAAGCTATATATTTGAAATATAAGATTGTTTGGACAAAAAAATGACTATTTGCTTATATGTAAAATAAGTAGAATAATTCTTTTAGAATGACATTGAACCATATTAATCTTTATTTCCACTGATACAAAATAAAAGCTGTATTCATGCTATTTATAGAAAATTTGAGTAAGAGTTAGAAAAGAGCTTAGCAGTTAACATTTTTAAGAGTCTCTTAGTCTAAATTCAGGTTTTTCACTAGGAAAATTTGAAATATAATTGATCCTTCTGATCACTTTACATGATCTCTAAGTGTGTATGAAGAAAATATACTTTATAGGTTCTATAGCTACTGTTTTCTATAGGATTTCTTTTTTAAAGTTAATCTGTGACTGTTCTCACTGAGAGACAGAATTTTCTGTGATCTGTAATCATTTATTTATACATAAAGAAATTGATTTGTAAAGAATCAATAATTAGATGGCCTTGGAATATAAATCTTAGCTTTCTGCTATAGAATGATTTTCTTCTGGTTGACAGTTTTCTGTCACTGACTCAATGGACATGAGTTTGAGCAAACTCCGGCCTGGCATGCTTCCTGGCAAGCAGTACATGGGGTCACAAAGAGTCGGACAATACTGAGTGACCGAACAACAATGAAGTGATAATTATGTAACATGGTGTTACATGTAAATCTTTAAAGAGTTTTAAATATACCAATTTACAAATACAAAATAATGAATGTAACATGCAGGTATGTTATATGGCACAATGATATAATGAACACCACTGCCCACATCAAGAATCAGAACACTAGTATCCTGGATCCCTTTAGACATTATTTTGAATTTTGTGTTTGTTATTCCCATGCTTTTATTTTAAAATAGTTTTATGGGGAATTCCCTGGCTATCCAGTGGTTAGGACTCAGCACTTTTACTTCTGAGGGCTTGGGTTCTATCTCTGGCTGGGGAAATAAGATTCCACAAGCCATGGCTCAAACAACAAAAAGAACAGTTTCATATATCATAACTCTCCCCCCACAACTGTTGTCAATATTGCTTATCTTTGAACTTTTTTATTAATTTTTTTTCTATACCTGATACTGTATCTGGCACTTTCATTCATTTTCTCTGCAGTAAAATATTCCACTGTGTGACTATACCACAAGCTATTTATTCATTATCCTATCTTTGGGCATTTGGGCAAGTTTGTACACTGCCTTGTTTTTCACTGTGCTGCTATTAATATTAGTGTAAGTGTCTTCTGACATTTGCAAAATTTCTTTGTGGCATATAATGAAGAGTAGTTTAAGCATGGAAGATCATAGTTTATCCAAATAATGACTTTACTATATAGTGCCAAATTGTTTTTACCATATGGCACATTGTTTTAAAAATGCATATGCAGATTTATTACCAGCAACATTTGATTTAATCTATATCCTCCCTAGCACTTGGTATTGTCAGAATTCTTAATTTGTGCCAATCTATTGTGTGTAAAATGATATCACTATAGTCTTGATTTTCATTTCCCTAATTACTGATAAGAATGAATACCTTTATGTTTTTATTACTTTTACATATTTCTTCTTTTGTGAAATATCTTGTGTCTTGTTGTGTCTTTTGTCCATTTTCCCCCTCTCTATTGGGTCATTTGTCTTTTTCTTATTGATTTTTATTAAAATCCAATTTAAAATTATGATCTCCACCAAGTGAAGTGAAGTTGCTCAGTCGTGTCTGACTCTTTGTGACCCCATGGACTGTAGCCTACCAGGCTCCTCTGTCCATGGGATTTTCCAGGAAATAGTACTGGAGTGGATTGCCAGTTCCTTCTCCAGGGGATCTTCCCGACCCAGGGATCGAACCCGGGTCTCCCGCATTGTAGACAGATGCTTAACCAGGGATCTCCACCAAAAGAATGCTCATTTCTGATTAAATATTCTGTTGAAGGTAGATACCAGACTAAACCATACATATATTCTATTATATAGATAGTACCCTATATTAGCTGGAAATATGTTTGTTTTTTAAACCCAGAGCTAAGAGTGATCTTTCATCCTAAAGCCTTTTAATTCTAATATGTCTATTATTGGGACAAGCTGAGTACTAAACTTGGCTTGACACTTTTATTTTATGCTAATTATCATTTATATTATACTTGGTACTTTGAAAAGTCTTCCAATATTCATTGAATTTAAAAGTTCATCATGATAATTATTTAGTTCATTGCTATCATATCTGTAGGTCATTTTTATTTTTAAAGCCCTTCCTAGTAGTATGTCATTATGCCATTGTCAATGATAACATTGTATCAATATAAAAGCTACTTAAACATCATTATGTTAATTATTATAGCTATTTAAAATGCAACTTTAAAGCCAAATTGTGCTTTAAAGTGATATTTCAAATATAAGAGGAGAATCTATTCCTTGAAGTATGAGCTTTCCCTGATAGGGGTTTTTCATTCTCTTCATCCTTATCAGAAAAGGTCACTATCTGAAGATAATTATTCACTTCATCTTTCCTACTTAATGTGATGACTTGAATTCCCAAATGCCTTTTCTTTTCAGAGCTCCTCACTGTACCTCAGGCCCCCATGCTAAATCTAATTTGCTCATTGACTTCGTATGTTTACAGTAGCATAACAATGACTGTGTTAAATTACATGCTAAATATATTCTCCATGCTGTTGCTTTCTATATAAAAGAGAACTCTACTTTGCTGGTATCATCAGACATTTAAACCAATGTTCCCAGGTGGAATGAGAGTTCATCTTAAATCCAGTTTCTGAGAAGTAAGGATAAACTGGAATCAAGATTGCCAGGAGAAATAGCAACAACCTCAGATATGCAGATGATATCACTGTAATGGCAGAAAGTGAAGAGGAATTCAAGAGTGTCTTGATGGGAGTGAAAGAGGAAAGTGAAAAAGCTGGCTTAAAACTCAACATTTAAAAAACTAAGATCATGGCATCTGGTACCATCACTTCATGGCAAATAGAAGGGGAAAAAGTAGAAGAAGTGACAGATTTTATTTTCTTGGGCTCCAAAATCACTGCAGACTATTACTGCAGCCATGAAATTGAAAGACGCATGCTCCTTGAAAGGAAAGCCAAGACAAACCTAAATAGCATATTAAGAAACAGAGACGTCACTTTGCTGACAAAAGTCCCTATAGTCAAAGCTATGGTTTTTCCAGTAGTCATGTATAGAAGTGAGAGTTGAACCATAAAGAAGGCTGAGCACCAAAGATTTGGTGCCTTTGAATTGTGGTGCTGGAGGAGACTTTTGAGAGTTCCTTGGACAGCAAGGAGATCAAACCAGTCAATCCTAAAGGAAATCAACCCTGAATATTCACTGGAAGAACTGATGCTGAAGCTGAAGCTCCAATACTATGGCCACATGATGTGAAGAACCAACCCATTGAAAAAGACCCTGATGCTGAGAAGGCTGAAGGCAGAAGGAGAAGAGGGCAGCAGAGGATGAGGTGGTTAGATAGCATCACCAACTCAATGGACATGAGTCTGAGCAAGCTCCGGGAGATAGTGGAGGATAGGGAAGCCTGGCCGGGGAAGGCAATGGCACCCCACCCCAGT
>SJYT01079751.1:6476-40980 GCA_006410635.1 Cephalophus harveyi | reverse complement strand
CCCAGTGGGCTGCCATCTGTGGGGTCGCACAGAGTCGGACACGACTGAAGCGACTTAGCAGCAGCAGCAGCAGCAGTAGGGAAGCCTGGCATGCTGCAGTCCATGGGGTTGGAAAGAGTCGGACATGAGTTAGAAACTGAACAACCACGACAAAGGAAACCTTATATGGGACAACTTCCCTAAGACTTTTCCTTCTCTGTTACCATCTAATGTTAGCAGAACTTCTGAAAATTACATTCAGTAGTTGCTGTCTGTGGGATGAATACATGCAATGTTTAAGGTATCAGGAAAGATATATGGAATACAAAGAATGATAAGGGGCCCCCTGGACACTACTTTAGAAACTGCTTTTATAAAATGTGAAGTGGTAATAAATATTTATAAGATGTGTATAAGAGACAGGAAGTCACCTTCAAATTGTGATTATTCACATCCTTGACTTATATCCCCGCCACCTCCTTCTCTTTGGCTTAAATCTACAGTATAAGCAATCCACCTGAGTGTGCCAATGAGCGCAAACTTGTAAATTTTGAAGTATTCACATAGACTGCCTGGAAATATTTCTTCCTCTTTAAGAGACTTGTTGGCTCTGAAAAGCTCAAGGGTTAACAGAAGGTGAGTGAATGTTTGACAGACACAGGTGGACTCCTGAGAGGGCAGGTGGAAGATCTCTCTGAGGAGGATGGGAGAGAGAACAATGTGGCTTCTCACAGTCATTCAGGAAAATTAAGTGATTGGCTCAAGGGAGCTCAATGAGTAAAATTAAATTCAGTTCTTCCAATTGCAGAGCCTGTGTTTTTCATTTTAACATATTTCCTTTCAAACTTGTGTAACCTGAAAATTCTCCATCAAACTAGGTTAGTTGAGTTCCATCAGATTCCAGCACACTCTCTAGAGCATCATTCAATTGGAAGCAGACCTGAATTCTCCATGTAACTTTAGAGATATCCTGTGATGTCTGATTTAGCTATTGCTGGGTGACATTTGAGAGCTGGATTTTATTCATGGGTAACCCACAGATTTGGAGGTCTTATTTGGATCCTGGGATTGCATCCATCATGAGTTTTTAACCTCTGAATGTACATGAACATTTCAGAGAGGCCTGATAGGCATAAATAGTAATTGGCCACCACTTGTCAGTGGATACTTCAACAGACTTGTTAAACTTTCCCTAGGCTGACCTGTAGCCTCGGCACTAGACTCAAATGGCTGATGGCCAGGGGCAAAAGTATCAAATACCATTTCCCTGGGAGCTGGCCCTGGTGTCCTCTTTGGAGGACTGCACTTTCTGCACTTTCTGTCCTCTTTGGAGGACTGTACTTTCTGTACTGTCTTTAAGCTTTAACCTTTGGGCAGATCAAAATGACAACACCATACACCCTGTAAATCAAAAAGGATGGGGCCAAAGACCATTCTTTATCTCTGTTGCTGCTCAGGGCTTTCATTCTTCAAGTAATAAACATGAAGAAAATATGGATCACAGGTGTAAGGAACACAAGTATGTTCTGGGTAAGAAACTACAAATAACAGTGTTAAATTTTCTTTGAAATGAATGAAAAGGAAGAATGGATTTATAGAAATGGCATAAAAAGCTGATGCTTTTCCTTTCTCCACAGTAAACTTATCTAGTTATATGAAATAAAATGACTGCTTTACTGAGATAAAAAGAATGGTAATATATTCTTGACTCTATCTTTCATTTGATTTACTTATCTGCTAAAACAAAGCAAAACGCATGACAATAGCTATCATAATAAAGCTCCTTTCTACTATGAAGAGAAAGTCCTCATTTCTTCACTTGGCATTTAGGTGCTTTACTATTCTTGTACCCAACTCAAAACCACCACTTCCACAAGGCCACCACTTCTTTAAACAATCACCTTATACTATATACATAAACTTACACATGTGTGTACTTTATTCCTCTAATTTCTTCAGTTCATTAATTGCTAATAAGTGAATTTTGAGAAAGTTCAAAATTCAAAGTTCAAAATGTATGCCCACAGGATGAATTTTCTTAGTAATAATGGAATTCTTGATGTATCTTCATAACATGAATGGGAAGAATTAAATATCGAACAAGAAAGAAAAAATCTAAAATGGATGTTCCTATTGATTGAATTATGCTCTTTCATCAACCATCTGATCTTGCTCCTTGTGCTAGAGATGTCAAAGATAATTTTTAATACTTTTTACTAATGTATTTCCTTCATCACTCTTCTAGGGCTTTCTATATAATCAGCAAGCTGGCCAAAATAAAAATTTAGAAACCATTACTATTAATAAATGCAGGCTCCTGGGTAAAGTGTCAAAACATTTCCAAAGGGCCAGATTTTAACCTCCTATTCATTCCACTTACTTCTGTCCAATTACTAAATGCATGCCGTTCTAACTGAGGTGCACATTTTTAAAGTTTGACATTGACATGGACCACACAGCGATCACAACCGGGCAGAGGCCCATGACTTACTATGATTTATAGTCTGTCATTGCAGCTAATGCACAGTGAATGGTTCAAAACCCTTTTTCCTTTCTCCAGCCCTTTAAATGGAATCAAACATAGGCACAATATTAATTTTAAACTTAACTTACTCTAATTGAATGGCAATGCTTTATTACAGTCATGTATCAAACAAAGACCATAATACATCATAAATGCCATATTGCTAAAGCAGATCTTTTTGCGCTTTGCTTTTCATTCTCCTTATTTTTTTTTAATCCACAGCACTTGAAATACCACCATTAGTATATTAATTAGTAAATTAGCATTACTAAATTATCCCTATACTAGAGACAGCATTCTTAATGATATGCAAACTGGTTCACATGTCTTCAAACAGATATCAGAGAAACCCATAGCTAAAGGAATCTTAGGTGGTCATCCAATCCATAAGCCCTCTTTCAAGAAGAATTCATTTTCTCACATGTATTGCACATCTCTGTCCCTTAGATGGTTTTGTCTCTTAGTGGCATCCAATATTGGCTTCCCTGGTGGTGCGGATGGTAAACAATCCACCTGTAATGCAGGAAACCTGGGTTCAACCCTGGGTCAGGAAGATTCCCTGGAGAAGGGAACGGCTACCCAGTCCAGTATTCTTGCCTAGAGAATTCCATGGACAGAGGAGCCTGGTGGGCTACAGTCCATGGGGTTGCAAAGAGTTGGACACTACTGACTAACACACACACACACACACACACACACACAGCATCCAATATAAAGTAATGAGTTAATTATATCTCTTTTTTCAAACATTTGAGTAAAAAAAAAACAAACCATATAGTATGAGATCTACCCTCTTAACAAATTGTTCACTGTATAATACAGTATTCTTAACTATAAGCACAATGTTGTACAGATCTCTAGAATATTTTCGTCTTGCATAACTGAAACTTTACACTCATTGAACACCAATTACTATTCCCCCTCTACCTACCCCTAGTTTCTAGTAATCACCATTTTACTTTCGGCTTTCACTACTTTATATATCTCATATAGTTGGAGTCATATAGTATTTTTTCCTTCTGTGACTAGCTTATTCCATGTGGCATAATTCCTTCAAGATTCATCCATACTGCTGTATATATTAGGATTTCATTTTTTAAGGCTAAAGAGTATTCCAGTGTGTGTATGTGTGTGTGTGTGTGTGTGTGTGTGTGTACATGTCAATGTCAAACTCTCTGAGACCCCATGGACTGAAGTCTGCCAGCCTCCTCCCTCCATGCAAATTCCCAGGAAAGAATACTGGAGTGGGTTGTCATATCCTTCTCCAGGGGATTTTCCCTACCCAGGGACTGAATCTGAATGTCATGCTTAGCAGGCAGATTCTTTTACCACTGAGCCACCAGAAAAGCACAGTGTGTGGGGGGGGTGGAGGGTGTGTGAATGTATATGTGTGTATCTCACATTTTCTTTACCCATGCATCTATCAATGGACATTAATATTATGTTCACATTATAGCTACTGTGAAAAATGCTACAATGAATATGAGAAAACAAATCTCTTCCAGATCCTGATTTCTTTTGGATATATGTCCAGAAGCAGAATTATTGAAACATATGATAAGTTGTATTTTTAATTTTTTTGAGAAGCCTCCATACAGTTTTCATAGTGGCTCCAGCATTTCACATTCCACAGGCTTGCACAGTTTTCCATTTTATTCACATCCTCACCAATACTTGTTTTTTCTTACTTTTTGATAATGGTTGTCCTCACTGTGACGAGGTGACATCTTACTATGAGGTGACATCTCACTCTGGTCTTACAGAATAGAATTGTCATAAAAACAGATATAGAGATCAAATGAAACATCCAAAGAAATGAAAATAAATGAAACATATAGAGAACAGAGAGCCCAGTAATAAATCTACACATATATGGTCAATTGATCTTCAATAAGGTCACAACGGGGAAAGGATAGTCTCTTCAACAGGTGGTGCACGTAAAACTGGATTTCTACATGCAAAAAAAAACAAGAAAGAAAAGAAAGAAAGAAAAATACACATCATATACAAAAATCAACTCAAAAGAGATTAAAACTGAAACTTAACACCTGAAACTGTAAAAATCCTAGAAGAAAACAGAGGCAAAATTCTTCATGACATAGATCTTGGCAATAGTATCTTGGATATGATACCAAAAGCACAGGCAACAAAAGCAAAAATAGACAAGTGAAACTACATCAAACTAAAAAGCTTCTGCACAAAAAAGGAAACAATCAACAGAGTGAAAAGGCACCTAAGGAATGGGGAAAAAATTCACAAACCAAGGCGGTGGGAATTTGCTGTACAACTCAGAAAGCTTAAACCAGGGCTCTGTGACAAGCAAGAGGGGTGGCGTGGGGTAGGAGTGGAAAGGAAGTTTAAGAGGAAGGGGACATGTGTATACCTATGGCTGACTCATGCTGAGGTGTGGCAGAAACCAACACAATATTGTAAAGCAATCATCCTTCAATTAAAAATGAATACATTTTTTAAAAATTCAGAAACCATATATCTGATGAGAAGTTAATATCCAAAACACATAAGTAACTTTTACAGTAAAACAGAATAAAGCTTAATTTAAAAAGGGCAAATGCTATGATGTTAATCATTTATTAACATATAAAGGGCATCACATCAGTATGTTGTATACCTTAAACTTCAATTCAGTTACGTTCAGTCGCTCAGTCGCGTCTGACTCTTTGCGACCCCATGAATCGCAGCAGCACACCAGGCCTCCCTGTCCATCACCATCTCCCGGAGTTCACTCAGACTCACGTTCATCAAGTCCGTGATACATCCAGCCATCTCATCCTCAGTCGTCCCCTTCTCCTCCTGCCCCCAATCCCTCCCAGCATCAGAGTCTTTTCCAATGAGTCAACTCTTCTCATGAAGTGGTCAAAGTACTGGAGTTTCAGCTTTAGCATCATTCCTTCCAAAGAAATCCCAGGGCTGATCTCCTTCAGAATGGACTGGTTGGATCTCCTTGCAGTCCAAGGGACTCTCAAGAGTCTTGCTCCAACACCACAGTTCAAAAGCATCAATTCTTCGGCGCTCAGCCTTCTTCACAGTCCAACTCTCACATCCATACATGACCACAGGAAAAACCATAGCCTTGACTAGACGGACCTTAGTCGGCAAAGTAATGTCTCTGCTTTTGAATATACTATCTAGGTTGGTCATAACTTTTCTTCCAAGGAGTAAGCGTCTTTTAATTTCATGGCTGCAATCACCATCTGCAGTGATTTTGGAGCCCCCCAAAAGTAAAGTCAGCCACTGTTTCCACTGTTTCCCCATCTATTTCCTGTAATGTCTCTGCTTTTGAAAATGCTATCTAGGTTGGACATAACTTTTCTTCCAAGGAGTAAGCGTCTTCTAATTTCATGGCTGCAGTCACCATCTGCAGTGATTTTGGAGCCCAAAAAAATAAAGTCTGGCACTGTTTCCACTGTTTCCCCATCTATTTCCCATGAAGTGATGGGACCAGATGCCATGATCTTTGTTTTCTGAATGTTGAGCTTTAAGCCAACTTTTTCACTCTCCTCTTTCACTTTCATCAAGAGGCTTTTTAGCTCCTCTTCACTTTCTGCCATTAGGGTGTTAGCCTAAGTTAAATAAATTAATCATATTAAGACAAATACTATGTGATTCCTCTTATATATATTAGGTATATAAAACAATCATAGAACAGAATCAAAGAACAGAATGGTGGTTGCCAGGGGCTGGAGGAAGGAAGGCAATGGTGAGTTGCTAATCAATGGGCATAAAATCTTAACTATGCAAGATGGATAAGTTCTAGAGATCTGCTGTAAAACATTGTGCTTATAGAAAATAGTACTGTATTACACACTTAAAAATTTAAGAGGATAAATGTCATGGTAAGTGTTCTTATCACAATAAAATACAATTTTTTTTAAAAAGTAGAAAAAAGTCTTTCTATATACTATTAAAAACAATTGGAAATTGAAATGCTCAAAAATTACCATTTGCAACAGCATAAAAGTATGAAAAGTTGTTCCACAACTTACAATGAAAAGTTATGTCCGACTCTGTTGTAACCGCATGGACTGTAATCCGCCAGGCTCTTCTGTCCATGGGATAGCCCAGGCAAGAATATTTGAATGGGTTTCTATTTCCTTTTCCAGGGGATCTTCTTGACCCAGGACTCCAATTCACATGTCCTGCATTGGTAGGTGGATTCTTGACCACTGAGCCACCTGGGAAGCCTAAAAATATGAAATATTTAGGCACAAATCTGATAAAAGATGTGAAAAACCTGTGCATAGGCAACTACAAAATATTGCTAAGAGGAATTAAGGATAATCTAAATAAAGAGAGACATATACCTTGCTCATCAGTTGAAAGACATACTACTGTTTTGATATTGAGAAGCGCACACACTGCAACTAGAATAACCCCCGCTTGCCACAGTGAGAGAAAAGCCCATGCAGCAAAGCCTGTGCATCAGTGAAGACCCAGCACAACCAAAAATAAAGAAAAAAAAAAAACACAGATGGACAAATCAAATCTTATTTTCTTTTAAAAAATTATTTATTATTTTTGGCTGCAGTGGGTCTTTGCTGTGGCCCATGGGCTCTTTTTTTTTTTGTGTGCAGGCTTTCTCTAGTTGTGATTAACCAGAGGTGACTCTCTAGTTGTGGTATGCAGGCTTCTCATTACTGTGGCTTCTCTTGTTGTGAAGCATGGTCTCTAGGGAGCACAAACTTCAGGAGTTGTGATGCATGTGCTCAGTAGTTGCAGAGTACAGGCTCAGTAGTTGTGGCTCACAGGTTTAGTTGCCCCACAGTATATGGGATCTTAGTTTCCAGACCAGGGATCAAACCTGTGTCCTCTGCTTTGGCAGGTGGATTCTTAATCATTGGACCACCGTGAAAGTCCTAAAAATCAAATTTTAAAACACATACTCTTCAAAAGACACTACTAATAGAATGAAAATTCAATCCGCAGACTGGAAGAAAATCTCAGCAAAGCATATACTAACTAAGATCTGGCATCCAAAACTGGGAGATTGGGATTCACAAATATATTACAGTACAACTAAAATTAAAGACTGACCATACCAAAGTCTGGCAAGAATACGGAGAAATTAGAACTCTTGTACTCTGTTGATGGGAATGAACAATGGCACAATCACTTTGGAAAATAGTTTGACAGTTTCATGAAAAGTTAAACATATGCCTACCATGTGACTCAGCCATTCTATTTCTATATATTTACCCAAGAGAAAAAGAAATATACATCCATACAATTTTCATAGCAGCTTTATTTGTAATAGGCAAAACCTGTGTGTTGCCTAGAATTCTAAGATCTTTCCAAGATTCCTGGCCTATACATGCACCTACCTTCACCCAGGTATTTTAAAAGGAATAATCTGGGTACTACTTTGAAATGATTGTACAGATTTATTAACGCCCCAAATTAGCTGAATTTAAGATAGGAAGATGATCTGAGTGGGTCTGACTTAATCACTTGAGCCCTTTAAATCTGGGTCTAGAGGTCAGACTGATAAAGTCTTGAGCCCTTTGAGTCTGGGTCTAGAGGTCAGCCTGGTAAAGTCAGGGATCTGAAGCATGAGGGGGATTCATGTATAAAAAGTTCCCTGCTCCTGGTCAGAAGGTGGAGTTAGCCTCGTGGCAAAGAATAAAGAAAGCCTATAGCAGCTGAGAGCAGTCCCTAACTGAAGCCAGCAAGAAAAAGAGGGCCTTGGTTCTACAACTAGAAGAAGCTAAATTTAGTCAACAACCAAAATGAGCTTGGATGTGGATTTTTTCCCCAGTGCCATCAGAAAGAAATGCAGCCTGGCTGACACCTTGATTTCAGCCTTATAATACTGTAAGCAGATCAATTTGGCCACGGTGTGCCTGGACTTACATCCTACATAACTAAAAACTAATAAATGGGTGGTGTTATACGCAGCTTAGATTGTAGTAACTTGTTATGCAGCAATAGAAAACTACTACAAACCAGAAACTCAAGCGACCATCAACAGATTGTAATATATTCATACAATGTAAACTTCTCATCAATAAAGAGAAATAAACTATTGATACATAGAACATGAACACATTTTAAAATTCTGCTGAAAGCCAAAAAAAAAAATGGTTGCATACTGTATGATCTCATTTTCATAAAACTCTAAAAAATGCAAACTAGTCTACAGTGACAGAAAGAAGATGAGTGATTGCTTAGAGATAGGGGACAGGGAAGGATGGGAAGAAGGTTTACATAGAAGACTTCCCTGGTGGTACAGTGGATAAAAATCTGCCTACCAATGCAGGGAACACAGGTTCAATTCCTAGTCCAGGAAGATTCCACATACTGCGAGGCACCTAAGCCTGTGTGTCACAGCTACTGAGCCCGTGCTCTACAGCCCACTTGCTGCAGCTACTGAGCCTGTGTGCCATGACTACTGAAGCCCGCATGCCCTTGAACCTGTGCTCTGGCCTCAGAATACCACAATGAGAAGTCTGCCCACCACAACGAAGAGTAGCTCCCACTTGCCACAATTTTAAGTTTTACAGCCAGCTCAATCTGAAGGCTTTATCTGGACATGATATTAAAAATCAGATGGGCAGAAATTATAAGCAAGTCTTTGATGATTGTGGAGAGAGAAATGGCAACCCACTTCACTATTTTTGCTGGAGAACCCCATGGACAGAGGAGACTGGCAGGCTACAGTCCATGAGGGCCACAAAACAGTCAAACACGACTTAGCCACTGAACAACTTCAGTGACTGAGGCCAAGCTATAACAATTCTTTCAGAAAAAACATCCAGGCCCAAATAATCTATTCCATGATCAATAACAAGAAAATAGTAGCAAACAAACAAAAAACACAAATAAAAACACACAAATCTGTCATCATTGCAGATACTCTTGGGACTCATCTGTTTTTGAAGATAGGCAAGTCCTAGGGAGAAAGGTATCAGACTTCAAAGCAGAAACTCTGAGCTTAATTCTGATTCAGCCTCATGGTATCAACCTCAGCAGTGGGGTAGGGGAGAAGGATGGAAAGATTATATTAGCTAATAAAACAAAAAACATATTTTCTGACTTACTTCACTTAGGATGATATTCTCTAGGTCCATCCATGATACTGTAAATGGCAATATTCTTTTGTATGTTGATCAATACACATATATGTACTAACATATATATAGCACATATATATGTATTACCATATATACTTATATCACTTCTTAAACCAATTATCTGTTGATGGGCACTTAGGTTGTTTCCATGTTTCAGCTATTTTATATAGTGCTGTTATGAACACTGGGATGCATGAATCTTTTCGAACTAGAGTTTTAATCTTTTCAGGATATACGCCCAGGAGTGAGATCAGTGGATCTTCTTTTAGTTTTTAAGGAAAATCCATACTATCTTCTATAGTGGTTGTACCAATTTATATTCCCATCAATAGTCATGATTCCCTTTTCTCCATACCCTTTCCAGCTTTTATCATTTGCAGACTTTTTGATGATAGCCATTCTGACAGATGGAAGGTGATATCTCATTGTGGTTTTGATTTTCATCTCTCTAATAATTAGTGATTATTAGAGCATCTTTTCATGTGCCTGTTGGCCACTGCTATGTCTTCTTTGCAGAGATGTCTATTTGGGTCTTCTGCCTGTATTCTACTTGGGTTATTGAGTTGAATGAGCTGTTTGCTATTTTGGGTATTAACCCCCTGTTTACCATATCATTTGCAAATATCTTTTCCCATTCTGTAGATTGTTTTTGATTTGTTGTTTCCTTTGCCAAATTGCCAAATTTCTTTTCCAAAGATTGCTTCCTTTTAAATTTTATTAGGTGTGGTCATGTATGGATGTGAGAGTTGGACTGTGAAGCAGGCAGAGAGCCGAAGAATTGATGATTTTGAACTGTGGTGTTGGAGAAGACTCTTGAGAGACCCTTGGACTGCAAGGAGATCCAACCAGTCCATTCTGAAGGAGATCAACCCTGGGATTTCTTTGGAAGGAATGATGCTAAAGCTGAAACTCCAGTACTTTGGCCACCTCATGTGAAGAGTTGACTCATTGGAAAAGACTTTGATGCTGGGAAGGATTGGGGGCAGGAGGAGAAGGGGACAACAGAGGATGAGATGGCTGGAAGGCATCATGGACTCGATGGACGTGAGTCTGAGTGAACTCCGGGAGTTGGTGATGGACAGAGAGGCCTGGTGTGCTGCGATTCATGGGGTCACAAAGAGTCAGACACGACTGAGCGACTGAAGTGAACTGAGGTCCCATTTGCTTATTATTTTTTTTTTATTTTTCCTTGGGACACTGACATAAGAAAATATTGCTATGATTTATGTCAGAGAATGTATTGCCTATGTTTTCTTCTAGTTTATGATGTCATGTACTGTATTTAAGTCCTTAAGTCACTCTGACTTTATTTTTGTGTATAGTGTAAGGGAGTGTTTGAACTTAGTGCTGATTTACACGTGGTTGTCTAGCTTGCCCAACACCACTGAATAGACTTTCTTTTCACCATTGTAGTCTTGCCTCCTTTGTCACAGACTGACCTTAAGTGTGTGACTTTATTTTGGGGCTCTCTATTCTGTTCCATTAAGCTAAATGTATGTTTTTGGGCCACTACCACACTGTTTCACTCTGCAGCTTTGTAGTATTAAGTGTGAAAGGGTTATGCCTCCAGCTTAGTTCTTTTTCCTCAGGATTGCTTTGGCAATTCTGGGTCTTTTGTGGTTCCATATAAATTTTAGGAACATTTGTTCTGGTTCTGTGAAAAAATGTCATAGTTATTTTGATAGAGATCACATTAAATCTGTAGATAGCTTTGGGAAGTGTGGTCATTTTAACAATACAATCAATGAGCATGGCTATCTTTCCATTTCTTTGAATAACCTTCAGTTTCCCTTATCATTGTTTGATAGTTTTTAGTACGTAGGTCTTTCACCACCTTGACAAAGTTTCTTCCTAGGTTTTTTTAATTTAAAACGGAATTGTTTTTTTGCTTTCTTTGTCTGGTATTTCATTGCTAGTGTAAAGATATGCCACAATTTCTGTATATTATTATTATATCCTGCTACCTTGATGAATTCATTTATTGGTTGTAAAGGTTTTTGTGGGGAGACTTCAGGGTTCTCTGCAAACAGTGACAGTGTTACTTCTTACCTTCCAATTTGGATACCTTTTATTTCTTTTCTTGTCTGATTTCTGTGGCTAGGACTTCTAATACAATGTTGAATAGAAGTGGCAAGAGGGTAAGAGTAGGCATTTTTGTCTTGTTTCTGCCTTTAAAGGAAAGGTTTTCAGTTTTGAATATTACGTTGGCTGTGCAGTTGGCATAAATGACTTTTATTATGTTGAGGTATCATGTGAAGAGTTGGCTCATTGGAAAAGACTCTGATGCTGGGAGGGACTGGAGGCAGGAGGAGAAGGGGACGACAGAGGATGAGATGGCTGGATGGCATCACCGACTCGATGGACATGAGTCTGAGTGAACTCCGGGAGTTGGTGATAGACAGGGAGGCCTGGTGTGCTGCGATTCATGGGGTCACAAAGAGTTGGACACGACTGAGCAACTGAACTGAACTGAACTGATATTCACTCTATGCCTCTTCTGTAAGAGTTTTTATCATGAGCGAATGTTGAATTTTGTCAAATGCTTCTTCTTTGCCTATTGAGATGATCATGTGGGTTTTGTCTTTCCTTTTGTTAGTGTGGTACATCATACTGATTAATTTGGGTATGTTGAACCATCCTTGAGACCCTGGAATGAATCCAACTTGATCATGGTGTATGATCCTTTTTGTGTATTGTTGGATTGCTAACATTTTTGTTGAGAAATTTTACATCTATATTCATCAAAAACACTAGATTGCAACTTTCTTTTTTGTAATGTCTTTGTCTAGTTTTGGTACCAGGGTGACGGTGGCTTCATAGAGTGAATTTGGGAGTGTTCCCTCCTCTTGAACTTTTTGGAATAGTTTGAGAAGGTCAGGTGTAAATCCTTTGTATGTTTGGTAGAATTCCCCAGTGAAGCCATCTAGTTCTGGACTTTGGTTTCAAGGAATTTTTTAAATTACAGATTTTGTTTCACAACTAGTGCTTCTTGACTCAATTTTGGCAGGCTTTATGTTTCCAGAAACGTGTCCATTTCTTATAGCCTGTCCAATCTGTCGATACATAACTGTTCATAGTATTCTTTTATGTATTTCTTCAGTATTGGTTGCTAATTTTCCTCTTAAATTTCTTATTTTGTTCATTTGGATATTCTTTCTTTTTTTGTTGGACAGCCTGGCTAAAGGTTTATGACAAACTTCTTTTAGAATTCAATATCAAGAAACAGTCTTTTTAGACCAGCTGATAATGCGTTCAACTGTTAAGACCTAAGAAGTATATACCCAATTATCCTTTGCCCTGAATACAAGGAAGTTTAGACTAAAATTCAAGCTTGATTATGGGAATTATGCTAACTAAAATTTCTAAATTAGGACTTTTCTATTTCTCCTTTCAATTTTTAACTTTATATCTTAATCAGTTCTATTATATGACTTTCATTGAAAACTACTTTAAATTTTCTGAAATTAAAAAAGTCATATGTTTCTTAAATTCATTAGAACTTTGTTAGTGCTTCAAAAAGCATCCCATACTGTTGACTTTTGTGCCCTTGGGCACTTTAAAATTGATACTTAAATTTTGCTTACAGCTTAATACCCAACAGGGATAGAATTGTGAATGGCTCATGTTATAATTTGAAAAATTCCCACACAATAAGAATGGAATTTATTAATTCCATAATTATTTACTGAGCACCTACCATGTGCCAGACACATTCTGAAGCCAATGATACTGTGATGAAAAAGATGAGGGTCCTGGGACTCATATTTTAGTAAGAGAGGACAAAGAATAAACACATAAGCAAATAAGACACTTTTAGAGAGTAATAAAGATCTTAGAGAAATCACCAAAGAATGAGTGGGAAATTGGAAAAGATATCTCAAGATAATGTGTATTTTTGTACTATCATCCATAAAAATATCTGAATTGTCAATTTAAAAGGGACACCTATATTTATCATCAGTTCAATTACTGGGGGCACTTTAAAAAAAAAAAACAATGCTAGGGAGTTTGTTTAAGGATTTAGAAGTAGAAAATGTTGAACATTATTAGAGCATCAAAATAACATAGGCAGTTATGTTATTTAAGTTCATTATACAAACAACAGAGAAGTCTGTTGACTTTTACTAAAGGTAAGCCTTCTATTGGGCTTCCCTGGTGGCTCAGATAGTAAAGAATCTGCCTGCAATGCAGGACACCTGGGTTTAATCCCTGGGTTGGGAAGAGCCTTCTATTTTTATTTCTTAAATTTTCTCTGCATTTTCTTAGGTCCTTTTCACTGTAACCTTTCTTCCAAAAGATAAGCAGATCATAAGTCAAAAGATAAACATGTATCACTGGCTAGGATAAGCATTTTAATCTCCCTGACTTGAATTAGATAGGTATAATATCATTGAACCCATTGTTTTCTCTTCTTCATGCAATTGCAGCATCCTCTGGTGGAGATTAATTTATTTGATAATGTTTGAGATAAGCTTTTACAGATTTTGAGAAATAGCTTTTATGGAATTTAGCACAGGGATAAAATGTTTGGTGCTTCATTATCTTCATTAAGTTATCAACCTTGCAAAGTATTATGTTAGTGCCTATTGTCAAACTTAAACATACATCTGAGAGATATGCAATTATACAAGTACAAATAATAAGGACACTACTACAAATAAATGCTAATACATTATTCTGGAAAGTATTCAAATGAATTTTGATGAGAAAACAACTTTCTCATGTGATTTAAATTCTCTAATTGTGTCTATCTTTTTATATACTTTTACTTCCATCACATGTGCATTTATTATATATTCAGAAAAACTAAAAAGCACAACTGAAAAAGGTAAAATAAGCTATCTAATATAATTTTATCCAATGTGACAAAAATGTATTTGTTTCTAACAAGTGATACAAACTTGATGAAATATAACAGCATAATTTATAAAACAAATAGCAAAGATTCTTAGTTTTTATAGGATATTTTACAATCCAATCTCATAAAGATGTGTATAAGAGACAGGAGTAATAAAGATCTTAGACAAAAATGTATTTGTTTCTAACAAGTGATACAAACTTGATGAAATATAACAGCATAATTTATAAAACAAATAGCAAAGATTCTTAGTTTTTATAGGATATTTTACAATCCAATCTCATAAATAGGTAATGATAATCTATAAAAGAACATACAAGAAAAACTTGGAGATTAGTGCTTTTTCATTTCTGAATTCTATTTCCTTCTAGTTATAGGTGTCACTGCTTTCCAAGAAGAACCTGTAATAAGGGGAAGGGTCTCAAGAGAACAAAGTCATGACAGTGGGATTAATTGGAAACCCACCCGAAAGCCCTGAGATTCCAGTACCAGCGATAGTGATAGAATGCCAGGAGAGTGAAGTATGTATGGCTGACACATCATATATACTTATTATAACAAATAACTGAAGAGAAGATGAACTTAAGTCAGAAATTAATGGATGCATAAGCTAAGAGTAAGTATAAAGGAAGAGGGACTCAAATGCTTACAAATCAAGAACAGAGCTCCAAATTCTAACCAGAGGAGCAATCACAGCTGCTGTCTGGGCACACACAGCAAAACCACAGTATAAGACAAGTGCTGAGCCAGACTAGAGAGTCACAGGGGCATTCTTTTTTAATTTTTTAATTGAAGTATATTTGACATACAATATTATCATAATTTCAGGTGTGTAATACAGTGATTCAACATTTATACAGTATGAAATTATCACCATAATAAATCTAGCAACCATCTGTCATCATACAAAGTTACTGCAGTATTATTGACTATATTCCCTATGCTGTATATTACATCTCTATGACTCATTTATTTTATAACTACAAGTTTGTACCTGCCAATCTCCTTCACCTATTTCACCCAACCACCTCCCCGCACTGCCTTCTGGAGATCTCCAAATGTTCCCTGTATTTATAACTCTGTTTCAGTGTTATTTCAGCTTGTTCATTTACTTTCTTTTCCAGATTCCACATATAAGTGAGATCATATGGTATTTATCACCTAGAACCAGACATCCTGGAATGCGAAATCAAGTGGGCCTTAGGAAGCATCACTACAAACAAAGCTAGTGGAGGTGATGGAATTTCAGTTGAGCTATTTCAAATCCTGGAAGATGACGCTGTGAAAGTGCTGCACTCAATGTGCCAGCAAATTTGGAAAACTCAGCAGTGGCCACAGGACTGAAAAAGGTCAGTTTTCATTCCAATCCCAAAGAAAGGTAAGGGACAAAGAATGCTCAAACTACCACACAATTACACTCATCTCACACTCTAGCAAAGTAATGCTTAAAATTCTCCAACTCAGGCTTCAACAGTACATGAATCGAGAACTTTTAGCTGTTCAAGCTGGATTTAGAAAAGGCAGAGGAGCCAGAGATCAAATTGTCAACATCCGTTGGATCACTAAAAAAGCAAGAGAGTTCCAGAAAAACATCTCCTTCTGTTTTATTGACTGTGCCAAAGCCTTTGATTGTGTGGATCACAACAAACTGTGGAAAATTCTGAAAGAGATGGGCATACCAGACCACCTTATCTGCCTCCTGAGAAATCTGCATGCAGGTCAAGAAGCAACAGTTAGAACTGGACATGGAACAACAGAATGGTTCCAAGTTGGGAAAGGAGTATATTAAGACTGTATATCATCACCCTGCTTATTTAACTTCCATGCAGAGTACATCATGAGAAATGCAGTGCTGGATGAAGCACAAGCTGGAATCAAAATTGCTGGGAGAAATGTCAATAACCTCAGATATGCAGATGACACAACTCTTATAGCAGAAAGCAAAGAAGAACTAAAGAGCCTCTTAATGAAAGTGAAAGAGGAGAGTGAAAAAGTTGGCTTAAAACTCAACATTCAGAATAGATGGGGAAACAATGGAACCAGTGAGAGACTTTATTTTCTTGGGCTCCTAAACCACTGCATATGGTGACTGCAGCCATGAAATTAAAAGACACTTGCTCCTTGGAAGAAAAAGCTATGACCAACCTAGACAGCATATTAAAAAGCAGACATTACTTTGCCAACAAAGGTCTGTATAGTCAAGGCTATGGGTTTTCCAGTAGTCATGTATGGATGTGAGAGTTGGACTATAGAGAAAGCTGAGCACTGAAGAATTGATGCTTTTGAACTGTGGTGTTGGAGAAGACTCTTGAGAGTCCCTTGGACTGCAAGGAGATCCAACCAGTCCATCCTAAAGGAGATCAGTCCTGGGTGTTCACTGGAAGGACTGATGCTGAAGCTGAAACTCCAATACTTTGGCCACCTGATGCAAAGAGCTGACTCACTGGAAAAGACCCCGATGCTGGGAAAGATTGAGGGCAGGAGGAGAAGAGGATGACAGAGGATGAGATGGTTGGATGGCATCACCGACTCGATGGACATGGGTTTGGGTGTATTCTGGGAGCTGGTGATAGACAGGGAGGTCTGGCATGCTGTGGTTCTTGGGGTCGCAAAGAGTCAGACATGACTGAATGACTGAACTGAACTGAACTGAAAATCATAGTATCTTTTTTGCCTTTAGTTTGAAATGATTGTTTTCATTGCTCTGAAGAGAGTAGGTTAAATTTAATACTGAGATGCTTTTTTATTCTCACAAGACTTTCTTAATGTATTTACCAACCATGTGTCAGAGTATATTGTTAATATTTATTAAAGTCAATTGAATTGTTTTTTTTTTATCAACTACATTCTTTCTTATGTAAGTTTAAGATTCTTTCATAATATGTGATCTGATTCATATTATATGTATTTCTTCAAACCCCTACAATTCCAAACAATATAATCTTTGCTGTTAAAGCTGAATTGAGTTTCGTTTTTCATTTTTATCTTTTGTAAATAGATATCTTAATTTCACTGATATTCTTTTTGCTTACCATATTAAATGAGTTTTAAAATATTTTCAAATGAAACTTTTTGTTGCCCATTCTTGCCTTCATTTCATATTTTCTGTTGAAATTTTGCCTTTCTAACATCCATAAATAATTTTTCTTCCCAGCCCTTTAATAAATTAAGTTCTGTGAAGTGTGGCCTACTCTGAATTTGAAGATGGTAGCTATCCAGTGTAAGTGGTTTAGTTCAGCACTGATATTGATACCCTTTTATTTGACCTGAAAAGCATAGTAAAATACAACCATAATTAAGCAGATGTTTTAAATCACTTTGGTATTCAATATTAAATCATTTATTATGATGATTAAAATTACTTTGAAAAATTCTAAGAAGTACTAAAAAATATCATTAGAAAGAAAATGCGGAAGAATGTAGTAAGAAAACTAATCATAAAATGAAGTTGCCTTTGATACTGTCAAAATGACTATATTACCCAAGGCAATCTACAGATTCAGTGCAATCCCTATGAAATTACCAATGGCATTTTTTGCAGATCTACAACAAAAAACCCTAAAATTTGTATGGAAACACCGAAGACCCTGAAGAGCCAAAGCAATCTCGAGAAAGGAAAGCAGAGCTGGAGAAATCAGGCGTTCTGATTTCAAACTATATTGTGAAGCTACAGTAATCAAAAGCTACTGTTTTGATTACTGGCACAAATACAGACTTATAGATCAATGCAGGATAGAAATCTCAAATAAACACAAGTACTTATGGCCAATTAATTTACAACAAAGGAAGCAAGAACATACAATGGAGAAAAGACAGCCTTTTCAATAAGTGGTGCTTGGGAAACTGGACATGTACAAGAATGAAATTAGAATATTCTCTAACACCATACACAAAAATAAACTTAAAATATATTGAAGACCCAAATGTAAGGCTGAATACTATAAATCCTTAGAGGAAAACACAAGCAGAACACTCTCTGACATAAATCATAGCAGTCTTTTTTTGGATTCACCTTGGAGAGTAATAAAAATAAACAAAGGGGACCTAATCAATCTTAAAAGCTTTTGTACAGCAAAGAAAACCATAAACAAAACAAAAAGATAACCAGAATGGGAGAAAATATTTGCAAATGATAAGGATTAATCTCAAAAATATATAAACAGCCCATACAGCTTAACATAAAAAATAAAACAATTAAAAAATGGGCAGAAGATCTAAATAGACATTTCTCCAGAGAAGACATACAGATAGCTAAAAAGACATGAAGAGATGCTCACATTGCTAATTATTATAGAAACACAAATCAAAGTTACAGTGAAGTATCACTTCATACAAGTCAGAATGGCCAACATCAAAGTCTACAAACAACAAATGCTGAAGGTGTGCAGAGAAAAGGGCACTCTCTGCACTCCTGGTGAGTGTAAACTGAAATAGTTACTATGGAGAAGAATATGCAGGTTTCTCAGAAAAACAAAAACAGAGCTACCATTGTTGTTGTCCAAGTCGTTAAGTCTTGTCTGACTCTTTGCAACCCCATGGATTGCAGCATGCCAGGCTTCCCTGTCTGTCACTGTCTCCCAGAGTTTGCTCCAACTCATGAACATTGATTTGGTGATGACATCCAACCATCTCATTCTCCGTTGCCCCCTTCTCCTCCTACCTTCAATCTTTCCCAGCATCAGAGTCTTTTCCAGTGAGCAGGCTCTTCACATCAGGTGGCCAAATTATTGGAGCTTCAGCATCAGTCCTTCCAATGAATATTTAGGGTTAATTTCCTTTAGGATTGACTGATTTGATCTCTTTGCACTCCAAGGGACTCTCAAGAGTCTTCTCCAGCACTACAGTTGGAAACTATCTTCTCTCTTCCTTCTGTACTATTTCTTTCCTATCCTTCTATTGATCTTTTCCCTTAATATATACATATACCAATCAAAAGTCCCTTCCATCTTCAAGATAAATAAAACCTTTATCCTTCTTCACAGGCAAGCATCTTGGAAGTTTTTCACTGTCACTACTCTGCTTTTTCACTTCCCAACTCACTCTAATATTACTTCTGCCCATAGGATTCCTCCAAAGCTGCTCTCACTGTCAACATTGTATTCCACATTACCATGGCCAATGGACACATTTTTTTCTTTAAAAAATTTATTTTTCTTAATTGGAGGCTATTTAGTTTACAATATTGTGGTGGTTTTTGCCATACACTGACATGAATCAGCCACAGGTGTACAAATGTCCCCTATCCTGAACCCCCTCCCACCACCCTCCCCAGCCCATCCCTCTCAGTTGTCCCAGCGCACCAATTTGAGTTCCTTGTTTCATGCATCAAATTTGGACTGGTGATGTATTTTACACATGGTAATATACATCTTTCAATGCTCTTCTCTCAAATCATCCCACCCTCACCTTCTCCCACAGAATCCAAAACACTGTTCTTTATCTCTGTGTCTCTTTTGCTATCTCACATACAGGGTCATCATTAACCATCTTTCTAAATTCCATATATATGTGTTAATATACTGTATTGGTGTTTTTCTTTCTGACTTAATTCATTCTGTATAATAGGCTCCCAATTTCATCCACCTCATTAGAACTGATTCAAATGTGTTCTTTTTAATAACACATTTGTAATTAGTAATAGTCCATTGTGTATATGTACCACTTTCTTATCCATTCAACTACCGATGGTCATCTAGGTTGTATCCATATCCTAGCTATTGTAAACAGTGCTGCAATGAACATTGGGGTACACGTGTCTCTTTCAATTCTGGTTTCTTCAGTGTGTATGCCCAGCAGTGGGATTGCTAGGTCGTATGGCAGATCTGTTTTCAGTTCTTTAAGGAATCTCCACACTGTTCTCCATAGTAGCTGTCCTAGTGTGCATTCTCACCAATAGTGTAAGAGGGCTCCCTTTTCTCCACACCCTCTCCAGCATTTATTGTTTGTAGACTTTTTGATAGCAACCATTCTGACTGACGTGAGATGGTAGCTCATTGTGGTTTTGTTTGCATTTCTCTGATAATGAGTGATGTTGAGCATTTTTTTCATGTGCTTTTTAGCCACCTGTATGTCTTTTTTGGAGAAGTGTCTGTTTAGTTCTTTGGCCCATTATTTTTATTGGGTTGTTTATTTTCCTGGAATTGAGCTGCAGGAGTTGTTTGTATATTTTTGAGATTAATTTTTTGTCAGTTGCTTCATTTGCTATTATTTTCTAACATTCTGAAGGCTATTTTTTCACCTTGCTTATAGCCTCCTTTGTTGTGCAAAAGCTTTTAATTTTAATTAGGTCCCATTTGTTTATTTTTGCTTTTATTTCCAATATTCTGGGAGGTGGGTCATAGAGGATCCTGCTGTGATTTATGTCGGAGAGTGTTTTGCCTATGTTTTCCTTTAAGAGTTTTATAGTTTCTGGCCTTACATTTAGATCTTTAATCCATTTTGAGTTTATTTTTGTGTATGTTGTTAGAAAGTGTTCTTCATTACTGCAGCACTTTCACAGTGTCATCAGTCAGGATTTAAGTGTTGGACAGAAAGAAGGTTGAGCACTGAAGAATTTATGATTTCACACTGTGGTGCTGGAGAAGCCTCTTGAGAATCCCTTGGACAGCAAGATTAAACCAGTCAATCCTAAAGGAAATCAACCCTCCATGATTCATTGGACAGACTGATGCTGAAGTTGAAGCTGTAATATTTTGGTCACCTAATGTGAAGAACCTACTCATCGGAAAAGCTCCTGATGTTGGGAAAGACTGACAGCAGGAGGAGAAGGGGGCAACAGAGGATGAGATGGTTGGATGGTATCACCAACTGGATGGATTCGAGTTTAAACAAACTCTGATCTAATAAAGGACATGGAAGCCTGGTGTGCTGCAGTCCATGGGATCACTAAGAGTCAGACACAACTGAGCAACATTTTTATCTCTGTTTTCAATTCTTATCAGTTTGATTGCTATGTGTGTCGGTGTTTTCCTCCTTAGTTTTATTCTGCCTGGGACTCTCTATGCTTCATGGGCCTGGTTGATTATTTTCTTTCCCATGTTAGGGAAGTTTTTAGCTATTATCTCTTCAAATATTTTCTCAGGTCTTTCCCTCTCTCTTCTGAATGTGAATGTTCATACATGTCCCCAGAGGTCTCTGAGACAGTTTTCATTTATTTTCTTCTTCTTCTTCTTCTTTTTTTTTTTTTTATATTGTGTTCTGTGGCAATAATTTCCACCATTCTGTCCTCCAGGTAATTTATCTATTCCTCTTTCTCACTTATCCTGCTATGTATTGTGTCTCATGTATTATTCATCTCTGTTTGTTTGTTCTCTCATTTTTCTAGGTCTTTGGTAACATTTCTTGCATCTTCAGTTTCCCTGGTGGCTTAGGTGGTAAAGCGTCTACCTGCAACATGGGAGACCTGGGTTCACTTTTTTCCTTTCCTTGAATCTTCTCAACTTTTGCCTCTATTCTTTTTCCAAGATCCTGAATTATGTTCATTATCATTGTTCTGAATTCTTTTTCCTGGGAGGGTTGCCTATCTCCACTACATTTAGTGATTTTTCTGAGGTTTTATCTTGTCCCTTCATCTGGGACATAAGTTTCATCTTTTTTATGCTGTTTAACTTTTGAATATGTGGTTTTGCTTTAGTCTCTGTGGGATTGCAGTTCTTCTTTCTTCTTCTGTCTGCCCTCTGGTAGAAGAGGCTAAGCTTGTGCAAATTTCCTGATGGAAGGCACTGGTGGTGGGAAAAACTGGGCCTTACTCTGTTGTGCAAGGCCTTGCTCAGTAAAGCTCTAATCCAATTATCTCCTCCCTGGTAGTTTTTTGGCCTGAGGTGAACCAGCCCTTGGGTATATGGACTCTATGGTTGGTTATTGGTAACTTCCAAGAGGGTTTTCTTCCCCGGTGGCTCAGATGGTAAAGCATCTGTTTGCAATGTGGGAGACCCAGGTTTGATTCCTGGGTTGAGAAGATCCCCTGGAGAAGGAAATGGCAACCCACTGCAGCACTCGCCTGGAATATCCTGTGGATGGAGGAGCCTGATAGGCTACAGTCCATGGGGTTGCAAAGAGTCGGACATGACTGAGCAGCTTCACTTTCACTTTCAAGAGGGTTTGCACCAAAGGGGTCATTCTTGGCCTGATCCTGCCAGGGCCCATCCCTGTTGTGAGCCCCTGCCAACCCACACCACCTCAGGAAAACTTCCAATGCTAGCAGGTATTTTTGGTTAAGTCTCCTGTGAAGTCACTGGTACTTTCCTCTGAGTCTTGGTGCATGGAAGGTTTTGTTTGTTCCCTGGTGGCTCAAACAGTAAAGTGTCTGCCTACAATGTGGGACACCTGGCTTCAATCCCTGAGTCGAGAAGATTCCCTGGAGAAGAAAATGGCAATCCACTCCAGTATTCTTGCCTGGAGAACCACATGGACAGAGGAGCCTCAGGGGCTACAGTCCATGGGATTGCAAGAGTCGGACATGACTGAGTGACTTCACACACACACACACACACACACACACACACACCCATACATTTGGGGTCTCTGTATCCCTCAGTCCTCTGATGTCTTGTAATGAAATCCCTTTGGCCTTAAGTCATATTCCCTGGGGATTCCCAGTCACTTTTTTGGATCACCCGGTTGGGAAACCTTATGTGGAGTTGTGAACACTCTCAGCAGTTGAAGAATTTCTTTCTTTTTATTTGTTTATATAAATTTATTTATTTTAACTGGAGGCTAATTACTTTACAATATTACATTGTTTTGCCATGAATCTGCCACGGGTGTAAACGTGTTCATCATCCTGAACCCCCCTCCTACCTTCCTCCACATACCATCCCTCTGGGTCATCCCAGTGCATGAGCCCCAAGCATCCTGTATCATTCATTGAACCTGGACTGGGGATTCGTTTCACATATGGTATTAAATGTGTTTCAATGTCATTCTCCTAAATTGTCCCACCCTCGCCCTCTCCCACAGAGTCCAAAAGACTGTTCTGTACATCTGTGTATCTTTTGCTGTCTCTCATACAGGGCTATCATTACCATCTCTCTAAATTCCATATATATGCATTAGTATACCACATTGGTGTTTTTCTTTCTGGCTTACTTCACTCTGTATAATAGGCTCCAGTTTCATCCACCTCATTAGAACTGATGCAAATGTATTATTTTTAATGGCTGAGGAAGACTCCATTTTGTATATGTACCATTGCTTTCTTATCTATCATCTGCTGATAGACATCTAGGTTGCTTCCATGTCCTGGCTATTATAAACAGTGCTGCAATGAACATTGGGGTACACGTGTCTCTTTCAATTCTGGTTTCCTCGGTGTGTATGCCCAGCAGTGGGATTGCTGGGTCATAAGGCAGTTCTATTTGCAGTTTTTTAAGGAATCTCCACACTGTTTTCCATTGTGTATATGTACCACAGCTTTCTTATCCATTCATCTGCTGATGGACATCTAGGTTGCTTCCATGTCCTGGCTATTATAAACAGTGCTGCAATGAACATTGGGGTACACGTGTCTCTTTCAATTCTGGTTTCCTTGGTGTGTATGCCCAACAGTGGGACTGCTGGGTCGTATGGCAATTCTATTTCCAGTTTTTTAAGGAATCTCCACAATGTTCTCCATTGTGGCTGCACTATGTTGCATTCCCAGCAACAGGGTAAGAGGGTTTCCTTTTCTCCACACCCTCTCGAGAATTTATTGCTTGTAGACTTTTGGATAGCAGCCATTCTGAGTGGTGTGAAATGATACCTCATTGTAGTTTTGATTTGCATTTCTTAGATAATGAGTGATGCTGAGCATCTTTTCATGTGTTTGTTAGCCATCTGTACGTCTACTTTGGGGAATGTCTGTTTAGTTCTTTGGCCCATTTTTTGATTGGGTTGTTTATCTTTCTGGAATTGAGCTGCAGGAGTTGCTTATATATTTTTGAGATTAATTATTTGTCAGTTGCTTCATTTGCTATTGTTTTCTCCCATTCTGAAGGGTGTCTTTTCACTGTGCTTATAGTTTCCTTTGTTATGCAGAAGATTTTAATTAGGTCCCATTTATTTATTTTTGCTTTTACTTCCAATATTTTGGAGGTGAGTCATAGAGGATCCTGTTGTGATTTATGTCAGAGACAGTTTTGCCTATGTTCTCCTCTAGGAGGTTTATAATTTCTGGTTTTACGTTTAGATCTTTAATCCATTTTGAGTTTATTCTTGTGTATGGTGTTAGAAAGTGTTCTAGTTTCATTCTTTTACAAGTGGTTGACCAGTTTTCCCAGCACCACTTGTTAAAGAGATTGTCTTTTCTCCATTGTATATTCTTGCCTCCTTTGTCAAAGATAAGGTGTCCATAGGTGTGTGGATTTATCTCTGGGCTTTCTGTTTTGTTCCATTGATCTATATTTCTGTCTTTGTGCCAGTACCATACTGTCTTGATGACTATGGCTTTGTAGTAGAGCCTGTAGTCAGGCAGGTTGATTCCTCCAGTTCCATTTTTCTTTCTCAAGATTGCTTTGGCTATTTGAGGTTTTTTTTTTTCTTTTTTCTTTTTTCTATTTCCATACAAATTGTGAAATTATTTGTTCTAGCTCTATGAAAAATACCATTGGTACCTTGATAGGGACTACATTGAATCTATAGATTGCTTGGAGTAATATACTCATTTTCACTATATTGATTCTTCTGATCCATGAACATGGTATATTTCTCCATCTATTAGTGTCCTTTTTGATTTTCTGAAGTCAGGCAGGTTGATTCCTCCAGTTCCATTCTTTCTCAAGACTGCTTTGGCTATTTGAGTTTTTTTGTATTTCCATACAAATTGTGAAATTATTTGTTCTAGTTCTGTGAAAAATACTGTTGGTAGCTTGACAGGAATTGCATTGTATCTATAGATTGCTTTGGGTAGTATACTCTTTTTCACTGTATTGATTCTTCTGATCCATGAACATGGTATATTTCTCCATCTATTTGTGTCCTCTTTGGTTTCTTTCACCAGTGTTTTATAGTATTCTATATATAGGGCTTTTTTTTTCTTTAGGTAGATATATTCCTAAGTATTTTATTCTTTTCATTGCAATGGTGAATGGAATTGTTTCCTTAATTTCTCTTTTTGTTTTCTCATTGTTAGTGTATAGGAATGCAAGGGATTTCTGTGTATTGATTTTATATCCTGCAACTTTACTATATTCATTGATTAGCTCTAGTAATTTTCTGATGGAGTCTTTAGGGTTTTCTATGTATAGGATCATGTCATCTGCAAACAGTGAAAGTTTTACTTCTTCTTTTCCCATTTGGATTCCTTTTTTTTCTGTTTCTGCTCTGATTGCTATGATCAAAACTTCCAAAACTATGTTGAATAGTAGTGGTGAGAGTGGGCGCCCCTGTCTTGTTTCTGACTTTAGGGGAAATGCTTTCAATTTTTCACCACTGAAGATAATGTTTGGTGTGAGTTTATCATATATGGCTTTTATTATGTTGAGGTATGTTCCTTCTTTGCCTGCTTTCTGGAGAGTTTTTAGCATAAATGTATGTTGAATTTTGTCAAAGGCTTTCTCTGCATCTATTGAGATAATCATATGGTTTTTATCCTTCAATTTGTTAATGTGGTGTATCACATTGATTGATTTGCAAATACTGAAGAATCCTTGCATTCCTGGGATAAAGCCCACTTGGTCATGATGCATGATCTTTTTAATATGTTGTTGGATTCTGTTTCCTAGAATTTTGTTGAGGATTTTTGCATCTATGTTCATTAGTGATACTGGCCTATAGTTTTCTTTTTTGTGAAAATACTGAAGAATCCTTGCATTCCTGGGATAAAGCCCACTTGGTCATGATGCATGATCTTTTTAATATGTTGTTGGATTCTGTTTCCTAGAATTTTGTTGAGGATTTTTGCATCTATGTTCATTAGTGATACTGGCCTATAGTTTTCTTTTTTGTGTGTGGCATCTGTCTGGTTTTGGTATTAGGGTGATAGTGGTCTCACAGAATGAGTTTGGGAGTTTACCTTCCTCTGCAATTTTCTGGAAGAGTCTCAGTAGGATAGGTGTTAAGTATACTCATTTTCACTATATTGATTCTTCTGATCCATGAACATGGTATATTTCTCCATCTATTAGTGTCCTCTTTGATTTCTTTCATCAGAGTTTTATAGCTTTCCATATATAGGTCTTCAGTTTCTTTAGGTAGATATATTACTAAGTATTTTATTCTTTTCGTTGCAATGGTGAATGGAATTGTTTCCTTAATTTCTTTTTCTACTACAGTTTCTATTTCCATGTTTGTGATGGGTCTGTTAAGATTTTCTATTTCTTCCTGGTTCAGTTTCAGAAGGTTATACTTTTCTAAGAATTTGTCCATTTCTTCCAAACTATCCGTTTTATTGGCATATAGTTGCTGATAGCAGTCTCTTATGAGCCTTTGCATTTCTATGTTATCTGTTGTGATTTCTCCATTTTCATTTCTAATTTTGTTGATTTGATTCTTCTCCCTTTTTTTCTTGATGAGTCTGGCTAATGGTTTGTCTATTTTATTTATCCACTCAAAGAACCAGCTTTTAGTTTTGTTGATTTTTGCCATAGTCTCCTTTGTTTCTTTTCATTTATTTCTGCCCCAATTTTTATGATTTCTTTCCTTCTGCTAACCCTGGGGTTCTTCATTTCTTCTTTTTCTAGTTGCTTTAGGTGTAGAGTTAGGTTATTTATTTTATTTTTCTCTTGTTTCTTGAGGTAAGCTTGTAATGCTATGAACCTTACCCTTAGCACTGCTGCTGCTGCTGCTGCTAAGTCACTTCAGTCGTATCCGATTCTGTGCAACCCCATAGACGGCAGCCCACCAGGCTCCCCCGTCCCTGGGACTCTCCAGGCAAGAACACTGGAGTGGGTTGCCATTTCCTTCTCCAATGCATGAAAGTAAAAAGTGAAAGTGAAGTCACTCGTTGTGTCCGACTTCACGACCCCATGGACTGCAGCCTACCAGGCTCCTCCATCCATGGGATTTTCCAGGCAAGAGTACTGGAGTGGGTTGCCATTGCCTTCTCCGCCCCTTAGCACTGCTTTTACTGAATTCCATAGGATTCATTTTGTTTTGTTTCTATGCATATTTTGATTTCTTCCATGATTTGTTGGTTATTCAGAAGTGTGTTATTTAGCCTCCATATGTTTGTATTTTTAATAGTTTTTTCCTGTAGTTGACATCTAATCTTACTGCATTGTGATCAGAAGAGATGCTTGAAATGATTTCAATTTTTTTGAATTTACTAAGGCTAGATTTATGGCCCAGGATGTAATCTATCCTGGAGAAGGTTCCGTGTGCACTTGAGGAAAAGGTGAAATTCATTGTTTTGGGGTGAAATGTCCTATAGATATTAACTGGGCCTAACTGTTCCATTGTATCATTTAAAGTTTGTGTTTCCTTGTTAATTTTCTGTTTGGTTGATCTATCCATAGGTGTGAGTGGGGTATTAAAGTCTCCCACTATTATTGTGTTATTGTTAATATCCCCTTTCATACTTGTTAGCATTTGTCTTACATATTGCGGTGCTCCTGTGTTGGGTGCATATATATTTATAATTGTTATATCTTCTTCTTGGATTGATNGTTAATTTTCTGTTTGGTTGATCTATCCATAGGTGTGAGTGGGGTATTAAAGTCTCCCACTATTATTGTGTTACTGTTAATTTCCCCTTTCACATTTGTTAGCCTTACATATTGTGGTGCTCCTATGTTGGGTGCATATATATTTATAATTGTTATATCTTCTTCTTGGATTGATCCATTGATCTTTATGTAGTGTCCTACTTTGTCTCTTTTCATGATCTTTATTTCAAAGTCTATTTTATCTGATATGAGTATTGCTACTCTTGTTTTCTTTTGGTCTCCATTTGCATGAAATATCTTTTTCCAGCCCTTCACTTTCAATCTGTATATGTCCCTTGGTTTGAGGTGGGTCTCTTGTAGACAGCATATATAAGGGTCTCGTTTTTGTGTCCTTTCAGCCAGTCTTTGTCTTTCAGTTGGGGCATTCAACCCATTTACATTTAAGGTAATTATTGATAAGTATGATCCCATTGTCATTTACTTTGTTGTTTTGGGTTTGAATTTATAAACCTTTCCTGTGTTTCCTGTTCAGAGAAGATCCTTTAGCATTTGTTGAAGAGCTGGTTTGGTGGTGCTAAATTCTCTCAGCTTTTCTTGTCTGGAAAGCTTTTGATTTCTCCTTCATATTTGAATGAGATCCTCGCTGGGTACAGTAATCTGGGTTGTAGGTTTTTCTCTTTCATTACCTTAAGTATGTCCTGCCCTCCCCTTCTGTCCTGAAGAGTTTCTATTGAAAGATCAGCTATTATCCTTATGGGGATCTCCTTGTGAGTTATTTGTTTGCTTTTCCCTTGTTGATTTTAATATTTGCTCTTTTGTATTTGAGCTTTGTTAGTTTGATTAATATGTTTCTTGGGGTGTTTCACCTTGGGTTTATCCTGTTTGGGACTTTCTGGGTTTCTTAGACTTGGGTGGCTATTTCCTTCCTAATTTTAGGGACGTTTTCAACTATTGTCTCAAGTATTTTCTCGTGTCCTTTCTTTTTGTCTTCTTCTTCTGGGACTAATATGATTCGAATGTTGGGGCTTTGACATTGTCCCAGAGGTCTCTGAGGTTGTTCTCATTTAATTCTTTTTTCTTTTTCCCTCTCTGCTTCATTTATTTCCATAATTCTATCTTCCACCTCACATCCTATCTTCTGCCTCAGTTATTCTACTGTTGGTTCCCTCCAGAGTGCTTTTGATCTCAGTTATTGCATTATTCATTATTGATTGACTCTCCTTTATTTCTTCTAGATCCTTGTTAAACATTTCTTGCATCTTCTAATCCTTGTCTCCAATCTATTTATCTGTAACTCCATTTTGTTTTCAAGATTTTGGATCATCTTTACTATTATTTTGAATTTTTTTCATGTAGACTCCCTATCTCCTCCTCTTTTGTTTGGTTTGGTGGGCATTTATCATGTTCCTTTACATGCTGAATATTTCTCTGCCTTTTCATTTTGTTTAGATTGTGTTTTGGGGGGGCAACTTTCTGTAGGCTGGAAGTTTGTGGTTCCTTTTTATTGTAGAGGTTCCTCCCTGTGGGTGGGGCTGGACTAATGCCTTGTCAAGTTTTCCTGGTTAGGGGAGCTTGTGTCTGTGTTCTGGTAGGTGGAGCTGGATCTCTTCTCTTTGCAGTGCAATGAAGTGTCAATGGACACATTTCTGCAGTAATGACCCTGTTGATCCTTCCATCATTTTATAATCCTTTTCTTCCTTGGCTTTTATGCATAATTTTCTTCAGGTTTCCAGTTCTTTCTCTAATATTCTTGTCAGGCTCATCTTCTGATGCCCATCTCCCAAATGTCATACTTCTCTAAGATTCTATTTTAAATCTTTTTTTTCTCATATTACTTGAGTTGAGTTACTTTATGAATCTATGGATTTAACTTATATGCTGAAGACTTACTCAACTTTCTTTCCAGTCAAGACATCCAGTAGAAGCTCCAGAATTTTTTACTCAACAAGCTATCACATCATGCCTCTTAAATGTACCATAAACAACTCAAATTAAATATACTGAAAACTGAACTCAAATTTACTTCTACACATACAGGACACATTTTTGCCAATAATATGCAACCATATTCCAGACAATTATATTCTCAATCCATGTTCTTTATCTGAGCATGGAAAATTATTTAAGTGATTATTTTCACAATTTTTCCAAGGATAATTACATAATTAGTACTATTCCAGATGTATGGGAAATTAATAGATATCTTAAAACATAAGGGCTTAATTGTCTCATAGAACTCAGTTGAGATAGATGCTCATTTACCTTCTTTATCTATGCACCAAATTATGTAGTTTTACCTCTTTCTCTGGGCTTCCCTGGTAGCTCAGACTATAGAAGAATCTGCCTACAATGCAAGAGACACAGGTTCGATCCCTGGGTTGGGAAGATACTCCAGGATTCTTGCCTGGAGAATTTCATGGACAGACCACAGGGTGGCAAAGAGTCAGACATGGCTGAGTGACTAAAACTTTCTTTTACTACCTCCGTCTCTGGTATCCTCCATTCTTCCTTCTCTCACCCTTGTTAGTTTATGTGTTCATGCTTATCCATTTGACTATTGCAAATAACCTACACATCTGGTTTGGCCCAAATCTAACTCTTTAATTTGATTTCCTGACACTTTCCTTTAGACTCATTATGTAACAGCCATACATGTACCTCTCTGAATGTGATGCAGTTTCCTGAGCTGAAGTCTCTACCTTTACAGTTTCCTCTCTGGTATCCCTTCAATCAAGCTAGCAGGTTTTTTCTTTTTTCTCTTTAATTACACAAGCAAACGATGAGTACACATTTCTTACAAAGGATTCAGGTAACACAAAAGTACAGAGAGCAAAAATTAAGTATTCCTTTATTTTGCCCTCTTTCCTCCAAATTACACACACTTCCTTCTCTACAGGTAACTATTATTAACAGTCTCATTTGTATCCTTCCAGGCTAAATTCTACTTATTCATCAACTGTAGTAAGTGTAGTAAGCTTAACTACATTTCCTTCTGAAGCTCTCTCTGACTTTCAAAGACAGGGTGAATTAATTCCTATTTTCTTCTTTAAAACCTTGTATTTACCTTTATCCAACCTAGATAGCATATTCAAAAGCAGAGACATTAATTTGCCGACTAAGGTCCGTCTAGTCAAGGCTATAGTTTTTCCAGTGGTCATGTATGGATGTGAGAGTTGGACTGTGAAGAAGGCTGAGTGCCGAAGAATTGATGCTTTTGAACTGTGGTGTTGGAGAAGACTCTTGAGAGTCCCTTGGACTGCAAGGAGATCCAACCAGTCCATTCTGAAGGAGATCAGCCCTGGGATTTCTTTGGAAGGAATGATGATAAAGCTGAAACTCCAATACTTTGGCCACCTCATGCAAAGAGTTGACTCATTGGAAAAGACTCTGATGCTGGGAAGGATTGGGGGCAAGAGGAGAAGGGGACGACAGAGGATGAGATGGCTGGATGGCATCACTGACTCGATGGATGTGAATCTGAGTGAACTCTGGGAGTTGGTGATGGACAGGGAGGCCTGGCATGCTGCGATTCATGGGGTTGCAAAGAGTCGGACATGACTGAGTGACTGAACTGAACTGAAGTATCATGATGTATTTTAGTTGTTTAACTTTTTGTTTATACCCAGTCTGAATCGTAAAACCCTGAAAGTAGGGTTTCCTTTTTAATCTTTATGTTCTCCAGTTTGTCACAGTGCTTCATACATTTTTGTTGAAGTATAAATTACACTGCCTTTGTTCTTGTTATGATCTCGTGGGGAGACAAATTATTCTAGAGAGAGGAGTAGGGTGTTAAGGAATCAGATTTAGGAACATCTTCTAGGTAATGTGTGATTCCTATAAGAGTGAGTAGAAGTAGACTAGAAGAAAAGGGTGGAGAAGGCAATGGCACTCCACTCCAGTACTCTTGCCTGGAAAATCCCATGGACGGAGGAGCCTGGTAGGCTCCAGTCCATGGGGTCGCTAAGAGTTGGACATGAGTGAGCAACTTCACTTTCACTTTCACTTTGATGCATTGGAGAAGGAAATGGCAACCCACTCCACTGTTCTTGCCGGGAGAATCCCAGGGTCGGGGGAGCCTGGTGGGCTGCCACCTATGGGGTGACACTGAGTCACACATGATTGAAGCGACTTAGCAGCAGCAGCAGCAGAAGAAAAGGGAGTGTTTCCCACAAACAGTGACACACAAATATTAATGCATGTTTAAAATCTTAAAAACAGGTGACTAAGTATTACTACACAACATTATTATATTAACATATTCAAAAATTTTAAATATTTTTATGAGCTAGAGGCTTATCATTCTAGCTATAATCTCTATTATTTCTAGCATACAGAGAAAGAAATTAAGGCTTAATGAATGAGTCACACATCATCAGTGCCAGCCCATATTCTGTTGTTCCACCCTAGAGGCTACCTGCAGGTTCATGTGTCAATTTCCATTAAGGCTATGCTGATGGCTTCCTATCTCAATTGTTTGTCTTTCTGCCTGAGGACTTTATTAGCAGTAGGCACAAGCTACTTAAAGGAAGGCTGTCTAGAGAAGTACCAGAGAATTAACAATCCCAAAAGTAACTGTCAACCACTAAGAGAAGAGAATTAGTACCCCATGCCTTATTTCAGGGTCTTAGCTGTAGGAGAACCCAATTTAAGATAAATAAGTTGCTTAAATTCATACATAGCTAATAAATAGTGAGGTTTGGTCCATCTGACTCTTAGAGTAACCCACACTTTATTACATAGATGTAACCCACACTCTATTACATCTATGTTGTGCTTAGTCACTCAGTCACGTCCAACTCTTTAAGACCCCATTGACTACAGCCCACTGGGCTCCTCTGTCTATGGGATTCTCCAAACAAGAATACTGGAGTGGGTTGCCATGTTCTCCTCCGGGGTATCTTCCTGACCCTATGTCTCCTACATTGCAGGCAGATCCTTTACCGCTGAACCACCAGGGAAGCCCCTATTACATTTATATCACCTCCTAACTTGTTTTGAGCTTTCTCTTTCCTATTGGTCAGACCCATAATTAAATTTATATGTAGTATAAACTTAGAATGGGATTACAAAAGTTCAAGAAAAGAATACTAGTTTTGAATACACATTCCTGACAGAGAATAAAATGAATTACATTTTGAAAAATAAATCTGATGGATTAATAACAGAAAATATATTCAAGTAGAATTGGTTGCTTTTCTCACTTTCTCTGCTATAGTGGCATACCCCATTTTATTCTGCTTCACAAATATCACACTTTTTTGTTTTGGTAAATTGAAGGTTCATGACAATACTGCATTATCAAATGATGCCCAGGATTTTTAGCAATACGGCATTTCAAATTATGTATGTTGTTTTCTTAGGCATAATGCTATTGCACACTTAACACACTACAGTATGGTGTAAATATAGCTTTTATATGCACCGGGAAACCAAAAAAAAAAAAAAATCATGCTACTCACTTTACTGCTCTATTCACTGTATTGTCCTAGTCTGAAACTGAACCTGTGGTATCTCTGAGGTATCTACACCTTTCCTAAGATTCAGCAAACCTTAATTTTGGAATAAGTCAGCCACACATATTATTTTATACGTAGAGTGTTTACACTTCATTTCCATTACAGCCCCTGCAAAAGTAAGGTCATACACAAAGGAGAGGTTATTGACCATTACTCAATTAGCATGTGGTAGGAAATTAGTTTCTTGCCAGAGTGTTAAGGCACACATCAGTCATTTCACTCTCTCAGCCATGTCCGACTTTTTGCGACACCATGAATTGCAGCACACCAGGCCTTCCTGTCCATCACCAACTCCCAGAGTTCACTCAAACTCATGTCCATCGAGTTGGTGATGCCATCCAGCCATCTCATCCTCTATCATCCCCTTCTCCTCCTGCCCCCAATCCCTCCCAGCATCAGAGTCTTTTCCAATGAGTCAACTCTTCACATGAGGTGGCCAAAGTATTGAAGTTTCAGCTTTAGCATCATTCCTTCCAAAAAACACCCAGGACTTATCTCCTTTAGAATGGACTGGTTGGATCTCCTTGCAGTCCAAAGGACTCTCAAGAGTCTTCTCCAACACCACAGTTCAAAAGCATCAATTCTTCGGTGCTTAGCCTTCTTCACAGTCCAAATCTCACATCCATACATGACCACTGGAAAAACCATAGCCTTGACTAGGCAGACCTTTGTTGGCAAGGTAATGTCTCCTCTTTTCAATATGCTATCTAGGTTGGTCATAACTTTCCTTCCAAGGAGTAAGCGTCTTTCAATTTCATGGCTGCAGTCACCATCTGCAGTGATTTTGGAGCCCCCCTAATATAAAGTCTGACACTCTTTCCATTGTTTCTGCATCTATTTCCCATGAAGTGATGGGACCAGATGCCATGATCTTCGTTTTCTGAATGTTGAGCTTTAAGCCAACATTTTCACTCTCCTCTTTCACTTTCCTCAAGAGACTTTTTAGTTCCTCTTCACTT
>SJYT01079750.1:0-34727 GCA_006410635.1 Cephalophus harveyi | reverse complement strand
TTTTTTTTTTTTTTTTAATATATCTCTATGGTGTTTCAACAACATTCAAATGTGGATGCCTTTAGCCTGGCCATGCTCCCCAGTTCACCACAGTCTCAATTGCTCTCTCCTGTATGCTGTACTACCTGCCTGCACAACAATTTGTGTTTATAAATACTCTTTTGCTGCTGCTGCTGCTAAGTCGCTTCAGTCGTGTCTGACTCTGTGCGACCCCATAGACGGCAGCCCACCAGGCTTTGCTGTCCCTGGGATTCTCCAGGCAAGAACACTGGAGTGGGTTGCCATTTCCTTCTCCAATGCAGGAAAGTGAAAAGTGAAAGTGAAGTCGCTCAGTCCTGTCCGACTCTTAGCGACCCCATGGACTGCAGCCCACCAGGCTCCTCCATCCATGGGCTTTTCCAGGCCTTCCTAAACTACATATTATTTCAAAGGTCTATGTGTTTAAAGTATGATCCCAGGTTCTTACATGGAGTGACACTCTGCCTTTTTTTTTTATTCCTGGACTTAGGCTTTGGAAGATCGAGTGTGGGACCTCCTGCAAGAAGCAGACAGGACTGCTGAAGAGAACAAGGATCAGAGTCAGGTCTACGACGCCATGGCCGAGACGCTGGGCGAAGCATGGGCAGCCCTGGTCTCCATGCTTGAGAGAAGGAGGGAACTTCTCAGATTGACCTCTGAATTTTTTGAAAATGCCTTGGAGGTTTGTTAAAGAAACTTTCCCTTCTCCACTTTGAGTAAATGGATGACACTCCTGAAAATCCTTTCTTTCTGAATAGACATTGCGATCAGATTTTTTTTAAAACAGCAGAATAACCAAGTTATATACATTTAAATTTGATTGTCAAAATAAAATTTTTAATACTTTAAATGTATGCCTTCATTTAAAGGTATACCTTCATTTAAAAGATTAGTGCAATTAATTAAAATTGGCAAATATTAAGTAAAATTGGGAATTTTTGCCCATAAGCCATTTTGATATATTTCTCTTTTTAGATAATAATAATACAATTACTAAATCAAACAATTACCTCTGATTACAGGATTACTAGGAAATGCTGGTCTAACATGTTCTTGTTAACTAACAGTTGGAGGATGCAGTTTCTTCTGCTTCTTATGATAAGGCAACTGCAGAATAGTTCATAGAATGTTTGACTTGTAAGCATAGCATATGATAGAGTACTCTCTAAGACATGTAGTTGAATTTCCATAGTTTGAGCTTGTTAAAATATATGGAAGGAAAAAGTCCTGGACCTAAGAAGGTCATGATTTTTCTTGAATTCTGCAGTTTTTTTGAAGAACCCAATTTCAAAATGTGAGACTCAAAGAACAGTTTCAAAGGAGGTGTTATATTTAGTGTAAGGTAGTTATTGGAAATGTCACTTTTAACTTCTCTGTCAAGTGGCAGTACATTCATTTTGATGTGAGAGCGCTGCTTCATTATGATAGAGCACTAGCTTTGAAAAATATGATATTTCCAAACTGAACATTCAGGACTTAAATTCAAAATAATGAAAGAAAGAAGATTAGTATTAGAACACTAAAATTGAGATAGACAATCTCATGAACTCGTTTAAAAGTTAAAAGGAGGAGCAAAAACCTTATTGTAACTTTCAAGGTTTGTTTTTCACAGTTTGAACAATGAAGTCCACCTCACAGATTATTTTGGGAAAAAGTCCCCCAGATAATTTTCTTTCCTGAAAAAAAAAAATAAACCAGGTGAAATACACCTACAAGGGTCAAATTATAGATACATCTGATTCATTTTGTCTTAGTAGGTGAGGTATAAGTATTAACTGCCCTTGAAATTCAGGTTGCCTGAGCATAGGAAGTTACCTTTTTTCAAACATGAAGTCCAATATTTGTTTTTCACTGTGTAGGAGCATTAATACTAGCTGATTTTCTATATGATGAGAAATGACTTCCAGATATTACATGAAATGAAAGGAATTATGCTTCCTAAGTTATCCCATAATTCAGCCCAGTACTCTGATTCCTAGTGAAAAGATGAAGTTTCTTATATTATCCTCCTTCCAATTTTGTGAACCACTTCATACTTAGCTGTGGAAAACTCCTACATGATTTTCCCTGCCCCTTGTGTAAGCAAAACTAAGAAGAGGGTTTTTGAAAGGTGTCCCCCGGTTGCCACTTCCATCCTATACTGACTGTAAAAAGAAGAAAAGTGGGGAAAAGAAAATATCCCTGAGACAAAGGTTAATATTAGAACATTGGGGAAGCTTTTTCTGAGTAAAGCATTATTTGTTTATTGAACCCAATATTATTATTCCCCTGAGAATCTTGACATCACTTTGAGCATCTCCCTTTCATCTTTTTAAAAAAAGATGCCAAACAACAAGTTGAAATATAGATATAAGTTACACAGTGACTCCAAAATTTCTGGTAATGATCTACAGGGAAAACCAAATCACCTCCCAGGGTTTTGTTTTTCCTTTGAAATTTCTTTTCAAAGAATATCCTTATAATCAACTGTTAGAATGATTTAGAGATGTAAATGATGTATAGAGAGGATCCCCTTTGTGAACTATGTGCAGAATTTCTTTAGAAATACAAAATGACCTGTTATTGCATGGTTGATGGTTAGTACAAGATGACTTCAGACTCACAAGTTTAACCATCATATAGGTTATTCTCTCCTGAAACACTGTTCTTAAGTTTAGGAACACTGTCCCCAATTGACACTGGCTGATATCTATCTGCTGGTTCTAACAGGATGATGGCAGCCTTCTCTGTATTTCAGAAGCGGGTGTGCTTAGCAATTGCTCTCTCATCTTTCCATGTCATTTATATCTGGATTTTATATTGCTGTAATAATCAAACACGGTAGATCTTTAAATTGTCACATAAAAATATTAGATATCACTAAATCCAAAGACGAGAGTTAGGGTAAAACTTGAAAAAGATGACAGGCATTGTGATAGGCTTTTGTGTCTTTCTCACTGATACTTCTCTTTTATGAATTTATTCTATACATCATCCAAAGGTGAACTGTTGATTTGAATGCTCTCATAAATGGTAATAGTTTCCTTTGAACTTTCATGCTGAGATAAAAGAGTTATTTGTCTACTACTGTGGATATACTGTGGGCTTCCCAGGTGATACAGTGGTACAAGAATCCATGTGCCAATGCAGGAGGTACAAGAGACGTGGGTTCCATTCCTGGGTCAGGAAGATCCCCTGGAGGAGGAAATGGCAATCCACTCCTGTACTCTTGCCTGGGAAATCCCATGGACAGAGCAACGTCATGGGCTATAGTCCATGGGGTCCCAAAGAATCATACACGACAGAGCTACTGAGCGTGCACACACACACAGACACACACACACACACACACACATACACTGTACTAGCATTACCAATGGCACTCCCACCCCACTCCAGTACTCTTGCCTGGAAAATCCCATGGATGGAGGAGCCTGGTAGGCTGCAGTCCATGGGGTCGCTAAGAGTCAGACACGACTGAGCGACTTCCCTTTCACTTTTCACTTTCATGCACTGGGGAAGGAAATGGCAACCCACTCCAGTGTTCTTGCCTGGAGAATCCCAGGGACGGGGGAGCCTGGTGGGCTGTCGTCTATGGGGTCGCACAGAGTCGGACACGACTGAAGCGACTTAGCAGCCACAGCAGCAGCATTACCAAGAATGTTTTGCTCTTTTCTAAAATTTGCTTCTAAGATTATTACCCTGAGAATCTTGACATCACTTTGAGCATCTCCCTTTCATACGTCCTCTATGGAGAAATACAAAAAGAGAGGCTGATTACGTTCCTTACCATTTAGGGTGTCAAATAGCCATTTCCTTTTTTTTTTCTTGAAGTAGAGGAGACATTTTCCATTTTTCTTTTTTACTGCATCTAATTTCATTTTTATTTGTATAAAAGTACATAAAGTCATTGATAAAAATGCAAACAAAATTACAAATTATAGATCTAAAAGCTTACCATTCCTCATCTGTCTCTAATCATATTCCTTCTCATAAATATAACCTTTTGGTATGTATCTATTTGGACCACATATATTTCAATACAAATATATGTATTTTGCTTTGTATAAGAAATAGGATTAGACATCACTTCTCAGCCCTAAAATCAAGTGTAGAGATGGGATTAGACTATGTTCTGAGACTTACATTTTTTAATTCTACATCTAATTATTGAGGAAAAAATCAACTATGTATTTCAACCTCTTTAAGTGAATTTTTAAGTTAAATTTACTAATAACTATGTAGGTTACTGGCTACACAAACTTTTGTAGGTTTCTGTTAACAAACATTCTGGTTGTTCTTTGAGAAACTGCTTTAGAATGTTGCCAGCAGTTGTATTTGTTACATGGGACACAATAATTTTACCTGAAAATTTCAATAGACATTAGGACAGTAACCAAATGGGTTTATTTCAGCATACATATATATTTCCAGATATGAAAGAAATGTAATTCAGAGAGAGGAAAGTTCTTATCTTGGCACTTTGCAAATTGACCACATTGGCACACAGACCTCATACAAACATGTGAGCCAGCACGTGCTCACACAAACACACACATCATCCCAGAAACACATACACAATCGGCTAGGCCAATAATTCATGGAAAACATTTGCACATAACTAAATGTGGCACTTCGGTTTTTGTCTTTTCAAATGTGTTTCCCTTGTATTTCTGTTCTAGTTTGCCATTAAAATAGACCAAGCAGAAGATTTCCTCCAGAACACTCAGGAGTTTGAGAGTGCCGAGTCCTTGAAACCACTCCTTCAACTTCATGAACATCATATCAAAGGCAAGATCTACCTGTCTTCCTCACATAAGCTTTTTTTCCCTTAATATTTGCTTATTCATTTTGGGTGCGCCGAGTCTGAATTGTGGCCTGTGGGATCTTTGATCTTTGTTGCAGCATGCAGGATCTTTAGCTGTGGCATGTGAACTCAGCTGGGACATGTGGGGTAGAGTTCCCTTGCCAGGAATGGAAGCTGGCCTCTGCGTTCGGAGCCCTGAGTCTTGGTCACTGGACCATCAGGGAAGTCCTCTCACATAAGCTTTTCAAAGTTCTCAAGATGTGAATGTGAGAATGCTCATGCATGAGAGCATATTTTAAATTTATCTGCTTATGAATAACTTGTTCGAAGTAAGGGTACATAAGCTTTATTTTTGTTCATCTTCTACAAGAAAGAACTAGTTGTAAATGATGCTAAGAGATGGTAGAAGACGAGCCTCTGGGAAGTTCAGTTATTCAGTCTGCTGGGTCTCAGTTCCTGAGGAGGAGCCAGTGCCACCCTGCTCATCTTTGTATCCTCAGCATCTAGTGAGGTGCCGGCCCTGAGATCATCATGAAATATTTCCTGGTTAAATAAATGGTTGAATTCAGTGACTGTTGCTTCTAAGGGTCAGTAAACGAAGATCACCTTTTTAATAGCAGCTCTTAATAAGGAAAATTTCTTTCACTATTGTGGTTAAAAGAAATAGTGATTTTTTTCCCAGATGAAAGTCTGATAAAACACTATATAAAATTATTTTCAACTCCTCTTGAAACAACTATAAAAACAGCCTAGTTGTTAACCAACAGCTTGTGTGTTAGAACTTTTCCACCAGAATTTGGGCTGGGCCAGTATTGAAGTAAGGAAGGAATTTGTGGAAGAATAGCTGTTTACTGTAATCTTTTTCTGTGAAAGCAGATTAGATAGCAGATAGGAACAATCACTTCTTTTCTTCCTAATGGATTCTTCTAATTATTACTGCAAAATAGATCTGAGTACAAGTAGATGGCTTCCTGAATTCATTTGTCTCATTCAAACCCCATGGAAGGCCTCCCCAGACAAAGCAACGATTTTGCTTTTTTGCATTTCTTTTCCATGGGGATAGTCTTGATCCCTGTCTCCTGTACGATGTCATGAATCTCCGTACATAGTTCATCAGGCACTCTATCTATCAGATCTAGTCTCTTAAATCTATTTCTCACTTCCAATGTATAATCATAAGGGATTTGATTTAGGTCATACCTGAATGGTCTAGTGGTTTTCCCTACTTTCTTCAATTTAAGTCTGAATTTGCCAATAAGGAGTTCATGATCTGAGCCATAGTCAGCTCCTGGTCTTGTTTTTGCTGACTGTATAGAGCATCTCCATCTTTGGCTGCAAAGAATATGATCAATCTGATTTCAGTGTTGCCTATCTTGTGAAGTCCACATGCAGAGTCTTCTCTTGTGTTGTTGGAAGAGGGTGTTTGCTACGACCAGTGCGTTCTCTTGGCAAAACTCCATTAGCCTTTGCCCTGCTTCATTCTGTACTCCAAGGCCAAATTTGCCTGTTACCCCAGGTGTTTCTTGACTTCCTACTTTTGCATTCCAGTCCCCTATAATGAAAAGGACATCTTTTGGGGGTGTTAATTCTAGAAGGTCTTGTAGGTCTTCATAGAACTGTTCAACTTCAGCTTCTTCAGCGTTACTGGTTGGGGCATAGACTNAGCATGCTTTGACATAGCCTTTCTTTGGGATTGTAAAGAAAACTGACCTTTTCCATTCCTGTGGCCACTGCTGAGTTTTCCAAGTTTGGTGACATACTGAGTGCAGCACTTTCACAGCATCATCTTTTAGGATTTGAAATTGCTCAACTGGAATTCCATCACCTCCATTAGCTTGGTTTAAAGTGATGCTTCCTAAGGCCTGCTTGACTTCACATTCCAGGCTCTCTGGCTCTAGGTGAGTGATTACACCATTGTGATTATTTGGGTCGTGACAATCTTTTTTGTACAGTTCTTCTGCGTATTCTTGCCACCTCTTCTTAATATCTTCTGCTTCTGTTAGGTCCATACCATTTCTGTCCTTTATTGAGCCCATCTTTACATGAAATGTTCCCTTGGTATCTCTTATTTTCTTGAAGAGATCTCTAGTCTTTCCCATTCTATTGTTTTCCTCTATTTCTTTGCATTGATCGCTGAGGAAGGCTTTCTTATTTCTCCTTGCCATTCTCTGGAATCCACATTCAAATGCATATATCTTTCCTTTTCTCCTTTGCTTTTCACTTCTCTTCTTTTCAACAGCTATTTGTAAGCACCATAAGGAAATACGTATATTGTTTTCATATATAAAACATCTCGTGTCATTTTGGGAGCAGGGCAGTTCAAGTCAGACATGCAGGACAAATAAACTGGGGCTTGGCTTATCATCTTTGGTAAATTGTCTATAATTTATTTTCAAATACTTTAGCATAAATAATATGATATCACTGTGTATATGTTAGTTTAAATCTGTATCATAAGGCTGCTCTGTATCTTAATGAGGAATATATATTTTTGAGATGGTTAGCTAACATTTTAAAAAAAGGTTACATTCCAGAGTATGTACTTGAGCATTGTTAATTAGCATATTTGATGTTAGAAATGAATTTTTGTTGATGAAATTACTGGTGTTTAAGATATTAAAAAGCAGAGATATTACTTTGCCAACAAAGGTCCATCTAGTCAAGGCTATGGTTTTTCCTGTGGTCATGTATGGATGTGAGAGTTGGACTGTGAAGAAAGCTGAGTGCCGAAGAATTGATGCTTTNGGGCTCCAAAATCACTGCAGATGGCGACTACAGCCATGAAATTAAAAGATGCTTACTCCTTGGAAGGAAAATTATGAGCAACCTAGATAGCATATTCAAAAGCAGAGATATTACTTTGCCAACAAAGGTCCATCTAGTCAAGGCTATGGTTTTTCCAGTGGTCATGTATGGATGTGAGAGTTGGACTGTGAAGAAAGCTGAGTGCCGAAGAATTGATGCTTTTGAACTGTGGTGTTGGAGAAGACTCTTGAGAGTCCCTTGGAATGCAGGGAGATCCAACCAATCTATTCTAAAGGAGATCACTCCTGGGTGTTCTTTGGATGGAATGATGCTAAAGCTGAAACTCCAGTACTTTGGCCACTGCATGCGAAGTGTTGACTCATTGGAAAAGACTGATGCTGAGAGGGATTGGGGGCAGAAGGGGAAGGGGACGACAGAGGATGAGATGGCTGGATGGCATCACTGACTTGATGGACGTGAGTTTGAGTGAACTCCAGGTGTTGGTGATGGACAGGGAGGCCTGGCGTGCTGCGATTTATGGGGTCGGAAAGAATCAGACACGACTGAGCAACTGAGGTGAACTGAACCCCATGGATAGATGTGGCAGGCTGCAGTCCATGGGGCTTCAAAAGAGTCGGACACAACTTAGCGACTAAACAGCAGCAACAACTCCCCCTTTAGCTTCATAAACCTGATCGTGCTGGATAGTGACAGAAGGTGTTTTTAAAACCACAAACAAATTTTGTATTTTTAACACCCTCCAATACACCCTTTTATCACCCTAGATGATAGATCATTATTTTTCTAAAACTCAAATCTTAAAGGACTTAGTCCTTCCTGTGTAAATTTTTTGAGATCCAACCACATATATGCATATAGTTGTAACAGGTTATTGTTCTATAGGACCTGTCACTAACAGAGGTTATAAATAGCATCAAAAGTATCAGTGTTAGAGCAGTGGCATGCCCATTTTTATACAGCAGCTAAATTGGGTAAACGGGATCACCCAAAATTACTCTTAGGCCAGAGAGTAAATCGAATATTGGCCACTGAGATGGGTTCTGTGGCTCAATTCAGTCTTTATCCCACAACAGGATCATAAGGCAGCAATTGTACCTCTGGAAACCTGACACTGACGGATGCTTTTGGTGAGGAGGTTTGGTACTAAGGCCTCCTGTGACAGCTCTTTCCAGAGGGACTGGAAGGGGAGGCGTTGTGGTGGAAGTAAGGGACTTTTCCATAAACATTTGGGAAGAAACCAGAAGAGGGAGTGCCCTAATGCCATTGTTAGTGCTGGCTCCTTCAGCTACTAGGATCTGTGGCTCAGTGAGCCATTTGTCACGGGGTGCAAGCTGCTGTGTTTGGAGGGCTTAGGCTGCAAGGCCCTGGCATCCAGCTGATGGTGGGACGGATGCCCTGCCTTCCAAGGGAGTCCACCAGACATCCTCTTACTCTAGAAAAATGGGTAACAGCGCTAGCCAAAGATAAGAGTCATAGTTTACTTTCGTGATGACAAAATATTCTTCCATTCTGGGGGCATGTTTATCATGACATTTTTGTGTTCCTCTGTGTAACACTTGAAGCACCAAGATTGTGGGAGGCTCTTGTTAGGATATCTGGCTCTCACTTCATATCCCCAAGGTAGCTTTAAGGGCTTTGTTTTCATAAAATGGGAGTTGGTGAAGTTTATTAATCAACTAATTCAGCAGGATATAATTAAGATTGGCTGATTTGAAATGCATATTCAAGGGCAAAACTCATTTTCAGTTAAGGACGTTGTATCTTCTTAATTCATTTAGGATGCAGTAACAAAATACCATGGATTAGGCAGCTTATCAACAGCAGAATTTTATTCCTCACAGTTCTGGAGGCTGGATGTCTGAGATGAGGGTGATGGTATGGTTGAATGAGGGCCCTCCTCTGGGTTACAGACTCCTCATTGTGTCCTCACATGGCGGAAGGGGTTGGGAAGCTCCATGAGATCTCTTTTATAAGGACACTAATCCCATTCATGAGAGCTTCATCCTCAGGACCTATTCACCTCCCAAAAGTCCCATTTCCTAATATCATATTGAGCATTAGGATTTCAATATATGAATTTTAGGAAGGAAACACATTCAGATCACATCAATATCTATTATCTTTAAGTTTAGGGAAATTAATTACAGCTAGACTGTAATTTATAATAAATTATAATATTCAGTTCAGTTCAGTCGCTCAGTCATGTCCGACTCTTTGCGACCCCATGAATTGCAGCACGCCAGGCCTCCCTGTTTGTCCATTTTATTGGCATATAATTGCTGATAGTAGTCTCTTATGATCCTTTGTATTTCTGTGTTGTCTTTTTTGATCTCTCCATTTTCATTTCTAATTTTATTGATTTGATTTTTCTCCCTTTGTTTCTTGATGAGTCTGGCTAATGGTTTGTCAGTTTTATTCATCCTTTCAAAAAATCAGCTTTTGGCTTTGTTGATTTTTGCTATGGTCTCTTTTGTTTCTTTTGCATTTATTTCTGCTTTAATTTTTAAGATTTCTTTTCTTCTACTAGCCCTGGAGTTCTTCATTTCTTCCTTTAATACTTCCTTTGGTGTAGAGTTAGGTTATCTATTTGACTTTTTTCTTGCATCTTGAGGTATGCCTTTAATGCTCTGAACTTCCCCCTTAGCACTGCTTTTACAGTGTCCCACAGGTTTTGGGTTGTTGTGTTTTCATTTTCATTCATTTCTATGCATATTTTGATTTCTTTTTTGATTTCTTCTGTAATTTATTGGTTATTCAGAAGCATGTTGCTCAGCTTCGATATGTTGGAAATTTTAATACCGTTTCTCCTGTAATTGAGATCTAATCTTATTGTATTGTGGTCAGAAAAGATGCTTGGAATTATTTCAGAGGCAAGAATATACAATGGAGAAAAGACAATCTCTTTAACAATTGGTGCTGGGAAAACTGGTCAACCACTTGTAAAAGAATGAAACTAGAACACTTTCTAACACCATACACAAAAATAAACTCAAAACAGATTAAAGATCTAAACGTAAGACCAGATACTATAAAACTCCTAGAGGAGAACATAGGCAAAACACTCTCCGACATACATCACAGCAGGATCCTCTATGACCCATCTCCCAGAATACTGGAAATAAAAGCAAAAATAAACAGGACCTAATTAAACTTAAAAGCTTCTGCACAACCAAGGAAACTATAAGCAAAGTGAAAAGACAGCCTTCAGAATGGGAGAAAATAATAGCAAATGAAGCAACTGACAAACAACTAATCTCAAAAATATACAAGCAACTCCTGCAGCTCAATTCCAGAAAAATAAACGACCCAATCAAAAAATGGGCCAAAGAACTAAATAGACATTTCTCCAAAGAAGACATACAGATGGCTAACAAACACATGAAAAGATGCTCAACATCACTCATTATCAGAGAAATGAAAATCAAATCCACAGTGAGGTACCATTTCACACCAAATGGCTGCAATCCAAAAGTCTAGAAACAATAAATGCTGGAGAGGATATGGAGAAAAGGGAACCCTCTTACACTGTTGGTGGGAATGCAAACTGGTACAGCCACTATGGAGAACAGTGTGGAGATTCCTTAAAAAACTGGAAATAGAACTGCCATATGACCCAGCAATCCCACTGCTGGGCATACACACCAAGGAAACCAGAATTGAAAGAGACACGTGTACCCCAATGTTCATCACACCACTGTTTATAATAGCCAGGACATGGAAGCAACCTAGATGTCCATCAGCAGATGAATGGATAAGAAAGCTGTGGTACATATTCACAATGGAGTATTACTCAGGCATTAAAAAGAATACATTTGAATCAGTTCTAATGAGGTGGGTGAAACTGGAGCCTATTATACAGAGTTTAGTAAGCCAGAAAGAAAAATACCAATACAGTATCCTAACACATATATATGGAATTTAGAAACACGGTAATGATAACCATGTATGTGAGACAGCAAAAGAGACATAGATGTATAGAACAGTCTTTTGGACTCTGTGGGAGAGGGAGAGGGTGGAATGATTTGGGAGAATGGCATTGAAACATGTATAATATCATATAAGAAACGAATTGCCAGTCCAGGCTTGATGCCGGACACAGGATGCTTGGGGCTGGTGCACTGGGATGACCCAGAGGGATGGTATGGGGAGGGAGGTGGGAGGGGTGTTCAGGATGGGCAACACGTGTACACCCGTGGTGGATTCATGTTGATATGGCAAAACAAATACAATATTGTAAAGTAATTAGTCTCCAATTAAAATAAATAAATGAAAAAAATAGGAACTAAAAAAAATAAACTAAACTAAAAAAATAGGAAATGGTAAGTGAGAGAGAAAGAAAGGAAAAATAAAATATTTCTCACAAAATAAAGTATATTCTCTCAGTTCAGTTCAATTCAATCACTCAGTCATGTCCGACTCTTTGCGACCCCATGAATCGCAGCACCTGTCCATTACCATCTCCCGGAGTTCACTCAGACTTACGTTCAACGAGTCCGTGATGCCATCCAGCCATCTGATCCTCGGTCGTCCCCTTCTCCTCCTGCCCCCAATCCCTCCCAGCATCAGAGTCTTTTCCAATGAGTCAACGCTTTGATTTTCAACAGCTTCAGCATCATTCCTTCCAAAGAAATCCCAGGGCTGATCTCCTTCAGAATGGACTGGTTGGATCTCCTTGCAGTCCAAGGGACTCTCAAGAGTCTTCTCCAATACCACAGTTCAAAAGCATCAATTCTTTGGTGCTCAGCCTTCTTCACAGTCCAACTCTCACATCCATACATGACCACGGGAAAAACCATAGCCTTGACTAGATGGAACTTAGTCGGCAAAGTGATGTCTCTGCTTTTGAATATACTTTCTAGGTTGGTCATAACTTTTCTTCCAAGGAGTAAGCATCTTTTAATTTCATGGCTGCATTCACCATCTGCAGTGATTTTGGAGCCCAAAAAAATAAAGTCTGACACTGTTTCCCCCATCTATTTCCCATGAAGTGGTGGGACCAGAAGCCATGATCTTCGTTTTCTGAATGTTGAGCTTTAAGCCAACTTTTTCGATCTCCTCTTTCACTTTCATCAAGAGGCTTTTTAGTTCCTCTTCACTTTCTGCCATAAGGGTGATGTCATCTGCATATCTGAGGTTATTGATATTTCTCCCGGCAATCTTGATTCCAGCTTATGTTTCTTCCAGTCCAGAGTTTCTCATGATGTACTCTGCATAGAAGTTAAATAAGCAGGGTGACAATATACAGCCTTGACGTACTCCTTTTCCTATTTGGAACCAGTCTGTTGTTCCATGTCCAGTTCTAACTGTTGTTTCCTGACCTGCATACAGATTTCTCAAGAGGCAGGTCAGGTGGTCTGCCATTCCCATCTCTTTCAGAATTTTCCAGTTTATTGTGATCCACACAGTCAAAGGCTTTGGCATAGTCAATAAAGCAGAAATACATGTTTTTCTGTCAGACCTCTCCACCATGACCCTCCCATCTTGGGTTGCCCTGCAGGCATGGCTTGGTTGCATTGAGTTAGACAAGGCTGTGGTCCTAGTGTGATTAGATTGACTAGTTTTCTGTGAGCATGGTTTCAGTGTGTCTTCCCTCTGATGCCCTTTTGCAACACCTACCATCTTTCTTGGGTTTCTCTTACCTTGGACGTGGGGTATCTCTTCATGGCTGCTCCAGCAAAACACAGCTGCTGCTCCTTACCTTGGATGATTGGTATCTCCTTACCACCACCCTTCCTGACCTTCACTGTGAGATAGCTCCTCTAGGCCCTCCTGCACCTGCACAGCCACCGCTCCTCGGGTTGGTCCTCCAGGCCACCGGCCCTGGCCTCGGGTGTGGGTGGCTCCTCCCAGCCGCCTTCCTTGGCCTCAGGCTCAGGGTGGCTCCTCAGGGTCACCGGCCCTGGCCTCGGATGCAGGATAGCTCCTCTCAGCTGCCGCCCCTGACCTCGGACACAGGATGTCTCCTCCTGGCCACCGCTGACCTCGGACGCGGGGTGTCTCCTCCCGGCTGCCCCTGACCTCGGATGCGGGATAACTCCTCTTGGCCACCGCCCTGACCTCAGATGTGGGGTGTCTCTTCCCCAGCCGCCACTGGCCTTGGACACAGGGTAGCTCCTCCCAGCCACCGCTGACCTCAGACGCAGGGTAGTGCCTCGGGCCATTCCTGCACCGTCGCAGCCTGGCACTCTAGGCCGCTGCCCCTAACCTTGAACGTGGGGTAGCTTCTCTCGGCTGCACTCAGTGCGCCACTGGCAAGTTTGAGAGGTACACAGAGTTACATGGAGAAGAGAAGAGGGAAGAAGGAGATAGAGGTGACCTTGAAGGAAAGGGGGGGAATCAAAAGGGGAGAGAGCAAGCTAGCCAGTAATCACTTCTCTATGTGCTCTCCACAGTCTGGATCCCTCAGAGATGTTCATGGAATTACACAAAGAAGAGAAGAGGGAGGAAGGAGACAGAGGTGGCCAGGAAGATAAAAAGGGAAATCAAAAGGAAAGAGACAGATCCAGCCATAATCAGTTCCGTAAGTGTTCTCCAAGCCTGGAACACACAAAGAGATTCACTGGGTCAGGAAGAGAAGGGGGAGGGAGGAAATAGAGGTGACCTGATTGAGAAAAAGGAGAGTCAAAAGGGGGAGGGAGCAATCAAACTAGTAATATTGCTCCCAAGTAAAAATGGGTACTGAAGATTGGGTTCTTAAAGGTATAAAATTGATACCAAATAAAAAACAGCAAAGATTAAAAATCTAGAGTAGAGGTTAGATTCTCAAAAATACAATATTTAAAAAAAAAGTCACAAAAATTATATATATATATGAAGTTTGCTTTAAAAATAGGGTCTATTTTTTTGCAAGGTAATAGTAGGTCATAAAAATGAAAATTAAAGGAGTAATAGAGAATTTTAAAATTAAAAAATTTAAAAATTATAATAGTAAAAATATATCTAGGATTTTCTCTGGAGCTGTTGCAGACACTGTGGGGTCAGTTCATTTTCAGATATTTCCTTGATCTGGCTTATACTTCTCAAGATCTATAGGCCCCTTCCTATGTAGTCGGTGCTAACTACAGGGTTTTAATCTATTGCACCTGTCACTTCCAAAGCAGTTCCCTCTGTTTATTTTAGCTTCTTCTGTTTGCTGGTCTCTTCAGTGTCTAATTTCCACCCCGACACAAGGCGGGCAGTGATGGTCACTTTTTTAAGGCTCACTTGTTCAGTTGTGCTGTGGGGAGGGAGGAACGCTGCAAACAAATACCACTGGCGTGTATAGGGAGTACCCACAGTGTATAGGCCACACTGGGTTTGCACCCACTCATGACTTGTGTGCTTTCCCAGTCTACACTGCTCAGGCTCTAGGTTGCTCTGCCAGGAACTGTCTGAGGTGGGCCCTGGGTTGCATGCACTTCCCAGGTCTAAGCGCTTAGGTTCAGATTCTGGGGTACTCCACAATGGTGCAGACTTGTTTGGGCCTGTGTTTTGTGCCCTTTCCAGGTCTGAGCAGCTCAGGTGACCAGGTGCTTGACGAACACAGTAGCCCCCAGTTGGAGGCTGCATCTTATCACATCCCCCATCCCAGCCACTCAGTTTTCTGGGTGTACAACCAGTGTGCCTTCTCAGGTGTGCTGTGTGTCTCTTCTGGGGAGTGAATCTCTGGCTGCGACCCTCCCAGTGGATGTCAACTGTCCAGAATCCCAAGAAGTCTTGGTTAGCAATGAAGCCTGTTTGCAGTTTGGTAGAGAATGCCTCTTTGGGGCCACAATTGCCCCCTTCCAGCTCTGGCTGCCCTCGCCTCCCTGTCTCCAGTGCGGGATGGGCCAATCCACAGCCAGCTAGCTCTGCTCAGTCCTTTGTTCTGTGAGTGGGCCTGGCAGTATGTTGGTGGTGGTTTAGTTGTTAAGTCATGTGCGACCCCATGGACTGTAGCCTGCCAGGCTCCTCTGTCCATGGGACTTTCCAGGCAAGAATACTGGAGTGGGTTGCCATTTCCTTCTCCAGGGGATTTTCCCAACCCAGAATCAAACCCAGGTCTCCTGCATTGCAGGCAGATTCTTTACCAACGGAGCTATGAGGGAATCTTTTCACAGGATAGCTATCCCACAGTCTGAGTTGCTATCTCAAGTTAGTTCCCTCAGATTGCCCTCGGGGCATTCAGGCTGGGTCCTTACCCTAAGCAATGCAGCCAGTACCTCCCTGTCTAGTTCCCACTTGCTAGTGGCAGATGCAAGCATCTGGGCTGCTTCTCCACTGGGAGTTGCCACTAGGCATATAATCTGTGGGGTTTAATTATTTATTTATTTATTCATTTTTCCCTCTCAGTTCTGTTGCCCTCTGAGATTCCAAGGCTCACCACAGACCCACCAGTGAGAATGTTTCCTGGTGTTTGGAAACTTCTCTCTTTTTTAAGACTCCCTTCCTGGGACAGATCTCTGCCCCTACATCTTTTGTCTCTCTTTTTATCTTTTGTCTCTCTTTTTATCTTTTGTCTCTCTTTTTATCTTTTATCTTTTGTCCTACCTCCTTCTGAAGAAAATGGGCTGCCTTTCTGTGTGCCTGATGTCTTCTGCCAGCATTCAGAAGTTGTTTTGTGGAATTTGCTCAGAGTTCAAATGTTCTTTCAATGAATTTGTGGGGGAGAAAGTGGTCTCCCTGTCCTATTCCTCTGCCATCTTAGGGCCACCCCCTATAATAATACATTTATAACAGTATATTTTAAGTTGCTAGACTAAGTATGAAAGCATTCTAAAACTCTATACTTTAATTTTCTCCCCACATTTTATGTTTTTGAAACATAATCCACATCTTTTTTCACTTAGTCAATTATTGTATTTATAGCTATTTTCACTGCTTTTACTTTTAACCTTAAAAGTAGCATTATAAGTGATTATCAAATACTTTAAAATAAATTATTTTGAATCCTACTTTTTATTTACCTTTTCCATGATATTTATACTTTCATTCATTTTGTGTTAGTCATTAGTGCCATTTTGTTTCAGCTTAAAGAAGTCCTTTTATCTTTTCTTTTATGGCCAGTCTAGTTTTGATGAACTCCTTTATTTTCTGTTTGTTAGAAAACTATTTGTCGTTCCTTCCATCTGAACGGCAACTTTGCTAGGTAGAGAATTCTTGGTTGGAAGACTTTTTCTCTTTCAGTACATTGAAAATAATATGCCATGCCCTTCCGGTATGTAAAGTTTGTGCTGAAAAATCTGCTGATAGTTTTTTGGGAGTTTCCTTGTATAGAACAAGATGTTTTTCTGCTTTTAATATTCTCTCCTTATTATTAATTTTTTCACTTTAATATATGTTTTATTATGGGTCTTTGGAGTCATCTCATTTGTTGTACTCTCTGGGGTTCTCGAAGCTGTTTGCCTATTACTTTGTTGAGGTTAGGAAAGTTGTCAGCCAATGTTTCTTGAAATAAATTTATGCCCCTTTCTGTCTTCTAATTTTGGGAGCCCTACAATGCAAATGTTCCCTCAGTTGATGTCTTAAATCACTTAAGCTCTTTTTGCTTTTTAAAATTATTTATGCTATTCTGATTGGTAAGTTCCACTTTCCCATCTTTAAGGAATGACTGAGTCAATGCTAGACTCCTTTCAGAACTGTTTCTTGGTTTGATTAGCCTTGTGGGGGTTGTGGATGAAAACCATGTTGGCATTAAAGGTTAAATGTTGGGGTCTTGTCTTTCAGGTGCAAGTTTTAAAATTTGTAGTGTCTGATATGGGATTTCTAATTCCTCACCATCAGGATTAAACTCTGGATTTTGAATTATTTCCTGATTATTGGTTGCCATGTTGGAGGTGGAGTTTATAGTAAGATTATATATCAGCCCTTCTCACCCACTTTATTGATTTTTTTTTCTTGTTTTTCCAATGTGTAGGTATTGCTTACCTAATTTTTGTATTTTTCCAAAGGAAATCATTTCAAATGATTTGTAGAATTTTTTTTGTGTCCATTAGGGAAGGTGAGTTCAGGATCTTCCTACTTCATATCTTGAACCAGTCTCATTATTATTATTATTATTGGAAGACCATTTGTCCTTCAACTTTATTTTTACTTTAATTATTGTTAAGCAGGATTTAAGTCCAATACTAGTTAAAAAGACAAGAATATTTGTATTTGTGTGGACAAGCCTGTACATATCTAATTGTTGCCTCAATCCCGATAAAATTAACACTTTTAAATAACAGTTCCCCTCATGGTAAGATTAAAGATTGTTCTTATTGCTGTTAACAAGGTAATCATTGGTTGATCATGTAGATGAACAGAAAGTATATCTCTATTGTTAATTAGTTTTGACATCATCTGCTTCCTAATGGCTTTACTTTGGGGTCTTGTGTCAGAAAATTGATAGAAACACAAGGGATTCAGAAGTATTGGTCCTTGAACTGCATTATGAAAACTTCTTTACAACTGTTAAAACTTTCTTCTTGTAAAACATTAGTTATGGGTAAAAAACATACATACATCTATATACCAAGTTCAATTGTTGAGTTTTTGTTTTTTTTTGTTTTTGAGGTATACATTATATAATTTAGAATCAGTCACTTTTTGGTTGTAACAAAATGAAAGCAAGTCAACCTTTAAATTTTTCTTGCATCTTGAAATTGAAAACAGACTGATGTTGTCTACCTAGACCTCAAGGAAAAATCAGAAGAAACTAAATCTTGAAATCTTTAAAGCTTGGCATTATATATATATATATGTTCAAAGGATATGTGTCCATGATATACCAGAAAACACCATGCTGGTCTTGTTTCAATGTCTTCACAATCCAGTTTACAGTATAGTGTACAGTCCAGTGTACACTACAGTGTGCAGTCAAGTACACATCCAAGGAACAACTGGACATATCTGGGGCACATCTGTACACAGCTGGAGCACATTTGGAACACAGTTGGAACACAGCTGGACCACATCTGTTGTACACTCCAATTGTACATCAGGACACATCTGAAAACATCTGGAACACAGTTGGACACATCTGGACACATCTAGTGTACAGTCCAATGCACACCTAGTGTACTGTCCAAGGGTACATCCCAGTGTACAGTGCAGTGTGCATTCCAGTGTACATCCTGTATACTGCCCATCCTGTGTGCAGTCGAGAGTACTGTCAAGTGTATATTCCAGGTACAACCCTGAGTACATTTCAGTATACAGTTCACTATACGCTTCTGTAATCCAGTGTACAGCCCAATATACAGTTCAGTGTGCAGTCCAATATACACCAGTGTTTGTCTCAGTTCAGTTCAGTCACACAGTCATGTCCGACTCTTTGCGACCCCATGAATCACAGCATGCCAGGACTCCCTGTCCATCACCAACTCCCAGAGTTGACTCAGACTCATGTCCATCGAGTCTGTGATGCCATCCAGCCATCTCAACCTCGGTCGTCCCCTTCTCCTCCTGCCCCCAATCCCTCCCAGCATCAGAGTTTTTTCCAATGAGTCAACTCTTCGCATGAGGTGGCCAAAGTACTGGAGTTTCAGCTTTAGCACCATTCCTTCCAAAGAAATCCCAGAGCTGATCTCCTTCAGAATGGACTGGTTGGATCTCCTTGCACTCCAAGGGACTCTCAAGAGTCTTCTCCAACACCACAGTTCAAAATTCTTTGGTGCTCAGCCTTCTTCACAGTCCAACTCTCACATCCATACATGAACACAGGAAAAACCATAGCCTTAACTAGACAGACCTTAGTCAGCAAAGTAATGTCTCTGCTTTTGAGTATGTTATCTAGGTTGGTCATAACTTTTCTTCCAAGGAGTAAGAGTCTTTTAATTTCATGGCTGCAATCACCATCTGCAGTGATTTTGGAGCCCCCAAAAATAAAGTCTGGCACCGTTTCCACTGTTACCCCATCTATTTCCCATGAAGTGATGGGACCGGATGCCATGATCTTCATTTTCTGAATGTTGAGCTTTAAGCCAACTTTTTCGATCTCCTCTTTCACTTTCATCAAGAGGCTTTTTAGTTCCTCTTCACTTTCTGCCATAAGGTGTTGTCATCTGCATATCTGAGGTTATTGATATTTCTCCTGGCAATCTTGATTCTAGCTTGTGCTTCTTCCAGTTTTTCTTGAAGAGATCTCTAGTCTTTCCCATTCTGTTCTTTTCCTCTATTTCTTTGCATTGATCGCTGAAGAAGGCTTTCTTATCTCTTCTTGCTATCCTTTGGAACTCTGCATTCAGATGCTTATATCTTTCCTTTTCTCCTTTGCTTTTCACCTCTCTTCTTTTCACAGCTATTTGTAAGGCCTCCCCAGACAGCCATTTTGCTTTTTTGCATTTCTTTTCCATGGGGAAGGTCTTGATCACTGTCTCCCGTACAATGTCACGAACCTCATTCCATAGTTCTTCAGGCACTCTATCTATCAGATCTAGGCCCTTAAATCTATTCCTCACTTCCACTGTATAATCATAAGGGATTTGATTTAGGTCATACCTGAATGGTCTAGCAGTTTTCCCTACATTCTTCAATTTGAGTCTGAATTTGGTAATAAGGAGTTCATGATCTGAGCCACAGTCAGCTCCTGGTCTTGTTCTTGTTGACTGTATAGAGCTTCTTCATCTTAGGCTGCAAAGAATATAATCAATCTCAGTATTGACCATCTGGTGATGTCCATGTGTATTTGTCTAGTGTACTGTCAAATGTATGTCCAGTATAAAGTCCAATGTATGTTGAGGGTCTTTGTACTTGTCTTCTCCATGCTGATAAAATTTATGAATGGCTGTTATAGTCATTCTTACAAAAAAGGCAAAGAACAAATAGTCAATAGGTTTAAAGAAAGAAGGATAGAAGAAAATTTCAGTGATCTGAAAACTGGATAGCTTGACACTGAATGCAGGCCGGTGGTATGCCAGTTCTCTTGTTCCACCCTACACAAGCAGCATTTAAAACGTCAGGAATTTTTACGGCTGATTGTTAAGTCGTTTGTAGCTTGAAATTGGTAAGCATAGTTATACCAGGGAAGTAAGCAAGCCCTGAAAATCAGGGCTTTTGTTTATTAAAGAGTCTGGGTTCCAGTTGACAACTGACATCCATTATTATGGTCCAATTAGTCCAAGTTCATGTCCATCAACATGTGATGACACTGATGGATCCTGGATGCCAGTGTCTGGCAGTTCACCTCTTAAGTATCTCCCAGGTGTGTCCCTTCTCTCTCACCTTGCCGTCTCTGCTTTAGTTCCTATCTTTATGGTCTCTTCCCTAGATTACTACCATTGCCTCCCAGCAAACTCTTCTAGTGGAACAATATTATTGTTAAATCTATCATTAGAGGGCTTTCCTAATGATCCAGCAATTAGACTGTGCACCCAATAAGGAGGCAGAGGTTTGAACCCTGGTTGGAGAACTAAGATCCCACATGCTTAATGGTGTGGCCAAAAATTAAATGAAAAATCTACCACTAGAATAAAATCTAGGTAAGAACCCTGCCAGTATGGCATTGAAGAAAAGAGGATATCTGCAACTATTGGAAAGAATAATGTAAAACACTTTTCTGTAAAGAGGGAGCTTTTTATTAACTATAAAATGGAAAGGGTTTTTTTGTTTGTTTGTTTGTTTTGACATAGGTTTCTTCATATTGAATCAATGACCACAGAACTTATTTTCAAAATAGTTGGCCAAGGCTAGATTACCACCTGTAACTTTGTGATGGTAAGATGATCACAATGATGTTGACCCCATGACTTTTGACCTCACAATAGCTCTGTTCTAGCCAGCTGATCAAAAGCAATTCGTCAATGAAAATGTTCACAAGAGAGAATGCTCCTGTAGGTCATGATTAGATCCATCTCTGTCTTCACTCTGCCTCAAGCTTAGTCTGGGTAAAGAGTGTCTCCAAGCTGCCTCAGCACCAATTTTGTCACCCAGCCTGATGTAAGCATTTCTGTAATTAACACTGATAGATGTGAAGAAATGCAAGAATCCCACTTTTTTCCTAAGCCACATGGACTTATTAAGAAAATGTGACTCCTACAGGTTTTACCTCTCTGGGTTGCAGAAGCTTTCTGGCTGTCAGTATAGCACTCTGGGCCAAGAAATTTCAGAGAATTACTTTAATAATATGACAGCCTCACCCATTTAAAGTGGAATTCAATGCCTGCTTCCCTCAGAGATTGTCATTGAATTTCTGTACATGAGCCATTCCTGTAATCACTTAACAATGCCTCTCATGTTTGCTCGCTGATGACATTCCTCAAGTTCGTTAGAATGGACTGGGCCTCCCTGGGATGTGTGTAGCTTCCTGCAGCTCATTCTGCTTCTTGTTTGGAGCAGCAGCAACGGCCATTGCCTGATCATCAGGAGTCTCCATGGGCACAAGCATTGGCGGGCCTGTTTTAGTCTCTGTGTTGGTTGTTGTTAATAGGATTAGCTTATCAACCTTGTGAGATATGCACTAATATTCACCCCTTGTATAGAAATTAAAACTGAAGCAATGAGAGGCTCAATAGTTTATCTAAGACAACTAAGAAAGAATGACAGTCAATCCATTTAGTACTATAAACTGCCCTCTTCATAACTATTCTATATGCTTTTTACAATTTTAAAAATTGAAATTCAAAACCCTCATTATTAAATCTAAAATACAGGAAGGTTATATCACTTTACCTATATCTTCTGTGGAAAATCATTGTCTTCTTCAAATTTTCATCTTTCTTTGTTGTTACTATAACAACAGTATCTCTTCTTTTTAGTTGTAGAATAGGGAAAAGCTTGAAAGTAGGAAAAAAGATAAAAACCTTGGGGATAAAAGTTAAACTTAGTCTCAATCACCAGTTCTCATGTGTAATATTATTCATATATTTGTATACTCAGTCACATACTTGACAAAAATAGAAAAAAATGAATATAAACATGAATATGTGAAAACTACTTCCAATAAATAGCATAACTAAATTGAAAGTATAGAAAAATAAGTAAGAATAATTCAAATAATTATAAAGAAATATGTGGACAGTAGGTCCTCTGACTAAAGCCAAAAAATACTGTAAACAAATAGTGACTCCAATTCATAGGTTTTCTTCTTTTTTATTTTTTAATTTAAATTTACTTATTTTAATTGGAGGCTAATTATTTTACAATATTGGTTTTGCCATACATCAACATGAATCCACTACGGGTGTACACGTGTTCCCAATCCTGTGCTTCCCTCCTACCTCCCTACCCATACCATCCCTCTGGGTCATCCCAGTGCACTAGCCCCAAGCATCCTGTATCCTGCATCGACCCTAGACTGGCGATTCATTTCTTGTATGATATTATACATGTTTCAATGCTGTTCTCCCAAATCATCCTACCCTCTCCCTCTCCCACAGAGTCCAAAAGACTGTTCTATACATCTGTGTCTCGTTTGCTGTCTCACATACAGGGTTATCATTACCATCTTTCTAAATTCCATATATATGCATTAGTATACCATATTGGTGTTTTCCTTTCTGGCTTCGTTTACTCTGTATAATCGGCTCCATTCTTATTCTTCCTTTCTTTTCCCCAATAGTATACAGTAGCAATTCAGAAAATATTTTTTATACACTTTATGGATAAGCAAACAAATAAAATGTATTGTGTAATGAGTACAAGTTTTATACTTTTGAAGAAAAGAATATAAATATGCATATGAGTAAGAATTGAAAGAACACAGGAGTGTTCAACTGGAAATTAGAGATATTGGCATGAATCTCAAAAAGAAAAAGTTACATGTGTATGCTCTGTACTCTGAGAGGGTCTAGAAACACTGACATCCAGTAGTAATTAGTATATAAAGTGTTCACAGACGTTGGTTTCTATATGCCAACCTCTATTAAAATGATCACAGCTTCTTCAGAGCCTGGAACAGAAAGAATAAGATAATCCTGGAATGCTTTGCTGTACTACAAAGTAAGGACACAAATAAGGACATGTAAACTTGAAAACAAGCCCAGTTAACTGGCCAAAAATGAGATAGCTTGAGCAACAAGATTATAAAATATAATAATACACTCTATCTTATATAGAATAATTAGAACCCATGAGTCTACACAAATATTAGTCAAAAATAACAGCAAAAAGAAAGCTCGTCCTAACCATAGAAAATCAACTAAAAAACAAATACCATTTTGAAACAACATCATCATAATTTATGTAAGAGTCACCAATAGATACAATCTTTATGAGTAAATGTTGAAGAGTAACAGGATATTATATAGTCTTAAATTATCTCCTCAAAATATGCTTATTGATGTCAAAGAGTGAAAATCATCAGTGAAGAAAATTGGCAGGTACAACCTTAAGCAAATGATCAAATTTAATTTTAGTGATAATGAGACTAATTGATAGCAAGTGATTTTTTTTAACTTTATATTGGAGTATAATTGATTTACAATGCTAAGTAAGTTTCAAGTGTACAGCTAAGTGATTCGGTTACACACATATATATATATATCCATTCTTTTCTACATTCTTTTCCCATATCAGTTATTACAGAATATTGAGTAGAGTTCTCTGTGTTATACTGTAGGCCTTTGTTTATCTGTTTGGTGTATGATAGTGTGTATATGTCGGAGAAGGCAATGGCACACTCCAGTACTCTTGCCTGGAAAATCTCATGGACAGAGGAGCCTGGTAGGCTGTAGTCCATGGGGTCGCAAAGAGTCGGACACAACTGAGTGACTTCACTTTCACTTTTCACTTTCATGCATTGGAGAAGGAAATGGCAACCCACTCCAGTGTTCTTGCCTGGAGAATCTCAGGGACAGGGAAGTCTCATGGGCTACCATCTATGGGGTCACACAGAGTCAGACACAACTGAAGTGACTTAACAGCAGCAGCAGCAGCAGTGTGTATATGTTAATCCCAAGATGCTAATTTATATACCCCATTTCCCTTTGGTAACCATAAATTTGATTTGAAGTCTGTGATACTTTGGCCACCTCATGTGAAGAGTTGACTCATTGGAAAAAACTCTGATACTGGGAGGGATTGGGGGCAGGAGGAGAAGGGGACGACAGAGGATGAGATGGCTGGATGGCATCACCGACTCAATGGACATAAGTTTGGGTGAACTCAGGGAGTTGGTGATGGACAGGGAGACCTGGTATGCTGCAATTCATGGGATCACAAAGAGTTGGACACGACTGAGTGACTGAACTGAACTGAACTGAGTCTGTTTCTGTTCTGTAAATTAATTCATTTTATATTATTTTAGATTCCACAAGTGATATCATATGATATTTGATTTACTTCACTCAGTAGAATAATCTCTAGGTCCAACTATATTGCTGCAAATGGCATTATTTCATTGTTTTTATGACTAATATTCCATTGTGAACCACATCCTTTTTATCCATTCTTCCATACATGGACATTTAGGCTGCTTACATGTCTTAGCTTTTGTAAATAGCACTACAATGAACACTGGGGTTCATGAATCTTTTAAATTATGGTGTCCTATAGCTGTAAGCCCAGGAATGGGATTACTGGCTCATATGGTAATTCTACCTCTAGATTTTTTTAAGGAAACATCATACTATTCTCCATAGTGGTTGTACCAATTTCCATTACCACCAACAGTATTGCATGGTTCCTTTTTCTCCACACCCTTTCTAGAATTTACTATTTGTATATTTTTTGATGGCCATTCTGACCAGCATGAAGTGCTACCTCACTGTTGTTTAGATTTACATCCCATGATGATATTGACCACCTTTTCATGTGCCTTTTGGACATATGTATAACTTCTTTGGAGAAATGTCTATTTAGATCATCTGTACATTTTTTCATTGTGTGTGTGTTTTTTTTTTTTTTTTACATAGACCTACATGAGTTGTTTATATATTTTGGAGTTTAATCCCTTGCCACTCACTTTATTTGCAGGTATTTTCTCCCATTCTATGGATTGTATCTTCATTTTATTTGTGGTTTCTTTTGCTGTGCAAAAAGCTTTTGAGTTTAATTAGGTCCTGTTTGTTTATTGTGATTTTATATTCATTATTCTAGGATCCAAAAAGATCTTGATGCCCATTCTATCCAGAGCAATTTAAGATTCAATGCAATTTATATCAAAATGCCAATGATTTTTTCACAGAAATTGAATAAGCAATCCTAATATTTTTATGGATTCCCAAAATACTCCAGACAGCCAAGCCAATGTTGAGGGGATTAAAAAAAAACTGGGGTAAATGGTGGTCCCTTATTTCAAACCATATTACAAAGCTGTAGTAATCAGAACAATGTGATATTGTCACAAAAACGGAAATACAGGTCACTGTAACAGAATAGAGAGCTCAGAAATAAAACCACACATACACAGACAATTAATCTACAAAAATGGACCAAAAATATAAAATGGAAACACAGTATCTTCAATAAATCATGTAAAGTGGACAGACACATGCAAAAGAATGAAACTGAACCATTATCTTCCAGCATACACAAAAACTACCTCAAAATATATTAAATATTGAATGTAAGAATATGAAAACATAAAAATTCTAGAAGTAAATATAAGTGATTAGCTCCTTGGCATTGGTGTTGGTGATAATGTCTTAGATTCAATATCAAAAGAATAGGCAACAAAAGCCAAAATAAACAAATGGGAATGCATCAAACTAAAGAGCTTCTGAAAAGCAAAGGAAACCATCTACCAAATGAAATCACAATCTACCAATTGGGAGAAAATATGTTTGCAAATCATAATATGAGGTTAATATCCAAATATGTGAAAGTGAAAGTCACTCAGTCGTGTCTGACTCTTTGTGACCCCATGGACTGGCCATTGAATTCTCCAGGCCAGAATACTGGAGTGGATAGCCTTTCCCTTCTCTAGGGGATCTTCCCAACCCAGGGATTGAACCCAGGTCTCCTGCATTGCAGGCAGATTCTTTACCAGCTGAGCCACAAGGGACCAAAGATTGTCTTATTCAAAATGCACAGATCAAACTCTGCTCAATGTTATGACCAGCCTGGATGGAAGTGGGGGTTGGTGGTTGGAGGAGAATGGATACATGTATATGTATGGTTGAGTCCCTTCACTGTTCACCTGAAACTATCACAACATTTTTAATTGGCTATACTACAAAACAAAATGTTTTTGGTGTTTAAAAAAAAGAAAAGAAAAAGAAATGCACAGATGATTTGAATAGACATTTATCCAAAGGAAGACATACAGATATCCATGAAGTATGAGAAAAGGTGTGCTGAATGTCACTAATAAGAAAATGCAAAGCAAAACCAATATAATATTGTAAAGTAAAAAAAAGGCTATTGTTTAAAAGAAGACAAGAATCCTTGCATCCCTGGGATAAAGCCCACTTGGTCATGGTGTATGATCTTTTTAATGTGTTGTTGGATTCTGATTGCTAGAATTTTGTTAAGGATTTTTGCATCTATGTTCATCAGTGATATTGGCCTGTAGTTTTCTTTTTTGGTGACATCTTTGTCAGGNGGATATTGAAGAATCCTTGCATCCCTGGGATAAAGCCCACTTGGTCATGGTGTATGATCTTTTTAATGTGTTGTTGGATTCTGATTGCTAGAATTTTGTTAAGGATTTTTGCATCTATGTTCATCAGTGATATTGGCCTGTAGTTTTCTTTTTTGGTGACATCTTTGTCAGGTTTTGGTATTAGGGTGATGGTGGCCTCATAGAATGAGTTTGGAAGTTTACCTTCCTCTGCAATTTTCTGGAAGAGTCTCCATAGGATAGGTGTTAGCTCTTCTCAAAATTTTTGGTAGAATTCAGCTGTGAAGCCATCTGGACCTGGGCTTTTTTTCGCTGGAAGATTTCTGATTACAGTGCTTGTGATGAGTCTGTTAAGATTTTCTATTTCTTCTTGGTTCAATATCTGTAAATCAATCAATGTAATTCACCACATTAACAAATTGAAAAATAAAAGCCATATGATTATCTCAATAGATGCAGAGAAGGCCTTTGACAAAATTCAACATCCATTTATGATAAAAACTCTCCAGAAAGTAGGAATAGAAGGAACATACCTCAACATAATAAAAGCTATATATGACAAACCCACAGCAAACATTATCCTCAATGGTGAAAAACTGAAAGCATTTCCCCTAAAGTCAGGAACAAGACAAGGGTGCCCACTTTCACCGCTACTATTCAACATAGTTCTGGAAGTTTTGGCCACAGCAATCAGGGCAGAAAAAGAAATAAAAGGAATCCAAATTGGAAAAGAAGAAGTAAAACTCTCACTGTTTGCAGATGACATGATCCTCTACATAGAAAATCCTAAAGACTCCACCAGAAAATTACTAGAGCTAATCAATGAATATAGTAAAGTTGCAGGATATAAAATCAACACACAGAAATCCCTTGCATTCCTATACACTAATAATGAGAAAGTAGAAAAAGAAATTAAGGAAACAATTCCATTCACCATTGCAACGAAAAGAATAAAATACTTAGGAATATATCTACCTAAAGAAACTAAAGACCTATATATGGAAAACTATAAAACACTGATGAAAGAAATCAAAGAGGACACTAATAGATGGAGAAATATACCATGTTCATGGATCGGAAGAATCAATATAGTGAAAATGAGTATACTACCCAAAGCAATCTACAGATTCAATGCAATCCCTATCAAGCTACCAGCGGTATTTTTCACAGAACTAGAACAAATAATTTCAAGATTTGTATGGAAATACAAAAAACCTCGAATAGCCAAAGCAATCTTGAGAAAGAAGAATGGAACTGGAGGAATCAACCTGCCTGACTTCAGGCTCTACTACAAAGCCACAGTCATCAAGACAGTATGGTACTGGCACAAAGACAGAAATATAGATCAATGGAACAAAATAGAAAGCCCAGAGATAAATCCACACACCTATGGACACCTTATCTTCGACAAAGGAGGCAAGAATATACAATGGAGTAAAGACAATCTCTTTAACAAGTGGTGCTGGGAAAACTGGTCAACCACTTGTAGAAGAATGAAACTAGATCACTTTCTAACACCACACACAAAAATAAACTCAAAATGGATTAAAGATCTAAACGTAAGACCAGAAACTATAAAACTCCTAGAGGAGAACATAGGCAAAACACTTTCCGACATAAATCACAGCAGGATCCTCTATGATCCACCTCCCAGAATACTGGAAATAAAAGCAAAAATAAACAAATGGGATCTAATTAAAATTAAAAGCTTCTGCACAACAAAGGAAACTATAAGCAAGGTAAAAAGACAGCCTTCTGAATGGGAGAAAACAATAGCAAATGAAGCAACTGACAAACAACTAATCTCAAAAATATACAAGCAACTTATGCAGCTCAACTCCAGAAAAATAAATGACCCAATCAAAAAATGGGCCAAAGAACTAAACAGACATTTCTCCAAAGAAGACATACGGATGGCTAACAAACACATGAAAAGATGCTCAACATCACTCATTATCAGAGAAATGCAAATCAAGACCACAATGAGGTACCATTTCACACCAGTCAGAATGGCTGCGATCCAAAAGTCTACAAGCAATAAATGCTGGAGAGGGTGTGGAGAAAAGGGAACCCTCTTACACTGTTGGTGGGAATGCAAACTAGTACAGCCACTATGGAGAACAGTGTAGAGATTCCTTAAAAAATTGCAAATAGAACTGCCTTATGACCCAGCAATCCCACTGCTGGGCATACACACCGAGGAAACCAGAATTGAAAGAGCCACATGTACCCCAATGTTCATTGCAGTACTGTTTATAATAGCCAGGACATGGAAGCAACCTAGATGTCCATCAGCAGATGAATGGATAAGAAAGCTGTGGTACATATACACAATGGAGTATTACTCAGCCATTAAAAAGAATTCATTTGAATCAGTTCTAATGAGATGGATGAAACTGGAACCTATTATACAGAGTGAAGTAAGCCAGAAAGAGAAATACCAATACAGTATACTGACACATATATATGGAATTTAGAAAGATGGCAATGATGACCCTGTATGCAAGACACCAAAAGAGACACAGATGTATAGAATGGACTTTTGGACTCTGTGGGAGAGGGAGAGGGTGGGATGATTTGGGAGAATGGCATTGAAACATATATACTATCATGTAAGAATGAAGCACCAGCCTATGTTCGATACAGGATACAGGATGCTTGGGGCTGGTGCACAGGGATGATCCAGAGAGAGGATATGCAGTGGGATGTGGGAGGGGGATTCAGGATTGGGAGCTCGTATACACCCGTGGTGGATTCATGTCAATGTATGGCAAAACCAATACGGTATTGTAAAGTAAAATAAAATAAAAATAAAATAAATAAAATAATAAAATAAAAGAAGACAAGAAATAACAGAATTGGAAATAATGTAGAGAAATGAACCCTTCTGCACTGTTGGTGGGATGTAAATTGTTGCACCCCCTACAGAAATGGCTTTGTAGTTACTTAAAAATTAAAGAGAGCTACCCTCCAGCAATGCCACTTGTAGGTATTTATCAGAAGAAAACAAAACCACTAGCTCAAAAATTGTGTGCACCCTTATGTTCACTGCGTCATTATTTACAATAGCTAAGACATGGAAGAAACCTGTGTCCATCAGTGGATGAATGGATAAAGAAAATATAGCTTGTAGATATATACATATGGCTCAGTGGTAAAGAATCCACCTGTCAATGCAGGAGTTGCAAGTTAAAATAATAAAATAAAAGAAGACAAGAAATAACAGAATTGGAAATAATGTAGAGAAATGAACCCTTCTGCACTGTTGGTGGGATGTAAATTGTTGCACCCCCTACAGAAATGGCTTTGTAGTTACTTAAAAATTAAAGAGAGCTACCCTCCAGCAATGCTTGATCCCCAGACTGGGAAGATTCCCTGGAGAAGGAAATAGCAACCCTCTTCAGTATTCTTGCCTGGGAAATCCAAAGGACAGAGGAGCCTGGAGGGCTATAGTCCACAGGGTTGTGAAGAGTCAGGCATGACTTAGTGACTAAGCAACAACAACAACAGAAACAACAACAGCACAGACAGGAATATTTTTCAAGTATAAAGAAGAAGGAAATCCTGCCTTTTGCAACATGGATGGCCATTATGCTAACTGAAATAAGTCAGAGAATGACAAGCGCCTTACAATCTTATATGTGAAGTCTAAGAAAAATAAAACACACAAAAGAAAACTGAGTTCATAGATACAGAGGATGAGCTGGTGGTTACCAGAGGCTGGGGATTGGAGTTTGCTGGGTGTGAGCAAGAAGTATCAACTTCCAGTTATAAAGTAAATAAGTCATGAGGATGTGACATTCTGCATAATGACAGTTAATAATGCAGTATTGGATATTAGAAACTTGCTAAGAGAATAAAGGGGCTTCCCTGGTGGCTCAGTTGTAAAGAATCTGCCTGTCAATGCAGGAGATGTGGGTTTGATCCCAGGGTCAGGAAGATCCCTTGGAAAAGGAAATGGCAATTCACCCCTGTACTCTTGCCCGGGAAATCCCATGGACAGAGGAGCTGAAGAGGTTACAGTCCATGGGGTGGCAAACGAGTTGGACTTGACTTAGCAATTAAAAAACAGCAACAAGAGAATAAATCTTAAAAGTTCTCAACAGAAGAAAACAGTGTGTAACTATGACACTTGTAACTATGACACATGTTAATAGACCTGTGGTGATAATCTCACAAAATACCCAAGTGTGGAATCATTGCAGATATTGAGGGAAGGTTGGTTCTAGAACACCACAATTAGGCAATATCACAATAAAATGATTCATACAAGTTTTTGTATATAAAAGTTATTTATATATTATTGTTCATTGTGTATGCAATAGAATTACATCTAAAAAGTGTGTATCAGTTCAGTTCAGTCACTCAGTCATGTCCGACTCTCTGCGACCCCATGGACTGCAGCACGCCAGGCTTTGCTGTCTATCACCAACTCCTGGAGCTTGCTCAAACATGTCCATCGAGTTGGTGATGTCATCTAACCATCTCATCCTCTGTTGTCCCCTTCTTCTGCCTTCAATCTTTTCCAGCATCAGGGTCTTTTCCAATGAGTCAGTTCTTTGCATCAGGTGGCCAAAGTATTGGAGCCTCAGCATTAGCCCTTCCAGTGAATATTCAGGGATGATTTCCTTTAGGATGGACTGGTTTGATCTTCTTGTAGCCCAAGGGACTCTCAAGAGTCTTCTCCAACACCACAGTTCAAAAGCATCAATTCTTCGCCCCTCAGCTTCCTTTATGGTCCAATTCTCACACCCATACATCACTACTGGAAAATCTTTCTTGCTAAAAAATGCTAACCATCATCAGAAGTTCAGTAAATTGCAATCTTTTTGCAATAGTAACATCAAAGTTACTGATCATGTATGATGAAAAAGTTTGAAATAGCACAAGAATTACCAAAATGTGATTCAGAGACATGAAATAAGTAAATGCTGTTGGAAAAAATGGCACAAATAGATTTGCTTGATACAAAGTGCCACACCTTCAACTTGTAAAAAAAAAAAAAAAATTCTGCAAAACTCAATAATGCTGAAGCCTTATAAAATGAGGTTTTCTAAATGGAAACTACAACAAAGTTCTAGGCCAATTATTTCTCAATACAGAAATAGAGGAGACTGCCTGAAGTAAAGGCAAAGTGCAACAGATATAAAGAGAGAAATAACAAGTAGAATCACACATGATACTACATTTTGCTTACTACAAATTGACTTTCAAAATTTGAATAAAGTTGCTACAATAGAAATACAGCTACTTACATAGTAGTGAGAATTTTTCTTTCCTTTTTGTTAGAGGTTGTTTAAATGTGTATAAAAACATGAGACCTCAATTACCTAGCAAAACAAAAATATAAACTGTCCTTTTAACTAAAAAATGAAGAGAACATTTGTAGAGGTAACAAATTGAAGTAATGAAGCTTCCATCAGGTGGCCAAAGTATTGTAGTTTCAGCTTCAACATCAGTCCTTCCAATGAATATTCAGGACTGATTTCCTTTAGGATGGACTGATTGGGACTCCTTACAGTCCAAGGGACTCAAGAGTCTTCTCCAACACTGCAGTTCAAAAGCATCAGTTCTTCAGCACTCAGCTTTCTTTATAGTCCAACTCTCACATCCATACCTGACTACTGGAAAAACCATAGTTTTGACTAGATCGACCTTTGTTGGAAAAATAATGTCTCTGCTTTTTAATATGCTATCTAGGTTGGTCATAACTTTCCTTCCAAGGAGTAAGCATCCTTTAATTTCATGGCTACAATCACCATCTGCAGTGATTTTGGAGCCCAAATAAAGTCAGCCACTGTTTCCCTATTTATTTGCCATGAAGTGATGGGACCAGATACCATGATCTTAGTTTTCTGAACTTGAGTTTTAAACCAACTTTTTCAGATACTCTCAAGAAACATTACTATACTCTTCCCTATGTTGTGTGATTCACGAGTAAAAAGGTTTGAGAAAGATAGAAATAAATCAAGCTTAACTCATAGACTACAATGTTATACAAACATTAAAATTAAATTAAAAATAATAGGATAAGGAAATGGCTTATTGTAATATATCAATATTAAGTTCGATTAGTCTGAATCTGTTATATACTAAGTGACATCATAATAGTTTGACATGTGTTAACATTTAATCCTAATAACAATACTGTTATTTCAGTTTTACTTTATTTAAGATTCCAGGGGAAAACAAGTTAGGTAATTTGACCAAGTTCTTTCAGCTAATGGCTGAGCCAGGTAATGGACATAGCCTGGTGGTTTCTGAAAGTAAACTCTGCTACAAAAGAAAAAAAAATAAAAAAAAAAGAACAAAACTCTGCTACCCTACCTAGATTTTTTATTGTTAAAGGGAATGACATAATATAAAATTTCACTTATAACTTCAACTGTGTTTATTTCCCAGAAACATTAACAATTTTCAGTTATTAGCCACATTTATCACTGAGTGATGGAGAACTTTCAGAGAGTATACTCAAGATATCATATCTCATTCATACACACACATTCACACTATCTTAAATTTTCACTGTTGGGTTTTTAAAGTTTTAGCTTAATTTGTCTTAGGCTGTGTGCATACACACTCACACACATGCACACACACATAAATGACTCTAAAAAAAAATTAAATACTTTCAGAATAACAAGAAATAATTTCATTGTCTGTTAAATAGAAAAGCTTTAAAAGCATTTATTTTTGTTATTTTTTAACAGAAAGTCAGTAATTTTATAGTTTTTATCCCATCCCTCCAGGTCTTCATAGAGCACTGGGCTAAGCTTCCTGTATTGTACAACAAATTCCCACTAGCTATCTGCTTTACACATAGTAATTCATATACTTCAATGCTACTCCCTCAACTCATCCCACACTCTCCTTCCCCTGCTGTGTCCACAAGTCCATTCTCTGTGTCTGCATCTCTATTCCTGCCCTGCAAATAGGTTCATCAGCTCCATTTTTCTGGATTCCATATGTTTGCATTAATGTACAATATTTGATTTTCTCTTTGTGACATACTTCACTCTGTATAATAGGCTCTAGGTTCATCCACCTCACTTCAACTGACTCATGGCTGAGTAATATTCTATTATATACATGTACCACAAGTTCTTTATCCATTCATCTGTCGAGAGACATCAAGCTACTTTCATGTCCTGGCTATTGTAAGTTGTGCTGCAATGAAAATTGGGATACATGTGTCTTTTCAGTTGTGGTTTTCTCAGGGTATATGCCCAGTAGTGGAATTGGTGCATCATAAGGTAGTTTTATTCCTAGATTTTAAGAAATCTCCATACTGTTCTCCATAGTGGCTGTATCAACTTACATTCCTACAAACATTGCAAGAGGATTTCCTTTTCTCTACATCCCCTCCAGAATTTATTGTTTGTAGATTTTTTTTGATGATGTTCCTTTTGACCAGTGTGAGGTGATACCTCATTGTAATTTTGATTTGCATTTGTCTAATAATAAGTAAAGAGTCAAACACGACTGAGCGACTGAACTGAACTGAATAATGAGTAATGTTAAGCATCTTTCCATGTGTTTGTAAGCCATCTATCTGTATGCATCCAAAAGTAGCAAAATGCACTTTTTTTTTTCCTCAGATGCACACAAAATGTTCTCCAGGATACATCACATCTTGGGTCACAAATCAGTTCAGTTCAGTTCAGTCGCTCAGTCGTGTCCGACTCTTTGCGACCCCATGAATCGCAGCACGCCAGGCCT
>SJYT01079747.1:0-55811 GCA_006410635.1 Cephalophus harveyi | reverse complement strand
AGCATCAGACCTTGCTTCTATCACCAGTCACATCCACAACTGGGTGTTGTTTTTGCTTTGGCTCCATCCCTTCATTCTTTCTGGAGTTATTTCTCCACTGACCTTCAGTACCATATTGGGCACCTACTGACCTGGGAGTACCTCTTTCAGTATCCTACCATTTTGCCTTTTCATACTGTTCATGGGGTTCTCAAGGCAAGAATACTGAAGTGGTTTGCCATTCCCTTTTCCAGTGGACCACATTCTGTCAGACCTCTCCACCATGACCCACCCATCTTGGGTTGCCCCACGGCCATGGTTTAGTTTCATTGAGTTAGACAAGGCTGTGGTCCTAGTGTGATTAGAATGATTAGTTTTCTGTGAGTATGGTTTCAGTGTGTCTGCCCTCTGATGGCCTCTTGCACCACCTACCATCTTACTTGGGTTTCTCTTACCTTGGGTGTGGGGTATCTCTTCACGGCTGCTCTAGTAAAGCACAGCCGGTGCTCCTTACCTTGGATGAGGGGTATCTCTTCCCACCGCCCTTCTTGACCTTCAACATGGGATGGCTCCTCTAGACCCTTCTGCACCCGCACAGCCACCACTCCTTGGGCATGGGGTTGCTCCTCCCAGTCGCCGCCCTGGCCTCGGGCGTGGGGTTGCTCCTCCCGGCCACCGCCTCTGGTCTCGGGCACCACCCCTGGCCTTGGACGTGGGGTAGCTCCTCCCAGCCGCTGTTCCTGGTATCAGTCAATAAAAAAAGGTATAGCATAAACATTTTTTTTTTTTTTTACTCAGTACTCCATCCTACAAAATACACCTGATCCAAGTGTTTCTGTCAATCACAGTGCCTCGTCTCACTTATAGTCAGTTGGGCATGTGTCCCAGTCAGGAATAATCTATAGACTTACCACTGGCAAGTCCAAACAGAGTGTTTTCCAGGATTGCTCTATGGGCATGGGAAGAGAAAAGTGTCTTTTCTGTTTTACCTCCTAGAATTAGTAAGCTGGCAGGTTATGAATGGGGCTGATAGTGGATATCTTTTCTGCCATGTGGAGATAATCTATCTGCTGCATTAAAACAACATGAAGAGAAAACTGGATCTAAAAGATGAAGAGTACAAGCCCAGCATTTAAGCCTCTGAGTACAGCCATGTCTAAGCCAAATCCATGACTAAACTTTCCTGTTACATAAATCAATATGTTCTGTGTTTTAAGACATTTTCAATTGAGTATCTATAAATTCACACAGAAATTTCTGACTGATATAGAAAACAAAGAGAGACAAAAATTTTAAATTTCATTCATGATTTAATGGTATTTATGAGGATACATCAGTAATTTTACTATTGATATTTCATGGTGTAGTTTCTATATCCTTTATGTTTCATTCTGTTCCAGGCATGTCTCTCATAAGCAAGAATATTTTAAAATGTAATGTTATAATCTATGACTTTTTAAAACTAAATTTAGTCCCCCACCTTTATTTGTTGATATATTGGACTTATTTTAGCATCTCCTTTTATGTTTCTTATTCACTATCAGTTTATTTTTTTGACTTTTTTTTCTCATTTTTCCTACATCTTGTTAGTTGATAAAGTTTGCTATACCCCTCTTACAGAGGTTAAGAAACTTGTCCAATGTCACATATTAGGCAGCATGGAAATGGAACCTGGAACCGTGAGTGACTTGAATCCAGCATTTTCACACTTACCAACTAAATAATATTGCTTCCAGGATGCAGAAAGATAGTAATTAGTCAATAAGTCGTGTTCGACTGTTTGTGATCCCACAGACTGTAGTCTGCCAGGCTTCTTTGTCCATGGACTTTTCCAGACAAGAATATTGGAGAGGGTTGTCATTTCCTATTCCAGGGGATCTTCCTTACTCAGGGATTAAACCTTTGTCTCTTGTGTCTCTTGCATTAGCAAGTGGGATTTTTTTTTTTTTTTTTTTTTACCATTAGCACCACCTGGGAAATACTGCTTCCAGGGTACAGAAGGAAAAATATTTGCTTAAAACATCTGTAGTGGGGATGGAAACTCAATGATAAGCAAAAAAGATGGTATTATTTTGAATTGATTGAAATTAAAGAACAATTAATGTTAAAACTTAAAAACACAAAGGTATGTAGAATGAAATGATAGAATTCTTGTTTTGAGTGACTTGATGTGTGCTGTCCAGGGACCAGGATAACAGATACAGAAAGCAGGAGGATATTTTTAGCTGGGATAGCCATATATCATCCAGATGGAGATGTTCAGTAGGTAATTTGCTAGAAATTTCCCAGTTCAAAATGCTGTCTGGGCTAGAATTACACAATGCATCATATCTAAATGTCTATGGAAGTCATGGACTTAGATAAGGACACTCAAAGGGACTGTGTAATAAAGGAAAGCCAGAAGAAAAGGATGGTATTATAGGTACACATGGAAGTCTATGACATAAAGTTTAAATACATTACAGATACACAGCACTGAAAACAGCACCTCAGATAAAGTAAGAACTAAATAATGGTCAGCTGATGAGGATAATTGCACTCATCTCACATGCTAGTAAAGTAATGCTCAAAATCCTCCAAGCCAGGCTTCAGCAATACGTGAACCGTGAACTCCCTGATGTTCAAGCTGGCTTTAGAAAAGGCAGAGGAACCAGAGATCAAATTGCCAACATCCGCTGGATCATGGAAAAAGCAAGAGAGTTCCAGAAAAACATCTACTTCTGCTTTATCGACTATGCCAAAGCCTTTGACTGTGTGGATTTTTTTTTTTTTCAGTTTGCAGGCCACTATATTAGGTTCAAGTCCAAAATCATCCTTTGAAAGCTAGTCCATTATTTACCTCATGCAATAAATATTCTCCAACTCATTTTAAGCTAGGAATAAATATTGAGCTTGATACCCCAACTATGTTATGTTTCTAATGAAAAAGGGAATAAATACTAGCAAAGTGATGGTAAAAAAATGTGCATTTTCCCTTCACAGTAATTTCTCAGTGTCAACAACAACTAACAACAACTAATCTAATTCCTAAAGTTGCTAAAATGATCTTAGATAAATAGTGGGGAGTTTTATGTAGTAGCCATATAAATTTTCTTCTACACAAAGTAGAGTAATATTTATCTCTTAAGAGTTCATTTTTACATTTTTCATAAGTTCCACTGTATAATTTAGTCATGTTCAACTATAAGTGAAAAAGCGCTTTTTTCCTCTTTCTCCCCAAATACATCTTCACATAGTAAAGGTGAAATTTGTCCATCCCTGGGGATTTTATAAAAGAGAGAGGTGGAAGGAGAAGTTGAAAGGCAGAGTAAGTTCAAATTGTCAAGCCATTTGGTCTGTGTGAATTTTACCCAGGAGAATCACCCATTCTTATTGTCAAAAGCCAAGTGATCTTGGGAAGCAAGAAAGACAATTCAAAAGTGATGGGAAAATCCCAAGCCAAAGAGCAAAGCTGAATGATATTTTACAAGTTGTGAAACAGTTTTATTCCAACGGGCTTTTTAAAGAACAAGCTCCATGAAAATTATAATAACACTGAAAGGCAATGGAATTTCCAAATTAATTTATATTTTCTTAAATTTATTTTTTACTTTTAAAAGATAAAACTTGATTAATACTATTGTACGTACAAATGTAATTATGTACACATTTAACACCCAGTCAGCCCCATTTCAGACAGTTTAATTTTCTTTTATAAACATTTCATCCAATTCTGATATATTTTTCCTCGTATTATTTTTTTAAAATTGATCCTGAAATTAATGAAGTAGCAATGTAAAGATAATTTTAAGACAGCACTCCATTCTGGCATCCTCATGTGGTCATTAATTCCTGCTCTGAACTGTTTGTTGGAGTGAGAAAAATAAATATTATATTCATCATTCCTTGCAAAATTACTATTATGTCCATTTTTCAGAAATAAAAATTTTAAGATCAAACAATAGCAGAATTAGGATCATATTGCTTTCAAAATTCAAGTAATTGTTAGTTTATTATATCAAATGAATGTATTACATCATTGAATGCCATGGTCTGAAGCTATCTTCTAAACATTTATTAAACAATGTGGGAAACTGAACTGTAATCAGCAAATCACTGAAGACTCACTGTGGACAACTTTGAGTCCAAAACTCCAAAGAGATCTAGTCATAGCAGGGGCTTCACAGAATTGTGAGATTTACCTCCAGGAACTCAACCAAGTTTCCATGGTAAATACGAGAGACGAATATTCTACTTCTGACAGAGAGAAGAAGGGAGCCATTTGAAATACTTCAAAGCATTCTGCTCATCTTAACAAGGCTTGCCCTAAAAGGGAACTAGTAAATCAGAGCCTAATTTGCTGGGGTATTATCAGAACCTAAATGGGGAAAGGGAAAACCCAACTCCAACCTGATTTAGCTATCTTGTCCCACTGAAAGGGAGAAGAAAACAGGCAAACAAAAGGGAGAAACAACGTGTGAAGTTTACCTGCAGAGAAATAGTTTCACCCAAAGACTGAGATTTAATCAAATAAAGGACTATAAAATGTCTCCACTGGGAGTTTAAAATAACTATAATTCATTTGCTAGGGGCTCTAACATATAGAGTAGACAGCATGTAAGAAGAGATGGGAAATGTACGCAGAGAGATGGAAATCTTAAAAAAAAAAAAAAAAAATCCAAAAAGGAAATGTTAAGGATCAAAACTACTGTAACAGAAAAGAAGAATGCCTATAATGGACTAGATAGAGCTGATGGAAAAAAATCTAAGCTACAACACGTATAAATAGAACCTTGGAAAAACCCAAAAGCAGAGAATGACGACTTAAAAAAAAAAAAAAAAAACACAGAATATCCAAGGACTGTGGTACAACTGCAAAAGGTATAACATATGCATAATTGGGATGCCAGAAAGAGAAAGAAGAAACAGAAGAAAATATTTGAAACAAAATAATGTCAGCATAGACCTTGGAAGTTCAAAGTACAGCAAGCAAGATAATTATATTTAAAAAAATTTACATCTAGGCATATTATATTTAAACTACAGAAAATGAGGTGAGGTGAGGTGAAGTCGCTCAGTCGTGTCCGACTCTTTGCGACCCCATGGACTGTAGCCTACCAAGCTCCTCTGTCCATGGGATTCTCCAGGCAAGAATACTGGAGTGGGTTGCCATTTCCTTCTCCAGGGGATCTTCCCGACCCAGGGATCGAACCCAGGTCTCCAGCATTGGAGGCAGACGCTTTAACCTCTGAGCCACCAGGGAAGCCACCAAAACTACAGAAAATAAAATATAAAGAAAAAAATCCTGAAAGATCAAGGAAAAAGACATCTTATTTATAGAGAAGCAAAAATAAAGAGTGTTACATCCTGCTGCTGTTGCTGCTCCTAAGTCGTTTCAGTCGTGTTCGAGTCTGTGCGACCCCATAGACGGAAGCCCACTGGGTCCCCCATCCCTGGGATTCTCTAGACAAGAATACTGGAGTGGGTTGCCATTTCCATCTCCAATGCATGAAAGTAAAAAGTCAAAGTGAAGTTGTTCAGTCGTGTCCGATTCTTAGCGACCCCATGGACTATAGTCTACCAGGCTCCTCCGTCCATGGGATTTTCCAGGCAAGAGTACTGGAGTGGGGTGCCATTGCCTTCTCCAGTATTAATCCTTCAGTTCAGTTCAGTTCAGTCGCTCAGTCGTGTCTGACTCTTTGCGANCTATAGTCTACCAGGCTCCTCCGTCCATGGGATTTTCCAGGCAAGAGTACTGGAGTGGGGTGCCTTTGCCTTCTCCAGTATTAATCCTACTTTTCCTCAAAAACTGCAAGTAAGAGAGTAGTACAAATGTTTAAAATGTTGAGACAAAAAAATAACCAACCTAGAATATGTACCATTTGAAATAGGCTTCATTCAAGGACAAAAAAATAAAAGAAGAAGAAATTGCTTTGAGGCTGTCACTTTGAGATTGTCACTGCCTTGAGACTGGGAGATTGAATCAGGTGTTTCTGACATGTGGTTGTTATGAGAAAAGATAGATTTATCATGAGTTATGACTCACCTCAGTCCAGCTAGGTCATCTTTTCCATACAGAAATATTCCTTCTGGCATCTGTGTGACACTCAGACCATACTTGGTAAACTTCTGTGTTAATAACTTTTTAAACTTGACATTTCTTTCGCAGAGTCTGGACCGTAATTTTCTGTAAATAAAAAATACAATCAGAAGGAGAGAAGGCAGAAAGTTACTGAATATCTTAAGATACTTAACTTGTTTGACTTATTCCCATGATTATAGCCCCCATATACTGACGTATTCAAACATAAACTCTCAGTTATTGATTTCTGTTATCAGTTCAGTTCAGTTCAGTCGCTCAGTTGTGTCAAACTCTTTGCGACCCCATGAATCGCAGCACACCAGGCCTCCCTGTCCATCACCAACTCCAAGAGTTCACTCAGACTCACGTCCATCGAGTCCGTGATGCCATCCAGCCATCTCATCCTCTGTCGTCCCCTTCTCCTCCTGCCCCCAATCCCTCCCAGCATCAGAGTCTTTTCCAATGAGTCAACTCTTCACATGAGGTGGCCAAAGTACTGGAGTTTCAGCTTTAGCATCATTCCTTCCAAAGAAATCCCAGGACTATCTCCTTCAGAATGGACTGGTTGGATCTCCTCGAAATCCAAGGGACTCTCAAGAGTCTTCTCCAACACCACAGTTCAAAAGCATCAATTCTTCAGTGCTCAGGCTTCTTTACAGTCCAACTCTCACATCCATACATGACCACTGGAAAAACCATAGCCTTGACTAGATGGACCTTAGTCGGCAAAGTAATGTCTCTGCTTTTCAATATGCTATCTAGGTTGGTCATAACTTTTCTTCCAAGAAGTAAGCATCTTTTAATTTCATGGCTGCAGTCACCATCTGAAGTGATTTTGGAGCCCCCAAAAAATAAAGTCTGACACTGTTTCCACTGCTTCCCCATCTATTTCCCATGAAGTGATGGGACCAGATGCCAGGATCTTCATTTTCTGAAGATAGGCAAAAATGAAAAGGAATATGGAAGGAAAAGGTGGTCAAGATTAAGTGTGATACCTTGTCACATTTCACCAGCTGAGTGTCACTTGCTTTAAGCCTCACCAAAAGCTGGTATAGTCAATCTTTCCAAGTTTACCTATTCTAGTATATGTGTAGTAGTAACATATTGTAGTTTTAATGTACCTTTCCTTAACCACCTATTATATTAAGCTCCTTTCACATGTTTACTGGCTATTTATATAACTTCTTCATGAAGCATTTATTTGAATGTTTGCTGCTTGATTTCATATAAAGAGATTTGATTTCTTATTATTTAAGTACAATATTTCTTTGGACACTATGAATACAAGATCTCTGAGCACAGGTAATATTTTCTCTTAATCTATGGATTGTCTTTTTATTTCATTTGTAGTAATTTTTGATAAATGTTTGTATTTTTAAAGAAGTCAAACTAATCAATTATTTTTCTTTTGTGATTCCTTCCTTTCAGGCTAAGAAATTTTTTTTTATACCCAAAAGTTGCATAAATTTTCTCTTAGGTTTTTTCCTGGGTTTTTATATTTTTAGCTCTCATATTTAGAGCTATCATTCATTTTAAGTTAATTTTTATGAATGATAAAATTTTATTATATTTTCAGTATGATATTCATAACATTCCAGCACCATTTGTTGAAAGATTTTCTTTCCCTCCTGAATTTCCTTTGCTCATTTGTAGAAAATGATAGGCTATATCTGTGCATAACTCTATCAGGTTATTTTTAGCTCTCATATTTAGAGCTATCATTCATTTTAAGTTAATTTTTATGAATGATAAAATTTTATTATATTTTCAGTATGATATTCATAACATTCCAGCACCATTTGTTGAAAGATTTTCTTTCCCTCCTGAATTTTCTTTGCTCATTTGTAGAAAATGATAGGCTATATCTGTGCATAACTCTATCAGGACACTATTCTATCCCATTTTATTGATCTCTATATATCCTATCTGAAAACCACATTGTCTTCATTACCATAGCTTTATATTAAATATTGAACTCAGAAAATATGTCTTCCACATATATCTCCCTCTTTCAAGATTGAGTCTAGATTATGAGCACTGTCAAGATCAAACCACTCAATCGTAGAGGGAATGAGTCCAGAATATTCACTGAAAGGACTGATGGTAAAGCTGAAGCTCCAATACTCTGTCCACCTGATACGATAAACTGACTCATTGGAAAAGAACCGATGCTGGAAAAGATTGAACGCAGAAGGAGAAGGGGATGACAGAGGATGAGATGGTTGTATGGCATCACGACTTGATGGACATGAGTTTGAGTAAGCTCTGGGAGATGGTGAAGGACAGGGAGGCCTGATGTGTTGCAGTCCATAGAGTCGCAAAAGTTGGACAAGACTGAGAAACTGAACTGAACTAAACTGATCTATAGAGACAATGAAACCTTAACAAATTCTTGCAACTCTGATATAGAAATTAATAAACTAATTCTTAAATTTGTACCAGTTCAGTTCATTCGCTCAGTCATGTCTGAGTGTTTGCAACCCCATGGCCTAGATCTGATAGATAGAGTGCCTGATGAACTATGGAATGAGGTTCGTGACATTGTACAGGAGACAGGGATCAAGACTATCCCCATGGAAAAGAAATGCAAAAAGGCAAAATGGCTGTCTGGGGAGGCCTTACAAACAGCTATGAAAAGAAGAGAAGCGAAAAGCAAAGGAAAAAAGGAAAGATATAAGGATCTGAATGCAGAGTTCCAAAGAATAGCAAGGAGATATAAGAAAGCATTCCTCAGCGATCAATGCAAAGATGTAGAGGAAAGCAACAGACTGGTAAAGACTAGAGATCTCTTCAAGAAAATTAGAGATACCAAGGGAACATTTCATGCAAAGATAGGCTCGATAAAGGACAGAAATGGTATGGACCTAACTGAAGCAGAAGATATTAAGAAGAGGTGGCAAGAATACACAGAAGAGCTGTACAAAAAGGATCTTCACGACCAAGATAATCACGATGGTGTCATGACTCACCTAGAGCCAGACTTCCTGGAATGTGAAGTCAACTGGGCCTTAGAAAGCATCACTACGAACAAAGCTAGTGGAGGTGATGGAATTCCAGTTGAGCTATTTCAAATCCTGAAAGATGATGCTGTGAAAGTGCTGCACTCAATATGCCAGCCAATTTGGAAAACTCAGCAGTGGCCACAGGACTGGAAAAGGTCAGTTTTCATTCCAATCCCCAAGAAAGGCAATGCCAAAGAATGCTCAATAAGTGTTAGCTATTATTATTTGCAATTGGGTTAAAGTTTAGATAATTGATTTCTAAGAGCACTGCCAAATCTAACTTCTGTGATTTTCATGTCTTATTCAGCTTCATTTCCTCCCTTCTAAGAAGCTGCTGAAAAGAAAGAAAATGAGTGAGTTTCAATCTCATTTTCTTTTATTGCTTTCCTCCCACTCCTTCCAAGGCACTTCTAACTCATGAAATGGCCACAGGCTAACTTTGTGAACTACAGACTTTATTTTTAGCTCCTTCTATGATCTCTTTTTTTGCGCTCTAAAATCCTGAAAGTTAGCTAACGTTGGCAGACCGTATGCCCATTTGAAAATGTCTGCTCGTTGCCATTGCTTCAAATCTAAAGTCAATTGCCCTGGGATCTCTTATCAGTAGAGACGTTATCAGTGAACTGGATCAAGTTCAAGGTCAACCAGCTTCTTATGAAATCAAACAGCCTGGAACCAGACCATTGTGTATTGGTTTGATACAATTTCCAAGCCACTTGTTTATGACAAGTACAATTATTTGAACCCACTTATATGGCAAAGATTTTTTTAGTGTTTTTTTTTAGTGGTGAAGTGGTTTTGTTATCAGAATGAAGTAAGGAAGCCATATCAGGATGTCATCATCTCATCTGTTGTCAGCAGATGAGGCACTTAGTCACTGCTGAAGGCCCTGCTGGGAGCCTATCAGTAAGAACAAGTGGAGAAGCAGCTATGTCAAGGGGATATTTAGAATATAAATAGCAGGCGTTGTAGTGGAGAATTTAGGTCTGGGTAAAGCCACCCTTCGCTGATCTAGCTCTCCAAAGATCTTGAGACACTTGCTCCTACATGCCCAGGCTACTCTTGCTTGGCAGAGGTGTTAAGCTGAGTGGCAGTCTCAGGAAGAGAAGAGACACCTGTTCCTGCCTCAGGGAGGTACTCCTTGTGCACAGTGGTGCAAGCCCTGCCACAATCCCTGGAGTGATAACCCTTGGAGCAGCCTAGCCTGCCCAGCTGCACTGATGTCTTGTTTCCTAGTAACCTGCTCGAGCAGCAGAGGACTTTTATTTTTGCACTGGCAGCTAGATGTCAGCTCTCAGTTGACAAAGCCAGCTCTCCCTAGAAACCACAGCTCATAGAAAGGTACACCTCGAACTGTATTTGGACGTTATTTCTGTCATCTCCCCTTGCCTGAAACAACAGTGTGATTAATCTATCATTTGTTTGGAATGTGTTATTTCTTTGTTGGCTTAAGAGACATGATCCTGGATGCTATTGGCTTGTGAAATTATTATAATTCCCACAGTGAACCTGTGCTAAATAAATTGCTGGCAAAGACAAACCAGTCTCTAAGCTTCATTTGCCACTCCCCAAACAAAAACACAGACAAATACAAAATGCTGAGCCATTAAATTGAGACAGAGACCTCATCCTTGGAGCATGGGATAGATGTGATGTACAGGCTGGGTGTACAGGTTGCTGGGCTGGTTTAATGAGGAGGAAGAAATCATGAAATGTGTTTGAAACACAGTTGGTTTTTCTAGCAGTGGGGGACACTGTGAAATATATATCCATTCCTCTTTCCTCCTTACTAGTCAAAACCCCATTTTTAGGGGGGATGTCAATGTGCCACATCAGTTGAAATTCCTTAGTCTCTACAGCTATTGACCAATGGTTAAAAGTTTATTTCTCCTGCCACGAGTATGATAAATCTCTTACTTGTTTAGGTCACTGTTTATCAGATGTTCTGTTATTTCCAGCCAAACAGAATCTCTACAATTTGCAGATCCTTAACTAGGTGTCCAACAATTCAAATGTGATTCACTTGGCGTCAAACCCCACATGTTAAGGGCATAGTTCCATGTGACTGCACACCTGATACACCAATCGTGAGTCCTGGGCCACCTGTCCTTCTGACCAACCAGCTATAAATCAGGGGTTCTCATGACCCCCTCCTCAGGTTTGGTGATTTGCTCACAGAACTCAGGAAAACACTTGTTTTCTGGTTTATTATAAAAGATAGAACTCTGGAACAGCCAAATGGAAGAGATGCACAGGGTTAGGGATGGGTGTGTGTGGAGACACAACTGACTAAACCATTGGCCACTGGTGATGAAACTCAGTCTCCAGCCCCTCTTCCTTCCTTGGAGCTTGGATGGGTTAAGGTTCCACATTCCAGCCTTCTAATCATGCCTGGGACTTTCTAGTGACCAGTCCCCATCCTGAAGCTATGTTGCGACCCGTCTCCAGTCATCTCATTAGCATACAAAAGACATTATCATTCAGGAGATTCCAAGGGGTTTCGGAGCTCTATGCTAGGAACCAGAGACAAAGACCAAATATTTACTTTTTGTGCCACCGCAGAATCATATCTGATTCATAGGCCAACTGCTCACTAGGTGTCTCCACTCCTTTTTATGAATAACAAAGTACAGATGGTTCCTGACTTATGATGGTGCGACTTTACCAAGATGGGAGAGGGATACACATTCAGTATAAGCCTAATTAGAATTTTGAATTCTGTTCATTTTCAAGGCTCATGATATATAGTAGGGGTACTCTCTGGTGAAGCTCGGCAGTGGCAGTGGGCCGCAGCTCCTAGTCAGTCCTGAGACCCCAAGGCTAGACAACCAATACACTGACAACCATTCTATACCCTCACAACCATTACGTTTCTCACTTTCAGTACAGTATTCAGCACATTACATCAGATATTTAACATTCTTGATAAAATAGGCTTTGGTTTAGATGATTTTGCCCAACTGTCAACAAGCGTTCCAAGCAATTTAAAGGTAGGCCAGGTTAAGCTATGATGTTTGTAGGTTAGATATATTTAAAAAACATTTTCAACTTATGATAGTCTTATCTGTGATGGGTTTGTCAGGATGCACAATCCATCATAAGTCACAGAAGATCTTCACTCCAAAACTTGGTGGCTTAGAACAACCACCATTATTTCTCACAACTCTGATTGGACGGTAAGCTAGAGAGTCTTCTGTTGGTCTCTCTTGAGGTCTTATGCAGTTGCAGTCAGACTGTCCAAGATGGTTTCATTCACCTGCCTGGCACCTTGGCAGGGATGGCTGAAAAGTGGGGACCTGGTCTTTCCGTATGGCAGCTGGATCCCAAGAATAAGCTTTCTGATGCATGAGGACTTATCAAGACTTTACTGGGACTGGGCTTTCTAATGACTCATTGGCCAAGCCCAGAGTCATTGTGGGAGGAAACTCCACAAGGGCCACCAAATTAACAGTCTACCACATCAGGGATGTTGTAGAAGTGACATATTCTTTATGTACAGGCTAGGACTACATAAACCCTCAGGTCACTTCCAATAGTAGAGTCGTTCTTTTGACAATGTTTTCCTTTGTTTTCATCTTTCGCTTCCCTGGTAGCTCAGAGGTTAAAGCGTCTGCCTCCAATGTGGGAGACCTGGGTTTGATCCCTGGGTCAGGAAGATTCCCTGGAGAAGGAAATGGCACCCCACTCCAGTACTCTTGCCTGGAGAATCCCATGGACAGAGGAGCCTGGTAGGCTACAATCCATGGGGTCGCCAAGAGTTGGACACGACTGAGCAACTTCACCTCACCCCCTCTTACTCTTTTACTTTTTCTCTCCTTATAGCTAATCCTCACTCTAGAAGAGCAAAAAACATGCCAACTACCTGCAGAAGACTTCCAGTGAATTAGGATCTAGGAAGTAGGAACGGAACTCTTTAAACCTGTGTTATAAATTAATAGCTCACAAGCATGTTTTGACTGGGGCTAGTATTTATTAATTTTTTAAAAGTTTTTTATGTGAATCATTTCTGAAGTCTTTACTGAATTTGTTACGACGTTGTTTGTGCTTTATGTTTTGGTTTTTGGCCACAAGGCATGTGGGCTACAACTCGGGACACAGCTGACAACAGCTGCCCTGGAAGGTGAAGTTTTAACTACTGGGCCACCGGAGAAGTCCCGGAGCTCAGTTTTTACAACTTGGCAAATTCCATACTAGAATTCAGATTCCCGGCGTCTCTTGAAAATTCAAAACAGCAAACCATTCCTGGGCCTACATTCTTCCCTGGCAACAACAGGCAAAAGCAGAATTGAGGCTCCCTTCCTAAAAGGGCTAGGCCTTTACCGTCTACCACGTTCCCCCTCCCCATGTTCTTATTTCAATTGGAATCACAGGTTCTAATTTGAATTGTCTACCTCATTCATTTCTGTTATCTGTCTGGCCTCTGAAGGTTTTTGAGTTGCAAGCCCTGCTTGAAACCTCCTCTGACTTTTCCCCTTTTTACCATTACCACCCCCTCCCGTTTTATCTCCCCTCTATAAAATGTGTACTGTTTTCCACTCATCACCGCCATTCCATTTTTGCACCCTATCTAAAGTCTTTTCCAGCTTGAAATCAGCTCATCTAATAATTCCTTGTCTTTCACATAAGCAGTGCCCCAAATCTCACCTCCTTTTAAAAGCCTTGCTTGACTTGATAATGATAAAAGAGAGTGGGTCCATCTGGATTCAGCCTGTTTAAATCCAAGACCCCTGGATTCAACTCCTCCTTCATAATGCCTCAGGCCAAAGCTTGATTACAAATATCTCTTTTTCTGGGTTACAGGTTGGTGTCTAAGACACAAGCACAGAGTCATCATGTAAAGCAACAGTGTAATGTGAGGATCAAGAAACACCACTCAGTCCTTTTCAAAGAGACATATTTGGTCCAAGTTTGGAGCATCATTGAGGGCTGCTGCTGCTGCTGCTGCTATTAAGTCACGTCAGTCGTGTCAGACTCTGCACAACCCCATAGACGGCAGCCCACCAGGCTCCCCTGTCCCTGGGATTCTCCAGGCAAGAACACTGGAGTGGGCTGCCATTTCCTTCTCCAATGCATGAAAGTGAAAAGTGAAAGTGAAATCATTCAATTGTGTCCGACCCTCAGCGACCCCATGGACTGCAGCCTACCAGGCTCCTCCGACCGTGGGACTTTCCAGGCAAGAGTCCTGGAGTGGGCTGCCATCACCTAGTAGTCCTCAAAGTACGGTCCTTACAGCAGTAGCAGCAGCATATCTCTGTAAGCTTGTTAAATATGCAAAAGCTCAGCCTCACTTTTGACCTAATGGATCAGACACTGCTGGATGTAGGGCACAGCAATCTGTGTTTTAAGAAGACTTCCAGGTAGTTCTGATGCACTCTGTGGTTGGAGAACCACTGACTTAAATTATCTGGCACCATCAGGCTTTATGGTTCCAATTTGAGCTAAGTAGAGTAAGTGGACACTCCCCCCTGTAACCCCTGCAAAAAAAAAAAAAAAAAGATCCCCTGGAGGAGGAAAGGGCAACCTACTCCAGTGTTCTTGCCTGGAAAATCCCATGGACATCCCGGGATGCAGTCCATGGGGTCACAGAGTGGAACACCACCGAGTGACTGATCACACTAAACCCCTCACCCTAATGCACAAATGTCAGTTGTTTTACTGGCTTTTAGACATTTTTCAGTCCCTTGCAACTGCAGGTAAGTGATTCCCAAAGTGGCTCAGCATGGGCACTACCCGAGGAGTGAGTTCCAGCCCACCTCCTCATTCCTGATCTGTAAGTTGAGCTGGAGCCCAGAAGTGTGCCGCTCTAATGAACTCCTGGTGATGCTGGTGATCACGTGGCCTTGGAAACCCTTTGTAGAAAGTACCTGCTAATGGGGTCACCTCTTTTCACCTCCCATTACACACAGCTGGGGCGCTTTGGCACTTGAATTCCTGGAAAACTGTTTTCAAAGTCTCTCGATTCTGCTGCTGATTTTGGAAGGCCCCTGAGTGGCCATGTGGCATTGTGTGCGGAGTAACATGTCGCACCACGGCCGTGTACAAACTCCTGCTCTCCAGCCCAAATGCCCACATGGCCAAATAGTTTGGTCTTTTCTCTCTGGGGCTTTCTGTAATGGCATTTGACCCACAATATTCTTTCTGCCTGGCCACAGGGGATTGTGTGCAGACCTTCTGGAGGGTTAATAAATAAATGATGGGCTTCTTTCTGGCCACGGGAAATCATCTCAAGGTCAATGCTGTTGCAGAGCCAGGCTTTCCAGAGCTTGCTAAGATTAAAAAATCAAAGGCTTCCACTAACCACATCCCTTCTTTTCTGAAACTTTGAAGCTTCACTGCTGCAAAAAAGGAGCACAATTAAGCCTCGATAAAATTTTAATAGCGGGAATTATGCACTCTGCAACCAGCCTACAATTAGCCGTTGCTATGCTACAGGCAGAACCTAATCACGATAATGAGGCAAACAAAAGGGAGGGAATTAATCAGGGCTATAAGGGTAGCGCACAGCCGTTCCATCTCAGAGCAGTGATTTCTGAAACACAGCAGCTGGGCCCCTGGGAAATCTCAGTCCCACGCAAGGTTAGAGTCACTGGGGTGGAGTGGGTGTATGTGCAAGCTTCTGAGTAAGGAGGGCTGTCTCTGAAGTCTCATTCCTACCACCACCAAGAGGATGCATTCATTTTAAAAAACGATGAGGCCTCTATTCTGTGCAGAAATCCATGCCAGATTCTGGGAGAAAGATATTGTTACCCAAGACACAAACCCTGCCCTCTCGGACTTTGCTATTTCAAGCGTGGTCCTTGTACAAGCAGCTTTTGTGCCATCTGGGAGCTTGTCAGAAATGCAAGCTCTAGGAATTCTGGCTGTCCAGTGGTTAGGAATTCATGCATGGGTCCAACCCCTGGCTGGGGAACTGAGATCCGTATGCCACGTGGCACAGCCAAAAAGAAAAAGGAAAGAAATACAGGCTCTCAGGTGCACTCCAGACCTCCTGAACCTACCTGGATTTTAACAAGATGCCCAGGTGAACTGTGTGCCCTCTGAAACTAAGACACCTGCTCCGGGAGAGCTCAACCTGGTTCAACAACAAAAATGGTTGTTATTACAGTGATAATAACTATTGTGTCAGGTTCTGTGTGAGACATTCTACTTGTGTGATTATCTCATTTCACCCTCATCATAATTCTATGAGATTATCCCCATTGTGTACATGAAGAAATTGAGGCACAATTCAGTTCAGTGTATGACAAAAAGTCACAAATGAGGAGGATGGTTTTAAGAGATGACAAAAGGTTAGTAGCCTCATTTGGTTGAGGTGATCAGAGATGGAGAAAGTAGCACTTAAGCTGGAATTTGAATCATAAGTAGGATTTATTTAGAAAAAGTGGTGGGAAGGGCATGATAGGCAGCTGGATCAACGTAAGCAAAGTATGACTTGAAAACATGAAGGATGTTTGTGGAGCTAAGGAGAACATTTCATTAAAGTATGATTTGTGTGTGAGGTGGGACTAAATTATGGAAAGCCTTGAAAGTCAAGATAAGGATTTGAACCTTACTAGGAGGTGATAAGGATCCATGGAGGCTTCCCAGGTGGCTCAGAGTAAAGAATCCACCTGCAATGCAAGAGATGCAAGAGGCACAGGTTCGATCCCTGGGTCGGGAAGATCCCCTGGAGGACGGCATGGCAACCCACTCCAGTACTCTTGTCTGGAGAATCCCATGGACAGAAGAACCTGGCAGGCTACAGTCCAGAGGATCACAAAGAGCTGGACACAACTGAAGTGACTGAGCATGCATGCATGCATGAGGGTCCATGGAGGGTGCTGGAGCTGGGGGTGTGTCATGGTCAGGCCAAGTTCTAGAAAGAGCTAACTTGGAGATTATGAACTGAATAGGAAAGGCTGCGAGTCCCAAACCACCACTGGTCTGAGAATCAGAAAGGAAGGAGGGTCACAAGATCCTGCAAGAGGAGGGGGCAGGATGAGTGAGATCCTCCGACTCTGGGCTGCAACCTTAGTGACTGAGAAGTGAACACTGAGATGGAGGGAAGGATGGTTTGGGGAGAAAAATGGTGGCATGCTCTGAGATGTGTTGCATTTGATGTGATCTGCAGCCACCCATCAGCAGCATCGGTGTTCCTTCGACAGCCGTTTATTAAGAGGGACAGCAAAATGAACAAGGCACAGAAGCAAACAGATGACACTCACCGGAGCCGAGCACCCAGTGCAGGGCCCGAGGGCAAGGCTCCACAGACACTGCTTTTCTGACTACACTATGGCCCCTTGAAGGGACTTGTCACCCATCGTTCAAAATCCAGGACACACAGAATAATCACCTGGGGGGTGGGGGTTAAAAATACCAGGGCCTGGGGCTCATCCTGTGAAAGATGCATGTACTGTTACTGCACTGAGTGAGGGTCCTGATCTAAGGTGGTGATTCTCAACTGAATCTTGGTTGGAGCTTCCAATTCTGTTGATGCCCTTCAGCCAAAGACCACCTGGAAGACATCTATAATTAACCCAGCTGAGTCTGTTCCTCATGATATGGAGAGTATCCCCGTGGGGAATCCTGGGGTGTTATCCCCACTGGAGGGTCTTAGATAGAACCCATCATAGCACTGAGCTGTGGTGGGCTGACTTAGTAGAGGGTCTCAAGAAACGAGCCTTGCTCGAGATCAATGGCTTCAGAAAGTAGGGCTCTTCTAGGACTATTTCAGTGACTCTCATCTATGGGGAGGGGAGACTAGAATGAAGAAAATTGACATTGGTAAAGAAGTAGTAGTCACCCACCTTGGCCAAGAGTCGGGGTATTGTTGGGTGGCAGGCCTTCCCCTGTAGATCAGCTGGTAAAGAACCCACCAACAATACAGGAGACCCCAGTTCAATTCCTGGGATGAGCCCCTGGAGGAGGGCATGGCAAACCACTCTAGTATTCGTGCCTGGAGAATCCCCACGGACAGAGAAGTCTGTCAGGCTACAGTCCATGGGGTTGTAAAGAGTCGAATACAGTGAGCAACTCAGCCCAACACAGCACAGAATGACTTTGTTTTTATCTTAGACAAATTTTTTTTTTTTTTAACGATGTTGCGATAGTTTCAGGTGAACAGCAAAGGGACTCAGTCATGCATATACATGTATCCATTCTCCGCCAGACTCCCCTCTAGCCAGGCTGCCACACAGCACTGAGCAGAGTTCCCTGTGCTATCGTAGGTCCTTGTTTATCCACTGTAAATATAGCAGAACGTACATGTTGATCCCAAACTCCCTAGCTATCCCTTACCTTCTCTCTCCCTGGCAACCATAAGTTTGTTCTCTGTATCTTTTTTTTTTTTGGGGGGGGTGGGGGGTGGGGGGGGTCACACTGTGCAGCATATGTGGGATCTTAGTGCCACAACCTGGGAATAGAACCTGTGTCCCCTGCAGTGAAAGCTGACCACTGAACCACCAGGGAAGTCTCAAGTCTTAGACAAAATTACGAAGTGGCCTTGCTTCATCTCATTTTATCTTGATCTCAGAGTAAACTTTGAGGCTGGTGTTCTCTGAAATCGTTCATACCTAACAGGCCTATAACCCAACTCTGCTGTGAGCGTCAGGCCAGCTTCTGAAAGTTAGGGCTGCCACGTGTTTTTCTTTCTCACGCCCCATTCCCCACCCTCCCCCACCACCCACAAAGGATAGAGAAGAGGGGAGAAGGAAGCAAGCAGAAGGTTTAAATTGAAGAAAGAAAAGAGGAAAGAGAAGGAAACTGTGAGGCCGGATGTGGGGAGACTTAACCTTGTGGATTCAGCTTCCCAGCTGAACACAGGTGGCCGGACAGGAGGGCCTGGGCTGAGCCGCCAGGATGACAGGGACGCCATTCGCTGTCCTTCCACTGCCCTGCAGCCCAGCCCTCACTCAAGGTCAGCAGTGACCTTGCCGCCCATCCCCTCTTGGAACAAGCACACTTTCGCACCATCTGTTTGGCATCAGTCAGTTGGTGATGCTCAGCGTGGTGTGAAGGGGAATCTGCTCATGGAAGGGGAGGAGGGTGAGCAGTGAAAGGGTCCAGGCCGTCGCAGCACTGCGTGTGTATGCTCTCGTGCACGCGTGCACACCTGTGTGTGCTCACTCTGGCTTAGAGACATCTTGGCCAGACCGTTCCTTCCCAAGTTGTGTGGATTGAGGGTTCTCCCTGAATCTGGAGTCTGACCCCAGAGCAGGTGTCCGTGGCCTCTCCACCCCAACTCCAAAATATAGAGAGGAGAGGAGGAGGGGCCTCAGTGCCCCCCGGCCCGTCAGAGCCCCGACCTGGCTCGCGGGCTGCCATCTGCGAGGCCTGGCCACCCTCCACTCTGGGGCTGGCACTATGAAACCCTGACGATTCTGGGGCTGGGAAGCAGCAGCACGCAGGTGGCAGCGACAGGCCACGTCCCTTGTGTCTTTCTCACCTTGGCTCAGGCTTTCCCTCCTCCTGGAAAACCTGTGCCTCCCTGCCCTGGCAGCCTTCAGGACTGAATGCAAAGGCCAGTCTCCCCCCGCCGGATCATTATCCCTGCCTCTGCTCCCAGAGGCAGGCCTTTGCTCCCCATTCTCCTGAAAAAAACTTACACTCTACTTCTTATTGTGTGCTGCTTACCTGAGTGTCTTTCCAGCTGGACAAGGAACTGGCTTGTTTATCATGTGGTCTTCAGCTCCGAGAACTCAGCCAGACTCGTGGTGGACCTTTGGTAAATGTTTGGAAAGAAAAGGAGAGGAGGAGAGAGGATTGGTTGCCACACTAAACATTCAGCAATGTCCTAGGGGTGACGGGGGCTGCAGAGACCCTCCCGCTGGCAGTCAGCGCATGCCCCGTGGCTGCTGACGACAGCACCAGTCTTCTCACCTGGGTCAGGCTGCAGCTGGGTGCCCCTCCCCTTTTCTCTCCCTGCCTGATTAGAGCTTCCAGGGAGTCTGGAGTGAATGAGGCAGATCTGGGAGAGTCCTAAGCTCGAGAAGACACTAGGCCCCAGAAAAGCAGCAGGTGTCTTGGTGTTACCCAGGGAGGCCTCAGAAGAAGGGTTGATCTCAGGTGGCCTCAGCCTGCAGCAGCTTGAAGTAGGGCTTTGGTTCGCTGCCAGAGACTGAGGTCGGGTCCCGGTGGAGTGAGCGCCAAATCATAACCACTAGACTAGTGGTCGGTGACAAGGACCTGGCTCTTCAGCTTTGTGGAAAAGAATTGCCACAAAAACGGAAAGTAGTGAAATGGCACCCCACTCCAGTACTCTTGCCTGGAAAATCCCATGGACGGAGCAGCCTGGTAGGCTGCAGTCCATGGGGTCGCTAAGAGTCGGACATGACTGAGCGACTTCACTTTCCCTCTTCACTCTCATGCATTGGAGAAGGAAAGGGCAACCCACTCCAGTGTTCTTGCCTTGAGAATCCCAGGGACGGGGGAGCCTGGTGGGCTGCCGTCTATGGGGTCGCGCAGAGTCGGATACGACTGAAGCGACTTAGCAGCAGCAGCAGCAGTGAAACAGTAAAGTGCTTATTAGGAGGAAAGGAATATAGTACGTATGGATAAACACACAAGTGGACTCCGAGTTGTACTCCTGTGGCAATTTAAATCACTTACGTGGGTAATTTAAACTTACATGTTTCTTCGAGATTTCCTTTGGGCAATCATTTTGCTTTGCCTGGTTCAGAGTCCCTGTTTGGTTTATCTCAGGATCCTCCCATGTGTGCACACGCATTTCTTACCAAGATGGATTCCACTCCTGTGAGTAGTTAGCATTACTTACTCTGGGGTGGCGCCCTCTCCCTTTCTGACCTCCAAGAAGCCTTCCTGTGCACGCGTAGTCGAGAAGGCCTCCTGACTTTGAGAATGAGGCCTATGTGGTCTCTCACCGTCTGTCTGGGCAGGGCCCCGCCTCCTCCCTCAATTGTCCTGCTATTTTAGTCTCAGAGTATCGGTCCACAGAGAACCAGCGCCAACTGTTTGCTCTGGGGGCCCATCTGTCTCCTGCCTCAGGATGACTGGCAAGCAGTCCTCTGTTGACACAATCTAGTGATGATTTCACCCCAGTGATTCTGGTTCCTCTCTAGAAATAGCTCCTCACTGAAGCCACAGAGAAAATCCAAATTTCCCGGGAAAATAAGACGGAGGAATTGGGGATTAGGAAACATATCACTCATGCCCTGAGCTCCCGGGGCAGCAACAGAGCTACAGCAGCATTCACCTGGGGCCGCAGGGTCCCTGGGCTGATGCAGGCTGTCCCCTGCTGGCCTCCATCTGGGCCCCTGCAGGGGGGGTCCCTGCGCTAGGAGGGTCAAGAGGAGCAGAGCTTCCTCAGTGCAAACTCAAAAGGAACTTCTCGATTCCACCCTGCCCTGGAGCTCCAGTGGAGATGTTGAATGCAAATGAGGATCAGCATGGGTGTGACGATTCAGAGCAGTTGTAACTGGTGAGATGCATAGAGAGAACAGGAAGAGGCAGTTTGGGGGAGGGGGGTTTCTTTTTTCTTTCAGCTTGAAATGAGCATGAAGGCCAGCACCACAGGACTCACCACGGTCCTACCTCGGCCCCCTCAGGGACCACAGAGTCTTAGCGGTTCGCCAAGGGGAAGTGGGTGGGGGAAGAGAGTTGGAAATAACATCTGAAATGTCCCTCTGAGTCCACGCTGCGGGGCATGAAGGGACACAGGGGAACGGTCTTGGCCGCTGAGATTTCAAAGGGGCCTGGCATAGTGGAGAGAGCAACAACTTGGGGGTTAGATAGAACAGAGTTCAATCCTGGTTCCACCACCTACGAGTTCTGTGATCTTAGATAAAGCACTTGAACTGCCCAAGCTTTGTTCCATCTCCTGTAGAGAGAGAGCATGGCCTTCCTCCAAGGCTGTGGGATTTGGATTAAATTGAAGGAATGGTATATAAGACAAGAAGGAGCACAACACCTGGCATATTGGAGATGCCCAGGAAAGGATGTTGCCTTCCCCGCCCCACCCCACCCCCTACAGACAGCAGCATGCCTTCCTAGCACTCCACTCCTCTCCACCCTGCCCCCCGCCACCAACACACCAGACAGCCAAAGTTCTCACAAAATTAATTATCCAGGAATTCACCAGAATCTAAACCCTCCGTGGGTGTGTCTTTGGCAAAGAAGCAGCAGCTGGCTGGAGGTGGTGGTCAGTGGGTTCCAAACATTGACTCTCCTCTGGGTGAAGCAGAACTCTAATTCATCCTCAAGTCTAAGGCTGGAAGGGCCTCAAGCAAGAGCAGGCTGGGAGTGGACCAGGGTCTCACCTTCCCCATCACGATCTGACGGACTCTAATCACCTCTCCACCCAGACTTCCAGTCTCCAAGTTTTCATCTCCAAGTGATTCATCTCAAAAGCCACCCCCATGGGCCCCTCATCTGCTGTTTAGTTGGAGAAGGGGGTGCTAGAGGCCCTAGCGCCTTAATTGCATCTGTTAATGGGTAGGTGCAATTATCTCTGCCACACTCCTGCACACTGCCAGACAGACAGAAGATGATTAAGGGGCCCTTGAAAACTCCAGCTCCCTGTAGCCCTTTCCACTAATTGAGCAGTGGAGGAAGCGTTATTGAGCTCTCCACTCCTTTCTTTAAATTAACTCCTGGTTCCAAAGTCCTCCTTGGAGCAGTGTGTTGGCCACGTGGCTTAGAGCATTCCGTTCTAATCCCATCCATCATCCATCACTTAGGCACAGAGCCCAGCCAGATCGTCAGTGGGACCATTCATCACCTAGAGACTGGGAGTGAACTGTGGGTGGGGGAACCTTCATGGGCTCCAGAGGGTGACATCTAGCCTGACTGTAGCACCTGATTTAACTGAGAGGTGGTTTAAAGGTGTCCCACCATCTTCTGTCCTCAGCCAGCCCCAGTCTGGACCACCACATCGCCTCGTGACTGGTCCCCCGACTTACTGTGTTCTTCACCCAGCAGCCAGGAGAATCCATTTGAATTAAAAATGGGTTCAAGTATTGATTACCCAGAATGCACTCTAAACCACAAGTCATATCCTACGAAGCCCCAGGGCTGTGGTGCCTGGCACATTCCCCCACATCAACTGCATCACCCCACTAGCCCTTGCTAACTCCACTTGCTAAGGCCCATCCACACTGGTCTTATCATCCCAGTTCCTCATAAATACCAAATGCCTTTCAGCCTCAGGGCCTTTCCAAGACTTGGAAGCTTTTGCCTTCACACTTTTCACCATCAGCTTCTTCTCACCCTTCAGGCCTCTGTTTAAATGTTGCTTGAGAGAGGCCATATCTTGAGTAATTTTCCATGTCCTTCCATGGAAGGACACATCTTAAGTAATTTTTCATTTTCTCTTTTTTTTAACACGTATTTGTTTACTTCAAAGTACGTATTACAATTTTTTATTATCTTAGTTTTATTCTTTTGCTATTTACTTGTGTTGTTTCTGTGTTGTGAATCCAGAGCTTTGTGAGGTCTGGATCCTGCTTTCAGTTCACTTCCACACCCCAAGTGTCTATTGGAGTGGTTGGTACTTCTGTAGTCACTCAGCATTTATTGAGCTCCTACTAGGTGCCAGGCACTCTTTTAGGCCCTGGGAACACAGTAGTGAACAAATAGAAAATATCTGTCTTCCTGGATCTTATATTCTAGAGGGGACAGGAGAGGCAGGCGATTGTGTGTGTGTGTGTGTGTGTGTGTGAGTGTGTGTGTGTATTGCTAACAAGGTCAGTTAGCCTGCAGAACATCCTGTGCCTCTTGGTATGGTTCAGTCAGGTGAGTTTGGGTTCTGGCCTGCCTGGCATTCATTCATTCCCCTTTCTTCTAGAAACAGCATCCCAAGTTTTTCAGGGGGACCTCTCCCTACCCCACAGGATATAGGTTTGGTATGGCTGTCAGTCATAACTTCTGTCTTCTCCCAGTTAACAGGTAGCACTGGACCCAGGCCCTTCTTAACCTGAGTTCTAAAAGGAGAGGAATAAAGATTTAAAAACAGAAGTTTCTTCATTCTGATGAAATGATTGTTTGTTCATTCCTTCCACCCAGACCCTTGAAGCTGCCCTGCTTCCTGTTCTTTCCAATCACGTCTCACTTTTCCCTTCTTGCTGGCACTGCACTACAGTCCCTCCATGCATTCTTTCCTATTTATGGAAGTTTCTATTGCTTGCGGCCAGAGATCCTGACCTATGCTGATCCACGCTGAATGCATCAGTGCAAACGGATACAACTACAGACCAGTCCTCTTGTTTGTTGGTGGGTGACCTTGGACCTCCACTTCCTTGTCAGTAGAATGAGGACAATAATAGCATGTTCCTCTCAGGGTTATTGTGAGGATTAAAAGCATCTGCCTGTCAAAGTGATATCACTTTCTTGGCATCCTCCATATTCTCTTCCTAACCTCTCACACAAGTCCAAGAGGATCTGTGGCAAAGTAGGGACAGCTGGTCCCCACAGAAGTTGCTATGGGAACTCCAGCCACCTGGGCAGCATCTGTGGCGGGGGGTGCCTGCAGCCGCTGAGGGACTGGCTGCAATGACTCTGCCTTTTGGAGCAGAAAGGCCCAGCTACTCTCCTCCCCACACGTCCCGTTCTGTCACTCAGTTGTATCTGACTCTTTGCGACCCAAGGACTGCAACCCACCAGGCTCCTCTGTCCGTGGAATTTTCCAGGTAAGAATACTGGAGTGGGTTGCCATTTCCTACTCCAGGGGATCTTCCCAACCCACAGATCGAACCCATGTCTCCTGCGTCTCCTGCGTTGACAGGCAAGAATGCCAATTTTACTTTACTGTTGTGCCACCTGGGAAGCCCCCCAGCCCCTACCCCCAGGTCCCAACTCAATTCAATTCACAGAACTGCAAACAGAGCATCTGTGCAGCTTGGGAAGACAGGCGGAGGAACGTACTTTGTATAGCTCTCCTCTTCCGGGCTCAGGGGAGGCTGTCAGGGAGAAAGAACATCCCTCAGCTCAGAATTCTTAGACTGGAAACAAGCCTTCAGAAGCATACAGTGTGGATCAATCCGACAGCAAACCTTCAGTGAGTCAGCTCTGGGAGCGCAGCACCAAACTGGGTAGACAGTGAGAGGGACAGAACATCAGAAAACATGAGTAGAAGGACGTCAATGAAAATAAAATTAGAAATCCAAAACAACAGCCACAGTGATCATTTGTGGAGCACTCACCATGTACTAGCCACTCCGCAAAGATTTTTCCATGCATCTCCATAGCCCATACTGTCAACTCTGCCTGGGGGCATTCCTGGGTCCTTTCATCTCCGTTAGGCTGAGCTCAGAGAAGTTGCAGGGCATGCCTGAGTCGTCCCCAGTCTGGAAAGATCTGACCTAGTGCTATCTGAGCATCATACTTCACTTCTTCACTCACTCCTGGGACCAATTCACTTCTTCACTCGGTCCCCGGAGTTGCTTGAGTATTCCTGGGTTTTGGGCTCTGTACTGGATATGCCTGGAGTCCCATGGGAGCAGCTCACCTGTACAGACATGACGCTGATAGTGGTCAGGGTCAGAGAAAGCAGTAGGACAGGACACCAGCAATGCCTTGAACATCAGGGTAAAGTGGGAAGATACTGGCTGGGCTGGGTCTTGAAAGATGGCTGAGTGATCATTTAGCAAAGGAAAGGGTGGAGGCGGAGGAGGGGGTTTCATGTGGTGAGCAGGCGGGGGCAGCTTCTCTCTGGAGTTCCCCTGCTGGAGAACTGAGTGCCTGGGGCTCCAAGCTGGGGGCTGAAACCAGATTGCAAAGGGCCTTATATGGGATGCCAGATGATTTGAATTACATCTGGCGGGAAAGGGGAGGTCTCTGAAGGGTTTTAAAGCAGGAGTGCTGTGGTCAGGTTCGCCTGACACCCAGGCCGCCCTGCTCTTGTGTGTGCGTGCGCGTGTGCTAAGTCGCTTTAGTCGTGTCCGACTCTTCAACCCCATGGACTGAATAGCCTGCCAGCCTCCTTTGTTCCATGGGATTCTCCAGGCCAGAATACTGGATTGGGTTGCCATTCCTTTCTCCCGGGATTTTCCCAACCCAGGGACTGAACCAGCATCACTTATGTCTCCTGCATTAGCAGACAAGTTATTTACCACTTGCACCACCTGAGAAGCCCACTCTTGTGTGTAGGATAGACTAAAGCCTGGACAAGAATACAGTAGAGATCCAGCCAGAATGGACGGGGTTAAAGGGACTGGGACTGTGGTGGGGTAGAGGGCTGCAGCGGACACTTAGAGACATTTCAGAGATGGAATCAGTAGACTCATTGGCAGGAGGCTAAGGACACAATTGTGTTTCTTACCAGAAACCAGGTGTGTCACTGTAGTGATTGTGTGTGCAGGTGTGTGTCTATCGACACGTATGTTAGATGCATGCACGCCTGCGCGTGAGGATGCGGTCTGGGGGCACTTTGGGGGCCATGTATGCTCCTGTGCAGGTAAGCAGCTGTGTGCGCTCAGGCACATCAACATGACTGTATCCGTGTGTCGGTGCCTGTGTGTCTGTCCGCTGCGAGCCCCTCCCTGGCCCCTTGCTGTGCTCTCAGCTCGGCAGGTTTCTGTGTGCCAGGCACCTCCAGGGACTTAAGCTGCTTTAGAGGCTCCCACTGCTAATGCGAGCTGCATCTTCCATCCCTGTTTGATGCTGCAACAGGAAGCCTGAGGCAGTTCTTCAAAGGGAGCGATGGGGGATGGACAGAAAGAAAGTAAACATCAGGATTAAAACTGTGAACTCACCACGCCTGGGTCCAGCAAACTTCCCCACCAACAGGCTTTGATTTGACAACTGCATTTTCCCCAGGCCAGGATCCCAGGCTGAGGGTTCTGGGAAGGGCTTGTGGGAGGGGGCAGGGACGCAACAGCTCCAGGAAACAGGCAGCCAGTAGACCTGCCCCCAGGGGCATGGACAGATGGGGGGAGCAACCTTTCCTCCCTCCCTCCCTCCCTCTCTCTCCTCTTTTCTCCTTCCTTCTTTTCTCCTTCCCTAACTGCCATTTCCAGAGGACTCTGAGGCTTCAAACTGACTCCCGTCTGTGTGCTTGCTATTAATAACTCTGATGCTTAGTGATGATGTGATCATGGGCACGGAGGCCTCTGTTTTACAAGACAGCTACTCTTCCCTCACGGGGTTGTTTGGATGAGGTCAGCCCAGCTGCATCTGCACAGCGCGGTGCCAGGACCATCAGAGGAAGTAGCCGACGGCAGCCGTCACAACTACCATTATTGTACAGGGATCGATAAGGCATCTCCCCACCTCATACAACTTCCTCCACATTGATCGTTTACAAAAGGCAGGATGCTCAGAGGGGCTCAGAAGGGCCCACTCTTCCTAGAAAAGGTGTGGGATCCCAGAGAGCTTCCTGGAAGAGATGATTTCTGAGTCTTAAAGGAGGACAGCTGAATTTCACCAAGGGAGTCCAGTGTGAGGGCATCCAGGCCAAGGACAGAATTCCGCTGAGGTGTGAGAGGGGAGCCGCAGGGTCCCTGCTGAGCCTCGGGCCTCGGGCCTGTGTGGGAAGCCTGCTTTGGGCTGCAGGGCCAGGCAAGTCCTATGACTGCGCAGCACTCCTGGAAGAATTCAGCCAAACCAGAGGCACTGGGCCTGAAGAGTCTCAGAAAATCTTTCTAGGCCGAAAGATCTTCTCCACCCAGGGGGCAGGCTGCCCGGGGAGGTGCTCCTTCAGTGAGGGACCTGCTGGGAGGGTTGTGGCAAGCACAGCAGTCAGCCCCTTCAGGAGAGCCTCAGCTGCGCGGGGAAGCCCTGCCCAAGATCCTTCCCTTCCCCCACAGCCCACATCTGGGGACTGACCGAGTAGAACCATCTGGCCATTGCAGCCCAAGTCAGGACAACCCTGAGGGGTGGAGAGAAGCTCCAGGGCTTCTCTGAGGAGTTGGCTGAGGCTGTCATGGGCTGAACTCTGTCCAGGGAAGGCCCTGAGCCCAGTGGGGATACTGGAGAAGGAGATAAGAAAGGTAAACCAGGGGCCAGAATGTCATGGGGGAAGATATGACCCCCTCAGTGGACAAGACTCCATCTTCTTCATCCCCAGATCTCTGGCCCTTAGCAAAGGAAGTGCCCTGCCTTTGCCCAGCAGAAAGCAAGAGACTAGAACTTTCTGAAAGTAAACTCTGTGAGAGGAGGTAGGTGCTCATTAGAGTGAGATGAATGAATGAAGTCCGGAAGGCCGTGTAAATGATAATAGCTCCATTTCTCAAGCCTCTAGCAGGAGTCAGGCACATTTACATATTAGCAGCTCATTTAATACAGTTAGGTAGCTTCGATCTGCTGACTTGCTGATGAGACTAGTTTAAGCTGCCCAAGGTCACTACGTGGAATTCACACCCAGCTCTGCCTGGCTCCCCCTGTGTGCTGTCCCCCTAAGCCCTGCCGCTCCTCATTAGGGGAGCCAGAGAGAGTAGCTGTCAAAGGTCTTCCGCAGGCAGCAAGCCCATGCTCCCCCTTCCAGGCGAGGGAGCACAGACACAGGGTCAGAGGGGCTCTGAGTAAACAGATGGGGATAAAGGTAAAATGACGGCGCCATTGCCATTATTCTGCCCTTAACCTCCCTCACGCTCTGTAGGCTCCTTCTTCCATTCCTTTCTTCCACAAACACTTACTGAGCACCTGCTGTGTGTCAGGCCCTGTGCTAGTACCAAAGCGAACACAGTGGACACCAAAGTCCTGCCTTCACGCAGCTTAGTGATGAACACAGGAGACAGCCATAATCAGGTGACTCCAGGATCAGGAACGGAGGGGTGGTGCAGACACTCCCACACGCTCGCTCTCCCTGCCGCAGACGCTGCCCCCAGCGCGGGAGAAAGCCCAGCGCTGGTGCATTTGTTCTGTTCCCAGAGGCCTTTGTGTTGCTGGGTGAGCCTGGGCTGCAGGCTGCTGTTGCCAAGCACCCGGAAGCCATCCTCCCCTTCCTGGCTTTTGTTTTGTGAAAACACATCTTTGGAGGAATTATGCTGTGTTGTCTGAAAAGAGGGAGGATATGGAGGGGGTGAGATGGAAGCAGCTGAAGTAGAAAACTGGGGAGCGTCTCCCAAGCAGAAAATGGTCAGTTTTGGGAGACAGGGACTATGCCCTGGGGGACCGCGGATGGGAGTGGCCATCGGGGACCCTACTTATCACACAGACTCCTGACTTTGACAAAGATGCAAATAGTCCCCTACACACACACACACACACACGCACGCATGCATGCATGCACACTTGGCAGAGACATTGTAGAGATAGACGTTACCTGTGTCTTCTGGGGTAGAACATAGACCAGAGGACCTAGCCTGACATATGTGGATTCTCAAGGTCCCCTGAGACCTTTGCTTGAGGGTGGGTGGAGCCCCAACATCCAGTGAGATGCACGCATGCATGCATGCACACTTGGCAGAGACATTGTAGAGATAGACGTTACCTGTGTCTTCTGGGGTAGAACATAGACCAGAGGACCTAGCCTGACATATGTGGATTCTCAAGGTCCCCTGAGACCTTTGCTTGAGGGTGGGTGGAGCCCCAACATCCAGTGAGATGGAATCTTGCAAACTGGAGACGACGTCCAGTTCCTCACCTGGTCTTCCTCACTTCCTGTTCAGACTCTTTTCCGGACAATTATATTTTGTCCAATCTTCCCCTTTGATCCTCCGCTCATTCCCTAACTCCAGGGTTGACCTTAGTCCAGAATCCATGACTGCTTTTCCAGCATATTCCCCCCGCCAGTGTCTGAGTTGTGGTGACAGGGGTAACACCCTGGGAGCGGCGGGGATATGAGAACAGCACTACCCATTGGGAAGCTGTGAGGATTAAATGAGGCAACCTGTGGGCAGCAGTTTATGCAGTGCCTGCCTGGTCCATGGAAAGCGCCCAGCAAACATGATCTCTTGTTATTAACGATCTCTCTAGGCAAGGGAAAGCAGGCACGCAGTCATAGAGGCATGGAAGGGCATGGCATGTTCAAACAGTTTGACAAGAAACAGTGGGTGCAGATTTTAATCATGCTCAGGCTCCTCTGTTCATGGATTTTCCCAGGCAAGAATACTTGCCAATTCCCTTTCCAGGGGATCTTCCCAATCCAGGGATCAAACCTGCATCTCTGGCTTTGGCAGGCAGATTCTTTACCCCTGAGCCACCAGGGAAGCTCATTTTTTAGGCAGGGATGTATATTTTAGAGAGTACACTGGGCCACAGTGTGGAGGATGGATCTGAGAGGGGAGAGACTCAAGAATATGCTGTTCCACGCCATTGACCCTGGTTGACGAGGATAGCCCTTCAGTATCTGGGCAGGCAACATAAGGAGAAGGAGAGTCCAGCCTATTTTCCAACAACATCTCATTTTTAGTGAGTAAGCAACTTTAGAATTATATTAATTGTTCTGTCAGGGAGGTGATACAGCAGGAAAGGGGGAAAAACCTGTAAAAAGATTACAAAATAGAAAACCCACTGATGTGGCCCTATAGATGATAGTGATTCAGGGAAGTGTCAAAATTTCCGAAATCCTGACACCTCCCCTCCCATCCCATGCTCCATCCACTGACCCAAGGAGGTCTATTTCTCAGCTTATGCATTAATTAGGACTCTGTATTGCAAGCAGCAAAACAAAATGCTGCTCAAACTGACTTCAACAGTCAAAGGAAGTTATTGCCATGCATCACTGAAAAGCCTAGAAGTATGGATTTCCCAGGTAGCACTAGTGGTAAAGAACCTGCTGCCAACACAGGAGGTGTAAGAGTCGTGGGTTCAGTCCATGGATTGGGAAGATCCCCTGGAGAAGGAAACAGCAACCCACTCCAGTATTCTTGCCTGGAGAATCCCATGGACAGGGGAACCTGGTGGGCTACCGTCCAGAGGGTCTCAAAGAGCCGGACATAACTGAATGACTTAGCATGTATGCACACTAGCTTCTGGTGAAGCTTGATCTAGTGGCTCAAACAATGTCATCTAAGACCCGGTCTCTATATGTCCTGCCTCCTACAATTTAGGTTTCAAACTCAGGCCTCACTGAAGGAGCCTCCAGTAGCTCTAGGCTTTCCATCAGGTTTAAATAGCTGTATTGGAGCCTAACTTCACATTCTACCCTACTCTTCCCAAGCCAAGAGGGAGTCTTTCTTCTAGTAGAAGAATTCCTCTTTCCCCCAAAGCCTCCCTTTCCCCCACGTCTCCTTGCTTCCTGTTGGCCCTGAGGGTTTACGCACCAGCCCTAAATCAGTCAAAGTGAAGGTGGGGGCTGGCATACACAGTCGTCTAAAGACCCCCCTACTACCACCAACACAATCACTCAAACCACGTGAAAGACAAAGGAGGAAGGGAGACCTCCCAGAGGAAACTCCGCAAGCAGTGGGGTAGGAGGACGTCCTTGGCAGACCAGTGGCTAAGACTCCAGGCTCCCAATGTAGGGGGCGTGGGTTCAATCCCTGGTCAGGGAACTCGATCTCACATTCCAAAACTAAGAGTTTGCAAGCCAGGAGATCCTGTGTGCCACAACTAAGACTTGGCATAGCCAAAAATAAGTAAGTGCTGTTTTAAAAAAAAGAAGTGGGGCACGGACGCAGGCCCACTCTGATTTCACCTCCTCCGTGTCCTCCTTCCTTTCCACGCCCCCTCCTCTGAGTTGGGGTTCCCATGCTTTACGCATAGGCCTCCCAGGGCTGTCCTCGGTATTCTCTCTCTCGAGCTGTCTCTTCCGCCTTCCCTTCCCTTCCACCATTTATCGATGGCCTTGATTTCCCACGACCAGTCTAGATGTCACTCCTGTGCCGTGAAACTGTAGACCCAGCTACCACTGGGCCTGCCCACTTGGAGGTGGCCCCGAACCCCACGGCTGGGTCTGAATCGCAGCTCATTCTCACTCCCCTCAACCTGTTTCCTGCCTGCGTTCTTGATCTCTGGTGGCCTCAGCCTACGGCCATTTGAAGCGGGATTTCAGTTCCCAGCCAGAGACGGACATGAGGCCACGACATGAGAGCACGGAATCCTGACCACCAGACCTCAGGAGGACAGTGCCCAGCGGCAAGGCCCGGCCCTTCGGCTTTGTCGAAATGAATGCCCACAAAGGGGAAAGGTGGTGAAACAGGTAGTGCTGATGAAGAGGAAAAGGGTACACGTGTATAGACACAGGGGTGGGCTCAGAGAATCTTGTCCTCAGGGTAGTTTGAATCACTTTTACGGGTCATTTATCCTGGGTTTTCTTTGACCAACCATCTTGCTTTGCCTAGTTCTCAGGCCATACTTCATCTATCTCAGGGTCCTCCCATGTGTGTGTATGTATCTCTTAGCCAGGATGGATTCCAGCAAAGAGGCGTATGGGTAGGTTCACATCACTGACTATGAGGTGACGCCTCTTCCCTTTTGACCACCAAGGACTTTTCAGAGGACATGTAGTCAGGAAGGTCTCCTTGACCTTGAGAATAAGAGACATGTGGTCTCTTATCTGGGTTGGGCTTAGCTTCTCTTCCTCTTCATCTTGGAATATCTATCCACACGGGCAAACTCTGGCTACTCAGCCTGGGGTCCAGCTATCTCCTGCCACATTCTCACCTTCATCACTGAGCTGGATCATCCCTGACCCCTTCCCTCCCTCATGGCCCAAATTTCATCAAGCCCCAGGCCATAAATCTCTCTAGATTCCATCTCCTTTTTTTGTAGCTCTACTGCCCTGCTCATATTATGTATTCAGGAAGTCCTAGGTGACCACTGGTCTCTATTTTAGCTAAGGCGCCATCCCCCATGCAGAAGACCGGCTCACTGCTCCTTTCATCCCCTTTGTGAATGAAAAATATGGTCTACCGGATCTGCAGCCACCAAGCCATTACATTACAGCTACCCTGATGGTACAAGCTGAGGAGACCCAGGATAAAAAAGCACAGGATACTGGCCCCAGAGAGCTGAGGTGCATATCAAAGGAATGATGGCAGTGAGCCCAGACTCTTGCATCTTCCCATACATAGAAAAGCACTAGATCCCTTAAATTGATATATCTGGTTTTCCTTAATTAACAGTAAATTTTTGATGTTCCAACTATTTGGTGCCTGTTGCAAAAACTCCTATGTATCCTGACTCCCCTCTTGCCTCTTTAGAGTAGTTTTTCCAAGTTATCTGAGATGCTCAGACATTATCTGAGGGGCTTAAGTCCTCAGTTTTGTTCACTGAATAAAACATAACTCTCTGGTTACAAAGGCTGGGGCTGATCGGTATTCTCTCTCTCGAGCTGTCTCTTCCGCCTTCCCTTCCCTTCCACCATTTATCGATGGCCTTGATTTCCCACGACCAGTCTAGATGTCACTCCTGTGCCGTGAAACTGTAGACCCAGCTACAACTGGGCCTGCCCACTTGGAGGTGGCCCCGAACCCCACGGCTGGGTCTGAATCGCAGCTCATTCTCACTCCCCTCAACCTGTTTCCTGCCTGCGTTCTTGATCTCTGGTGGCCTCAGCCTACGGCCATTTGAAGCGGGATTTCAGTTCCCAGCCAGAGACGGACATGAGGCCACGACATGAGAGCACGGAATCCTGACCACCAGACCTCAGGAGGACAGTGCCCAGCGGCAAGGCCCGGCCCTTCGGCTTTGTCGAAATGAATGCCCACAAAGGGGAAAGGTGGTGAAACAGGTAGTGCTGATGAAGAGGAAAAGGGTACACGTGTATAGACACAGGGGTGGGCTCAGAGAATCTTGTCCTCAGGGTAGTTTGAATCACTTTTACGGGTCATTTATCCTGGGTTTTCTTTGACCAACCATCTTGCTTTGCCTAGTTCTCAGGCCATACTTCATCTATCTCAGGGTCCTCCCATGTGTGTGTATGTATCTCTTAGCCAGGATGGATTCCAGCAAAGAGGCGTATGGGTAGGTTCACATCACTGACTATGAGGTGACGCCTCTTCCCTTTTGACCACCAAGGACTTTTCAGAGGACATGTAGTCAGGAAGGTCTCCTTGACCTTGAGAATAAGAGACATGTGGTCTCTTATCTGGGTTGGGCTTAGCTTCTCTTCCTCTTCATCTTGGAATATCTATCCACACGGGCAAACTCTGGCTACTCAGCCTGGGGTCCAGCTATCTCCTGCCACATTCTCACCTTCATCACTGAGCTGGATCATCCCTGACCCCTTCCCTCCCTCATGGCCCAAATTTCATCAAGCCCCAGGCCATAAATCTCTCTAGATTCCATCTCCTTTTTTTGTAGCTCTACTGCCCTGCTCATATTATGTATTCAGGAAGTCCTAGGTGACCACTGGTCTCTATTTTAGCTAAGGCGCCATCCCCCATGCAGAAGACTGGCTCACTGCTCCTTTCATCCCCTTTGTGAATGAAAAATATGGTCTACCGGATCTGCAGCCACCAAGCCATTACATTACAGCTACCCTGATGGTACAAGCTGAGGAGACCCAGGATAAAAAAGCACAGGATACTGGCCCCAGAGAGCTGAGGTGCATATCAAAGGAATGATGGCAGTGAGCCCAGACTCTTGCATCTTCCCATACATAGAAAAGCACTAGATCCCTTAAATTGATATATCTGGTTTTCCTTAATTAACAGTAAATTTTTGATGTTCCAACTATTTGGTGCCTGTTGCAAAAACTCCTATGTATCCTGACTCCCCTCTTGCCTCTTTAGAGTAGTTTTTCCAAGTTATCTGAGATGCTCAGACATTATCTGAGGGGCTTAAGTCCTCAGTTTTGTTCACTGAATAAAACATAACTCTCTGGTTACAAAGGCTGGGGCTGAGGGGAGGGAGAGGGATGGACTGAGAGTCTGGGATTGGTATGCAAACGATTACATTTTAAATGGATAAAAAAACAAGCTCCTACTGTATAGCACAGGGAACTATATTCAATATCCTGTGGTAAACCTTAATGAAAAAGAATATAAAAAAAGAATGTACATGCATATGTATAACTGTATAGCAGAGATTGGCATGATATTATAAATCAACTATACTGCAATAAAAACAAATAAGATCGACAACAGCAATGACAAAAAAAAAAAAAAACCCAAAACCTCATAACTCTCAACTCTTAGGTTGTATTTTTTTTGTTTTTGTTTTTTTCAGTTTACACCTTGTGGCTTTGTCCTGAGGTCAGGGTCTATGTCATGAACACTGCTGTACTGATCAGAGCCCAGGACAGTGTCAGGTACTTAAAGACTTCCACCAAAATGTGTGGATAGAACAAACAAATGGATGAATGATCAAAAAAAAGCAAGAGAATTATTCTTGGGAAAAAGAGGCAACCTGCCCGAAGGCCTGGGGGACAGGAGGTGACTTTGACCAACCACTGGAGAAGGGAATGTCAAACTGCTTTACTATTCTTGCCTTGAGAACCTCATGAACAGTATGAAAAGACAAAAAGATATGACACTGAAAGGTAAACTCCCCAGATCGGGAGGTGCCCAATACGCTACAGAAGAGTGAAGAGATAGCTCCAGAAAGAATGAAGAGACGGAGCCAAAGTGAAAAAAATACCCAGTTGTGTATGTGACTGGTGATGGAAGTAAACTCCAATGCTGTAAAGAACAATACTGCACAGGAACCTGGAATATTAGGTCCATGAATCAAGGCAAATTGGAAGTGGTCAAACAAGATGGCAAGAGTAAACATCAACATTTTAGGAATCAGTGAATTAAAATGGACTGGAATGGGTGGATTTAATTCAGGTGACCATTATATCTACTACTGTGGGCAAGAATCCCTTAGAAGAAACGGAGTAGCCCTCATAGTCAACAAGAGTCTGAAATGCAGTACTTGGGTGCAATCTCAAAAATGACAAAATGATCTCTGTCTGATCGTTTCCAAGGCAAACCATTCAATATCACAGTAATCCAAGTCTANGACATCCTGGAATGTGAAGTCAAGTGGGCCTTAGGAAGCATCACTACGAACAAAGCTAGTGGAGGTGATGGAATTCCAGTTGAGCTATTTCAAGTCCTAAAAGATTATGCTTTGAAAGTTCTACACTCAATATGTCAGCAAATTTGGAAAACTCAGCAATGGCCACAGGACTGGAAAAAGTCAGTTTTCATTCCAATCCCAAAGAAAGGCAATGCTAAAGAATGTTCAAACTACTGCACAATTGCACTCATCTCACACGCTAACCAGAGAAGGCAATGGCACCCCACTCCAGTACTTTTGACTGGAAAATCCCATGACCAGAGGAGCCTGATAGGCTGCAGTCCATGGGGTCGCTAAGAGTCGGACACGACTGAGCGACTTCACTTTCACTTTTCACTTTCATGCATTGGAGAAGGAAATGGCAGCCCACTCCAGTGTTCTTGCCTGTAGAATCCCAGGGATGGGGGAGCCTGATGGCCTGCCATCTATGGGGTCACACAGAGTCGGACACGACTGAAGCGACTTAGCAGCAGCAGCAGCAGCACATGCTAACAAAGTAATGCTCAAAATTCTCCAACTGAGGCTTCAACAGTACATAAACCGAGAAGTTCCAGATGTTCAAGCTGGCTTTAGAAAAGGCAGACAAACCAGAGATCAAATTGCCAACATCCACTGGATCATCGAAAAAGCAAGACAGTTCCAGAAAAACCTACTTCTGCTTTATTGACTATGCCAAAGCCTTTGACTGTGTGGATCACAATAAACTGTGGAAAATTCTAAAAAAGATGGGAATACCAGATCACCTGACCTGCCTCTAAAAAATCTGTATACAGGTCAAGAAGCAACAGTTAGAATCGGACACAGAACAGCGGACAGGTTCCAAATTGGGAAAGGAGTTCATCAAGGCTGGATATTGTCACCCTGTTTATTTAACTTATATGCAGAGTACATCTTGCGAAATGCTGGGCTGGATGAAGCACAAGCTGGAATCAAGACTGCTGGGAGAAATATCAATAACCTCAGATAAGCAGATGACACCATCCTTATGGCAGAAAGCAAAGAGGAATTAAAGAGCCTCTTGATTAAAGTGAAAGAGGAGAGTGAAAAAGCTGGCTTAAAACTCAGCATTCAAAAAATGAAAATCATGGCATCCTGTCCCATCACTTCATGGCAAAAAAATGGGGAAACAATGGAAACAGTGACAAACTTTATTTTCTTGGACTCCAAAATGACTGCAAATATTGACTACAGACATGAAATTAAAACACGCTTGCTTCTTGGAAGAAAAGCTATGACCAACTGAGACAGCATATTAAAAAGCAGAGATGTTACTTTGCCAACAAAGACTGATCTAGCCAAAGCTATGTTTTCCCCAGTAGTCATGTATGGATGTGAGAGTTGGATCATAGAGAAAGCTGAGTGCTGAAGAATTGATGCTTTTGAACTGTGATGTTGTAGAAGACTCTTGAGAGTCCCTTGGACTGCAAGGAGATCCAACCAGTTCATCCTAAAGGAAATCAGTCCAGAATATTCACTGGAATAGGACTGATGCTGAAGCTGAAGCTCCAATACTTTGGCCACCTGATGTGAAACACTGACTCATTGGAAAAGTCACTTCCCCTGACACTGGGGAAGATTGAAGGTAGGAGGAGATGGGGATGACAGAGGATGAGAAGGTTGGATTGCATCACCAACTTGATAGACATGAGTTTGAGCCATCTCCAGGAGTTCGTGATGAAGAGTGAAGCCTGGTGTGCTGCAGTCCATGGGGTCACAAAGGGTCAGACATGACTGAGCAGCTGAACTCAACTGAACTGATCAACCATGTGTGGGGCCTCCAGCAATTGAAACCCACCTCACACACGTTTAACACTAAGAGGGCTGCTCCCCGCCATGGTCAGGGCACTGCAGAGGCTCTTCCGGTGGGAGGTGGCCACTAGCAGAGGATTCCTAAAGACCCTTCGAATCCAAGGGCTCAGCTTTTCCTTTCAGCTCAGTACAGCTGGCCCCAGGTACCGCCTGGAGCAGCTATTAGTTGGACTGCTCCATTTCTTGTTTGAATTCATCAGAAAACTAGCACATTGACACAGGGGCCCTGGGAACAAAGTGGGCTTGTTTTTGCCCCACTTGGTCACACACGGGGCGTGAACAAGTAGGCTAAAGACACCTAGGATTTCAGTTACAGCAGCGACAATAAAGCTTCATCAGGGAGAAAGCAAAATGTGCCTGCTTGGCTCCAAAGACTCACAGTGTTTATGAACCTTCTGCGACTTGGCAGAGACGGCATGCTGGTGGCAAACACACAAATGTGGAAATATTAATAGATGTGTGGCTTCGTGACTTGGTTTTCTCTATGAGGTTGCTGTACTTTTATAGGCAAAGACTTGCTCTTACCTCTCTCCTGTTAAACAAGGCCTCCTTCAGCCCTTGACAGGCTTGGAAAGAAAGATAAGGAAGGAGAAGAAAACTTGGTTTTGTTGTGTTCTTGCCTGGGGTGATCCCTGGGTATTCCTAAATGTGATCTTATTTAAGCCTCATCATAACCCCCAAAAGAAGCATTTTCATCATCCCAATTTTACAGATGAAGAGACAAAGGCCCAGAGAAGTCTCCTGACTTGCGCAGAGGTTGAATGATTAGGGAGTGGCAATACTGGCCACGCAGGCAGGCACGTGTGCATGCTCAGCTGTGTCCGACTCTGCGACCCCATGGACTGTAGCCCTCCAGGCGCCTCTGTCCATGGGATTTCCCAGGCAAGAAAACTGGAGTGGGGTGCCATTTCCTCCTCTAGAGGATCTTTTCTTCCCACCCTTATTGTGCTGGTTGAACTCTTTTTTTTTTTTTCCAATACAAAGAGGTACCAAGAAGCAAACCAAAAATGAATTAAAATCTCCTTGGTCAAATCAGCTTTCTTAGACATTAAAAAAATCATTAAATATACTTATTTCATAATTTTATAATATATACATGTATCAAATCATTATGTTATATACCTAAAATGAATACCATGTTATATCAATTATATCTCAATAAAATTAGAAAACAAAATCTAAATTTAGAAAATGCAAGCAACAGGAAATTTTAAAAATTAAATGCTCTTCCCCTGTATTCCTCTCCCAAAGGCAATCTTTCCAACATTTTCTTGGAATTCCTTCCAATAAAAAAGAACATATGTAATCTGATATGTATGACTCAATTTTGTTTTTACACAAATGGAGTCGCCTGATGCTCCTGCAGCTTACTCTTTTTTTTTTTTTTAATTGTTTTTGACCCAGTAACCCATCTGAGAGAATCTTTCCATTTCAGCACAAAGCCATCCACCTTTTTTTTCCTGAACATGTAGGGTTCATATATTTTGCTCATTGGCAAATCTGATTAGTGATCTTTTTCTTATCAGACTCTCTAAAAATTGGTCAGTTCTTGGTCAACTTTATATGTTCCAAATATGTTTTTCTTGTTTTTTACTGTTTAATTTCAAATCCATGGAGGTCTTTCTTGTTTCTAGAGGTAGTTTGAACGATTGCCTCACATGGACTGTGGGCAGGGCGGAGGGGAGCTGTATTGCTTTTCTATTGCTGCTGCAACAAATCTCCACAGATTTAGTGGCTTAAAACAAATCAAATGTAGTGACTTAGAGTTCAGGAGTCTGGATGTCTAAATAGGGTCACAGGGGCTGTGTTCCTCCTTGAGGCTGGGGTAGAGGTGCAGGGCATGGGGAGAATCCACTCTTTCACCTTTCCCAATTTCCAGCTGCTGCTGCTAAGTCACCTCAGTCATGTCTGACTCTGTGCGACTCCAGAGACGGCAGCCCACCAGGCTTCCCCATCCCTGGGATTCTCCAGGCAAGAACACTGGAGTGGGTTGCCATTTCCTTCTCCAGTGCATGAAAGTGAAAAGTGAAAGTGAAGTCACTCAGTTGTGTCTGACTCCTAGCGACCCCATGGACTGCAGCCCACCAGGCTCCTCCATCCATGGGATTTTCCAGGCAAGAGTACTGGAGTGGGGTGCCATTGCCTTCTCCACAACTTCCAGAGATCACCTCGTTTATGGTCCTTTCTTCCACCTTTGAACCCAGCAACACAGCATCTTCTTTCCTCTCAGGCTTCTGTTCCCATCCTTTCATCTTTTCTCTCTCTGAGATGCTTATCACCTCTTTATAAGGGTCCTTGTCATTGCATTGGGCCATCCAGATAATCCAGGGTAATCTCCCCATCTCAAAACCATAAATTTAATCACATATTCACAAATTTCAGGCATTAGGAGAATCTTTGGGATGGGACAGGAGGAATTATTCAGAGAAAGGGAAGAGGGAGGAAGAAGCAATAGTAGTGCTCCAGAGCAAAAGCATAGCTCTCCCTCCATCTCCAGACCCCAGGAACACTCTGCACTTGGTGTGACCCAAGCCTCATCACAGACCTCTTCTTGCAACCCTACCTAAATGGAGACATCCTTACTCTTCAAGGCTTGTCACATTACCACGTCTGTTTCCTATTTGCCTCCCTGCCATAGGGCACAGGAACGGGTTATGGAAAGCAGACACCTGTGCTAGGAAATTAACTCCCCCAGCTGAGTTTTCCCCGCCTCACCAGGTTATAAGCTCCTGGAAGCCAGGGGTCAAAGCCTAGGCTTTTGTTGAGGGACTTCCCTGGTGGTCCAGTGGCTAAAACTCCATTCTCCCAGTACAGGGGGCCCGGGGTCCCATCCCTGGTCAGGAAACTAGATCCCACATGCTGCAACTAGGGCAACTAAAGATCCCATGTGCTGCAACTGAGGCCTGGTACAGCCAAATAAATAAGTAAAAAAATTTTTAATATTCATTTTTAGGCTGTTGTTGCACCCCAGCACCTTGAATGCGATTGGAAAGAAAAGGAAAGAAAAAAGGAAGCGGTATGGGGGATGTTGGGGGTGAGGGTGGGGGCAGCTGCTTCTCCCAGGCCCAGCAGCTCTCCCTGCTAAGTTCTGGGCCAACGCACTCTCTCCCTCCTCACCTGGGTTCCCCCTCCCCTGGGGCCCAGCTTGACTCCACTAGCCCCTTGGGTGACTGGGTCTTCTCAGAGGATGGGGCCCGTAGGCAGGTCCTGGAGCCACCTGCGAGCAAAGACCTTGCAGGAAGATCATGCCCTATTTTCTACTTAGGCGGATGGTGGAAACAGGAGAGCAATAAAAACATTTACCATGCAGTTGAAGCTCTTTGGGGATTCTGCCGGGAGCAGGATGACGGGAGCAATGGGCAGTTTCTGAGGTGGGGAGGAAGTTCTGCTATTGTCTTGTTCAGGTACTTTATCTCAGAGGCAGGGGAGTTGACAGGATGACTTCTCAACATTTCTTCCAGCCTGACACGGTCATAACCTCCACATCCCCACCCCTGCAAAGCTGCCTCAGGCCTCTTACTCTGAAACTTCCAGCCTTGAGACTCCTTGGGCAGATGGCCATGAATTTTTACCTCGTGATTGTAAAAATAGCACATATCACTTAAAATAACAAACTCAGAAAAACACAAATAAGCAGGAAAAAATGATAGCCATAATCCAGATATTCAGCTGGAATCATAGTTTCCATTTAAGCCCATTTCCTTTTGTGAGTTTGTAAGTCCTGTAAAAGGCTTCTTTCTGGGGTCTTCTGGGAGCTCAGTTCAGTTACTCAGTCATGTCCAAATCTTTGCAGCCCCATTGATAGCAGCACACCAGGCCTCCCTGTTCATCACCAACTCCTGGAGTTTACTCAAACTCATGTCCATTGAGTCAGTGATGCCATCCAACCATCTCATCCTCAGTCATCCCCTTCTCCCACCTTCAATCTTTCCCAGCATCAGGGTCTTTTCAAATAAGTCAGCTCTTCGCATCAGGTGGCCAAAGTATTGGTGTTTCAGCTTCAGCATCCGTCCTTCCAATGAATATTCAGGACTGATTTCCTTTAGGATGGACTGGTTGGATCTCCTTGCAGTCCAGGGGATTCTCAAGAGTCTTCTCCAACACCACAGTTCAAAAGCAACAATTCTTTGGTGCTCAGCTTTCTTTATGGTCCACCTCTCACATCCATACATGACACTGGAAAAACCATACCTTTGACTAGACGGACCTTTGTTGGCAAAGTAGTGTCTCTGCTTAATATGCTGTCTAGTTGGTCATAACTTTCCTGCCAAGGAGTAGCATCTTTTAATTTCATGGCTGCAGTCACCATCTGCAGTGATTTTGGAGCCCAAAAAAATAAAGTCTATCATGATTTCCACGGTTTCCCCATCTGTTTGCTATGAAGTGATGGGACCAGATGCCATAATCTTAGTTTTCTGAATGTTGAGTTTTAAGCCAACTTTTTCACTCTCTTCTTTCACTTTCATCAAGAGGCTCTTTAGTTCTTCGCTTTCTTCCATAAGGGTGGTGTCATCTGCATATCTGAGGTTATTGATATTTCTCCCAGCAATCTTGATTCCAGCTTGTGCTTCTGCCAACCCAGCATTTCTCATGATGTACTCTGCATAGAAGTTAAATAAGCTGGGTGACAATATACAGCCTTGACGTATTCCTTTCTCTATTTGGAGCTAATCTGTTGTTCCATGTCCAGTTTGAACTGTTGCTTCCTGACCTGCATACAGATTTCTCAAGAAGCAGGTCAGGTGGTCTGGTATTACCATCTCTTTCAGATTTTTCCAGTTTGTTGTGATCCACACAGTCAAAGGCTTTGGCATAGTCAATAAAAGCCCAGTAGATGTTTTTGTGGAACTCTCTTGGTTTTTCTATGATCCAGCGGATGTTGGCAATTTGATCTCTGGTTCCTCTGCCTTTTCTAAATCCAGCTTGAACATCTGGAAGTTCATGGTTCACATATCGTTGAAGCCTTGCTTGGAAAATTTTGAGCATTATTCTATGAGTGTGTGAGATGAGTACAATTGTACGGTAGTTTGAGCATTCTTTGGCATGGCCTTTCTTTGGGATTGGAATGAAAACTGACCTTTTCCAGTCCTGTGGTCACTGTAGAGTTTTCCAAATTTGCTGACATATCAAGTGCAGCATCATCTTTTAGGATTTGAAATAGCTCAACTGGAATTCCATCACCTCCACTAACTTTGTTCGTAGCAATGCATTCTAAGGCCCACTTGACTTTGCATTCCAGGATGTCTGGCTCTAGGTGAGTGAGCATATCATTGTGATTATCCAGCAGACCTGTAAGGAGATACCCAACGTGTCTTCTAGGAAGACGGTGTCAATAGATCAGCTGGCTACCTCTGTGTGTCCCCAGTGACATGTGCTACTTTCATTCCATCCCCCACCACTCGGGATGGGGTTAGACAACCTTCCTCTGAGGTGCCCCTGGGCCCTTAGGGAAGATTTCAGCTCCATACTGAATGAGAACAGATCTGGGGTTCTATTTGGCGGGGATGGGAGGGAAGGTGGAGTAGGCTATTGCATGAACCTCCCCAAAGTCTCCTACTTGGAGAGGAGACCTCTTGACCCCTTTCCTCTCTTCCTGTTGCCCCTCTGATTCTTCACCTCCTTCTGCTCAGAAATCCAGCTTATCCCCTTCTGGGAACGACCTCTCTTCCTCAAATGAGAAATTCTTAAAACTACTCCTATGCCTCCTACATTCCCAGCCTCTGGCTTCAAATGACCAAGTCTTTTCCCAAGCTGCCAGCTGTTCCTGCTCCAGAGAGGAAAAGCTGGTTTTCCTGGGAGGTAGAGTGCAGGGGGGGGCAAAGGGGAGCCCTGTGTTCTGGGGTGCAGGTGTGGCAGGCAGGGAATGGGGGTGGTCTTCCATATAGCTGCTTCACCCAACAGTGCATCTAAGAAAGAACCTACCTCCCTACACCAAGACTAATTTCTTCCTGGAAAAAACCCCACAACCATACAAATAATATTTGACCCACATAAGAAATTAATATTCTTCCCATTACTGTACTCGTAACTCTATTTCCTGTGAGCAAACACCCTGACCTTATTAGCCCAAGAGAACATTTACCTTCTCTCTGTCAAGGTTAGATGACAAGATATCCCTCATTAACTTGACAAAAAAGCATATGGCTTTAATTGCTTGGAAGAGAAATAGGGGTGGGTGTGGGGCGATGGCTAGAGCAGGGTGACAAGTCTCCTTTCAATCTATCACACATATCTTTAACAGACTTGAAATCATACATTTTTGTAGCCTGCTTTTTTTTTTTTTTGGCAATATGGTAAGCATTATCCCACATTTTAAAACCCTCTCTACACACCTTATCTTATATAAACCCCATTTTAAATGATGGTATAACATTCCACTGTAGAACAGAGCAAAGAGTGGAATTTTTAGGGGAAGAAAGTCAATGTTTCAGGATTATTCTTGCTAAAATAAATCCTTATGAGGCCTAATAAATAGCTTAGGAATGGCTGGAGACTTTCCAAAGAAATTGCTAAGAGGAAACAGCCTTTTTAGACTGGGAGTGAGGCTCTAAGTTATCAAATGGTGTGCAGAAGGTGTTGATGCCAGCCCTGCTGTAACCACATAAGCTGGGTCAAGAAACATATCATAGGAGGAGCCCAGGTAGAAGGGTTAACCAGATTCAAAAGACACGTTAGCTGCCTGATTGGCAGCAGCCACCAATCTATCCCCAGTGAGCAGAACTGGAGACATTTCATCCGGACACAGACAGACAGTTGTGTTACTGGATAGGAGTGGACAGGCCTGGGGCCAGCAAATTTCTTACTTTGAACTCTGACCACCTCTGAGACCGTGTAGCCCTTGGTTCTCAACCCTGACCTCATTAAGGGAAAAAACAAAGAAAATCCCCAGGACTTATCACATTCTGATCAAAGGAAAAAAAATTGATCTTTTTGCTCTGGAGAATCCTAGAGAAAGACAATGCTTTCTGTTCATTTTTTTTTTTTTTTTTCCCAGTTTCATTACCCAAGAAAGCATTTCTGGAGGCAAGAGACAGGGGTGGGCTCTAAGACCTCTAATTGGCCCTCCCTTCCACTCTGGGGAAAATTAGGAATCTATGTTCCTTAGGCAGAGCTTGGCAGGGATATCAATAATTTTACAGAGCATTTTATGCCCAGGTTTTTTGTTTATTTGTTTTTAATCTTGCAAAGCTTGTTTTCAGGTCTCATCATCAGTGAGACTTGGTTAATGAGACAGGAATCTTGAAGTGGCAAGAACTCTGCTTCTGGTTGCCTCCAGGTCTTCCTGGAGGTCTCCATCAGACTTTCATCCAGATACTTACAGAGGACCTTCCAGGGAAGCAATAGGGAGCTCACTGTCCCATTAGGACCCCCTATGCCCTTCCCAGAAGGCCAGCCTAAACAGAGTTGGCTTGGGACGCAGCAGCAAGCTGCAGAAGAAACCCAACTCCACATTCAGTTCAGTTCAGCCGCTCAGTCATGTCCGACTCTTTGCGACCCCATGGACTGCAGCACGCCAGGCCTCCCTGTCCATTGCCAACTCCCAGAGTTTACCCAAACTCATGTCCATCGAGTTGGTGATGCCATCCAACCATCTCATCCTCTGTTGTCCCCTTCTCCTCCTGCCTTCAATCTTTCCCAGCATCAGAGTCTTTTCAAATGAGTCAGTTCTTCGCATCAGGTGACCAAAGTATTAGAGTTTCAGCCTCAGTGTCAGTCCTTCTAATGGGTATGTCACAGCTTCCCACAGCCTTCCCTGAAATAGTCCACCTCCTCCTGACCCTCCCCACCAACCCCCCGGCAACATCTAATCAGTCAGTAAAACCTATCAACACACCCCCCCAAGTTTGTCTCCGGTCCACTTCTCTTCCTCCCTGGCACCAACTTCCCAGAGCAGGAGCAACCTCCTCACTGGCCTTGTTGTTGTTGCTGTTCAGTCACTCAGTCATGTCCAACTCTTCCTGACCCCATGGACTGCAGCACACCAGGCTTCACTGTCCTTCACCATCTCCCGGAACTTGCTCAGATTCATGTCCATTGAATCAGTGATGCCATCCAACCATCTCATCCTCTGTTGGCCCCTCTCCTCCTGCCTTCAATCTTGCCCAGCATCAGGGTCTTTTACAATGAGTCAGCTCTTCGTATCAGGTGGTCAAAGTATTGAAGCTTCAGATTCAGCATTAGTCCTTCCAATGAATATTCAGCACTGATCTCCTTTAGGATTGACAGGTTTGATCTCCTTGCAGTCCAAGGGACTCTCAAGAGTCTTCTCCAGACCACAGTTCAAAAGCATCAATTCTTCAGTGCTCGGCTTTCTTTATGGTCCAACTCTCACATCCATACATGACCACTTGAATAACCATAGCTTTGACTAAATGGACCTTTGTCAGCAAAGTAATGTCTCTGCTTCTCTTCCGAGGAGCAGGTGTCTTATTTCATGGCTGCAGTTATCATCCACAGTGATTCTGGAGCCTGAGAATCTAAAGTCTGTCACTGTTTTCATTGTTTCCCCATCTATTTGCCATGAAGTGATGGGACCGGATGCCATGATCTTCATTTTTTGAATGCTGAGTTTTAAGCCAACTTTTTCACTCTCCTCTTTCACCTTCATCAAGAGGCTCTTTAGTTCCTTGTTGCTTTCTGCCGTAAGGGTGGTGTCACCTGCAGATCTGAGGTTATTGATATTTCTTCTAGCAATCTTGATTTCAGGTTGTGCTTCATCCAGCCCAGAATTTTGCATGATGCACACTGTATATAAGTTAAATAAACAGGGTGACAATATACAGTCTTGACGAACTCCTTTCCCAATTTGGAACCAGTCCATTATTCCATGTCCATTTTTAACTGTTGCTTCTTGACCTGCATACAGGTTTTGCAGGAGGCAGGTAAGGTGGTCTGGTATTCCCATCACATAAAAGAATTTTCCACAGTTTGTTGTGATCTACACAGTCAAAGACCTTAGTATAGTCATTGAAGCAGAAGTAGATGTTTTTCAGGAATTCTCTTGCTTTTTCTATGATCGCTGGTCTACCAACCTGCAAGCTTTCTGCCTCAGTCTGTTTCGAGGCCATGGACAGCAGAGTCTTTCTATGCTGAGAACTTCTGATTTGAAGATGGCATCCAATTAGCAATCCCTCTTTCTATTACTGGAAATAATCTAACAGTGAAAAGGAGCTGAGAAAGGAAAAACTCCATTTTGAGTGCAAGTAGGAGATGCTTAAAACACAAAATAGGTAGAAGAGCTGCCCCCAAAGCAGAGGCACTCAGGTAATTCCTGGTAGTCCAGTAGTTAGGTCTCCATGCTTTTACCAGGTTCAATTCCTGGTCAGGGAACTAGGATCTTGCAAGATGCATGGCACAGAGGAAAAAAAAAAAAAAAAGGAAGTGGAGTGAGGACAGTTTGCTGCAGAGTCTCAGGGACAACCTGCAAAACACTCATCAGAAGGCAGAGGGCACGCCTAGCGGCGCGCTAGGAAAGCCCTTGTTTGCAAGAGCAGGAAGCAGGTACACGTGCTGGTGGCTCGGGTTCTGCGGGACCAGGACTAAATGAGGCATCACGCAGGCAAGCTGTTTGTAGGAAGTGATCTGTCTCTGTGGCAATAGGGGAGCAGAGGCTTTACACTGGGAAAAGCATCACCACTGGCTGGAGACAATTCAGGTGGCGGTTGCTAAGATTAACCCTGAGTCATAAGGAAAATTCAGTCCACCTAGAAGGCAGCCTTGGCCACTCTCAGACAGAAGGTCCAAGGGAAAGGGTAAAAGAAATCACCTGCTCTAATGATGAATCATCTAAACAAAGATTTGACAAGAAAAAAGGAGGGAGAAAAAAGAGAAAACAACAGCAAGACAAAGGCACATCAAAAAAAATATTACCACAGAGCATATGAAAATTCTAACCAGAAAATTAAGAAAACATAGTGAAGAGTCATTTTAAATGATGGTATAACATTCCACTGTAGAACAGAGCAAAGAGTGGAATTTTTAGGGGAAGAAAGTCAATGTTTCAGGATTATTCTTGCTAAAATAAATCCTTATGAGGCCTAATAAATAGCTTAGGAATGGCTGGAGACTTTCCAAAGAAATTGCTAAGAGGAAACAGCCTTTTTAGACTGGGAGTGAGGCTCTAAGTTATCAAATGGTGTGCAGAAGGTGTTGATGCCAGCCCTGCTGTAACCACATAAGCTGGGTCAAGAAACATATCATAGGAGGAGCCCAGGTAGAAGGGTTAACCAGATTCAAAAGACACGTTAGCTGCCTGATTGGCAGCAGCCACCAATCTATCCCCAGTGAGCAGAACTGGAGACATTTCATCCGGACACAGACAGACAGTTGTGTTACTGGATAGGAGTGGACAGGCCTGGGGCCAGCAAATTTCTTACTTTGAACTCTGACCACCTCTGAGACCGTGTAGCCCTTGGTTCTCAACCCTGACCTCATTAAGGGAAAAAACAAAGAAAATCCCCAGGACTTATCACATTCTGATCAAAGGAAAAAAAATTGATCTTTTTGCTCTGGAGAATCCTAGAGAAAGACAATGCTTTCTGTTCATTTTTTTTTTTTTTTTTCCCAGTTTCATTACCCAAGAAAGCATTTCTGGAGGCAAGAGACAGGGGTGGGCTCTAAGACCTCTAATTGGCCCTCCCTTCCACTCTGGGGAAAATTAGGAATCTATGTTCCTTAGGCAGAGCTTGGCAGGGATATCAATAATTTTACAGAGCATTTTATGCCCAGGTTTTTTGTTTATTTGTTTTTAATCTTGCAAAGCTTGTTTTCAGGTCTCATCATCAGTGAGACTTGGTTAATGAGACAGGAATCTTGAAGTGGCAAGAACTCTGCTTCTGGTTGCCTCCAGGTCTTCCTGGAGGTCTCCATCAGACTTTCATCCAGATACTTACAGAGGACCTTCCAGGGAAGCAATAGGGAGCTCACTGTCCCATTAGGACCCCCTATGCCCTTCCCAGAAGGCCAGCCTAAACAGAGTTGGCTTGGGACGCAGCAGCAAGCTGCAGAAGAAACCCAACTCCACATTCAGTTCAGTTCAGCCGCTCAGTCATGTCCGACTCTTTGCGACCCCATGGACTGCAGCACGCCAGGCCTCCCTGTCCATTGCCAACTCCCAGAGTTTACCCAAACTCATGTCCATCGAGTTGGTGATGCCATCCAACCATCTCATCCTCTGTTGTCCCCTTCTCCTCCTGCCTTCAATCTTTCCCAGCATCAGAGTCTTTTCAAATGAGTCAGTTCTTCGCATCAGGTGACCAAAGTATTAGAGTTTCAGCCTCAGTGTCAGTCCTTCTAATGGGTATGTCACAGCTTCCCACAGCCTTCCCTGAAATAGTCCACCTCCTCCTGACCCTCCCCACCAACCCCCCGGCAACATCTAATCAGTCAGTAAAACCTATCAACACACCCCCCCAAGTTTGTCTCCGGTCCACTTCTCTTCCTCCCTGGCACCAACTTCCCAGAGCAGGAGCAACCTCCTCACTGGCCTTGTTGTTGTTGCTGTTCAGTCACTCAGTCATGTCCAACTCTTCCTGACCCCATGGACTGCAGCACACCAGGCTTCACTGTCCTTCACCATCTCCCGGAACTTGCTCAGATTCATGTCCATTGAATCAGTGATGCCATCCAACCATCTCATCCTCTGTTGGCCCCTCTCCTCCTGCCTTCAATCTTGCCCAGCATCAGGGTCTTTTACAATGAGTCAGCTCTTCGTATCAGGTGGTCAAAGTATTGAAGCTTCAGATTCAGCATTAGTCCTTCCAATGAATATTCAGCACTGATCTCCTTTAGGATTGACAGGTTTGATCTCCTTGCAGTCCAAGGGACTCTCAAGAGTCTTCTCCAGACCACAGTTCAAAAGCATCAATTCTTCAGTGCTCGGCTTTCTTTATGGTCCAACTCTCACATCCATACATGACCACTTGAATAACCATAGCTTTGACTAAATGGACCTTTGTCAGCAAAGTAATGTCTCTGCTTCTCTTCCGAGGAGCAGGTGTCTTATTTCATGGCTGCAGTTATCATCCACAGTGATTCTGGAGCCTGAGAATCTAAAGTCTGTCACTGTTTTCATTGTTTCCCCATCTATTTGCCATGAAGTGATGGGACCGGATGCCATGATCTTCATTTTTTGAATGCTGAGTTTTAAGCCAACTTTTTCACTCTCCTCTTTCACCTTCATCAAGAGGCTCTTTAGTTCCTTGTTGCTTTCTGCCGTAAGGGTGGTGTCACCTGCAGATCTGAGGTTATTGATATTTCTTCTAGCAATCTTGATTTCAGGTTGTGCTTCATCCAGCCCAGAATTTTGCATGATGCACACTGTATATAAGTTAAATAAACAGGGTGACAATATACAGTCTTGACGAACTCCTTTCCCAATTTGGAACCAGTCCATTATTCCATGTCCATTTTTAACTGTTGCTTCTTGACCTGCATACAGGTTTTGCAGGAGGCAGGTAAGGTGGTCTGGTATTCCCATCACATAAAAGAATTTTCCACAGTTTGTTGTGATCTACACAGTCAAAGACCTTAGTATAGTCATTGAAGCAGAAGTAGATGTTTTTCAGGAATTCTCTTGCTTTTTCTATGATTGCTGGTCTACCAACCTGCAAGCTTTCTGCCTCAGTCTGTTTCGAGGCCATGGACAGCAGAGTCTTTCTATGCTGAGAACTTCTGATTTGAAGATGGCATCCAATTAGCAATCCCTCTTTCTATTACTGGAAATAATCTAACAGTGAAAAGGAGCTGAGAAAGGAAAAACTCCATTTTGAGTGCAAGTAGGAGATGCTTAAAACACAAAATAGGTAGAAGAGCTGCCCCCAAAGCAGAGGCACTCAGGTAATTCCTGGTAGTCCAGTAGTTAGGTCTCCATGCTTTTACCAGGTTCAATTCCTGGTCAGGGAACTAGGATCTTGCAAGATGCATGGCACAGAGGAAAAAAAAAAAAAAAAGGAAGTGGAGTGAGGACAGTTTGCTGCAGAGTCTCAGGGACAACCTGCAAAACACTCATCAGAAGGCAGAGGGCACGCCTAGCGGCGCGCTAGGAAAGCCCTTGTTTGCAAGAGCAGGAAGCAGGTACACGTGCTGGTGGCTCGGGTTCTGCGGGACCAGGACTAAATGAGGCATCACGCAGGCAAGCTGTTTGTAGGAAGTGATCTGTCTCTGTGGCAATAGGGGAGCAGAGGCTTTACACTGGGAAAAGCATCACCACTGGCTGGAGACAATTCAGGTGGCGGTTGCTAAGATTAACCCTGAGTCATAAGGAAAATTCAGTCCACCTAGAAGGCAGCCTTGGCCACTCTCAGACAGAAGGTCCAAGGGAAAGGGTAAAAGAAATCACCTGCTCTAATGATGAATCATCTAAACAAAGATTTGACAAGAAAAAAGGAGGGAGAAAAAAGAGAAAACAACAGCAAGACAAAGGCACATCAAAAAAAATATTACCACAGAGCATATGAAAATTCTAACCAGAAAATTAAGAAAACATAGTGAAGAGACCTCAGGAAAGAGATGGAAACGACAGGAGGAAATGAATCCTGAGCTGACAGAGCTCGGGGAAGAAGTGGAAGGAAAAAAAAAGTTTAATCTTCATTCTTAAAAAGAAGTCTAAAATCTGAAGGAGAAAAAATTACTGTTAGAAAATCAGTAAGAGATTTCTGGATCAAGATTTTGGAGTAGAAGGATGTGCACTCATCTCCTCCTCTGAGAGCACCAGAATCGCAACTCACTGTTGAATGGCCATTGACAGGAGGAACCTACCAAAACAGATACCCCACGTCCAAAGACAAAGAAGAAGCCACAGCAAAAGTCAGTAAGAGAAAGCAAGAGAAAAAAGGAAAGTCAGAAAATTAAAAGAAAATAGAGAACTAGAGAGAAAATGAGAGAAACCAAAGACAAAGAAGATCTGTTGTCCTTGCATTCAATACCTCTGAAAGGACGCAGAAGAAACTGGCAACATGATTTGCTTTTAGGGAGGAAAATTAAGTCATGGGGGTCAGTGGATGGGTGGATGAGAGGAGGGTAAGGATGGAAGGGAGAATTCTTGATCTTTTAACCTTTTGACCCGTATGAACGTATTAGCTCCTCAAAAAAATTCTCACTAAGTGATCCTTACAACCCGCCAACACACACACACACACACACACACACACTCTCTCTCTCTCTCTCTCTCTCTAATCTGATTGTGTAACTCTCTTCACTTAAAACCCTACAATCGTTCTCATCAGTGTTAGGATAAAGAGCATACATACATTTCACAATGGTTTATTAGTAGGGCAACCATAGAATCTACTGCCCAACAAGACATTTAAAAAAAAAAAAAATAATAATTTATTTGGCTGTGCTGGGTCTTAGTTGTGGCATGCGGGATCTAGCTCCCTGACCAGGGATGGAATCCAGGCCCCCTGCATCGGGAGCATGGAGTCTTAACCATTGAATCACCAGGGAAGTTCCAATAGCGCACTTTTGAGGTTGAAAGGAGATGCGACAGATGTAACGCAAGACTAAGGTCACTTATAAGGCAGGTCACGATGTGGTACTTACTGCCCTCTCCAGCCTCAGTTCTCACCTTCCAGCCCTTCTCACCCTAGCCATGCTCCAGACCTCCCCACACATGTGCTCTCCCTACCGTAGTGTCTCTCTTCCAGTCCCCCACTGTCTCAGGGATGAAGGGCAATCAAAATGAGGAACTTGCTGCCTCCAGGGTATCTGGCTCTGCCCAGGAATCGGAAACCAGGCTCCAGCACACAGCAGCCTGCCTGTGTTCAAGATGAAATGTCTTCAGATCTCCACCCAGGGACAGAGTGATAGCTAGCTCAGGGATGTCTTTTCCCATCCAGACTTTTAAAAACTTAATTTATTGGGCTGTGCCAGATCTTAGCTGTGGCATAAGGAATCTTTAGTTGTGGCATGGGAACTCTTAGTTGTGCCATGTGGGAGTTCCCCGACCAGGGATTGAATCCACACCTCCTGCACTGGGAGAACAGAGTCTCAACCACTGGACCACCTGGGAAGTCCCTTTGCATCTGGTTTTATACATTTACCTTGGCTCCCCCTTGGCTCCACCTTCTGTGCAGAGCCAAATCTGCAAGAAGACCCTTCTGTACCGTTTCAGCCATGCCTGGCCTTAGTACCTTCTGTGCACAGCTGTGACAAGCTGGAGCCACACTCCCAACCTCCCAGCATGAGCACTCACTAAGCAATTGCCCTGGAAACTGTAATTCCCAGTGTGTAATTTCCATTAGCAACTTCATTTTAAAATCTCAAGCTACCAGGTGCTACCCCAGCACTCCAATAGGCAAACACCCTAAGAACTCCCCCATTAAAAGACAAGGAAATGTTTTCCTCCTTCAGCTCAAGATTTCCAAAATTGTTACATCCCTACACGTGGACTTGGAGAAGAATTGAAGAAGGAGAAGATCGGGGTCCTAGGATACTTGGGCAAGAGCACGGCTCTCTTCTTTTCCTGTGACTGGCCTCTGAAGCCCCACCCACTCTAAGAAGTTGAAGGGAAGACCCCCCAACTGACCTCAGTATTTTGCTGGAAAGTTTCGTCTCAGGTTCAAAGGATTTGTTAATGAAATAAGCCACTTTTACATACAAATAAATAATACAGATATTTATTAGAGAATTATCTAGCTTCCTTTCAACATGCTAACATTAACAGAAAAGAGAAATAGAAAGAGCAGAGAATACATCACCAAATTGGGTTTTGACCAACATCCAGACTCAAACATCACTGGGAAGTCCTGTGTCACAGCACATCTGAAGTCCCAATTGGGAAAGAGTCCCAGGCAGCATGTCCACTCTAGTACCTTCTGTGCACAGCTGTGACAAGCTGGAGCCACACTCCCAACCTCCCAGCATGAGCACTCACTAAGCAATTGCCCTGGAAACTGTAATTCCCAGTGTGTAATTTCCATTAGCAACTTCATTTTAAAATCTCAAGCTACCAGGTGCTACCCCAGCACTCCAATAGGCAAACACCCTAAGAACTCCCCCATTAAAAGACAAGGAAATGTTTTCCTCCTTCAGCTCAAGATTTCCAAAATTGTTACATCCCTACACGTGGACTTGGAGAAGAATTGAAGAAGGAGAAGATCGGGGTCCTAGGATACTTGGGCAAGAGCACGGCTCTCTTCTTTTCCTGTGACTGGCCTCTGAAGCCCCACCCACTCTAAGAAGTTGAAGGGAAGACCCCCCAACTGACCTCAGTATTTTGCTGGAAAGTTTCGTCTCAGGTTCAAAGGATTTGTTAATGAAATAAGCCACTTTTACATACAAATAAATAATACAGATATTTATTAGAGAATTATCTAGCTTCCTTTCAACATGCTAACATTAACAGAAAAGAGAAATAGAAAGAGCAGAGAATACATCACCAAATTGGGTTTTGACCAACATCCAGACTCAAACATCACTGGGAAGTCCTGTGTCACAGCACATCTGAAGTCTCAATTGGGAAAGAGTCCCAGGCAGCATGTCCACTCAGCGGGTGAGACTTCCAAGATTGCAGTTCAGGGTTCCGGCTTCTAATCCCAGGACAGAAGCAAACTGATAGCATCATCAATCTGTCACCAAAATGCAAGCCTGGTTTCATGTTAATGCTGCTTGTTTTGTTGTGTAAAACTTGGAACGTAGTTAAGCCTGGGGCTTGGTTGGCCAAGGCCCCTCCAGGGTCTCAACAATCTCAAGATTCCGCCCCCATTTTAACTCTGGTGCTGCGGGTCTTGCCCTCACAGCAGGCAGTCACTCCCAGGCAGGCAGTGTCCAGGCAGGTTAGAAGCAAGGTCAGAGGCCTGCTCTGCTTTGTCTCTGAAGACTAAACAAGATTATTCACTTAATTTCCCCAACACTCAGCTGGAGCTAGCCTCACCTCTCCCTCCATCAGTGTCTTCATGAGGATCAGCAGTGACATAATTGAAGCTGCAAGTCCTGTACGTTGCACGTAATAGGCAGCCGTGATGCTTGTTCCCCACCTTCTGCCTTCTGGCATCCCTCATCTAGAGAACCTGACTGTGTCGTCAGGACTTCTCTACAGCATTACTCAATAAAATGGAATCGGCAGCCCTGCTGATTGGGACACTGGTTTGCTGGGAATGGAACGGTATAGTGTTGACATTTGCAGAAAGCTTTCTTGCTAAACTTTAAACACTGCTGGTCTAATTCAGCTAGCCTTGCCTGCTAGTGATATTCCTATACCTATGATGGACACGCTGAGTTCTATCACACACCTGGGGAGAGGGCAGGATAATTGGCTCCTTTTAGAGTTCCAGCAAAGTTAGATAGACACCAAGTCCATTTTACCAGGAGGGGAATTAACATATATTGAGTGTTATCTGTCTGGCACATAGGAGGAATTCAATAAATATCGACAAGCTGAATAATGTGAAGGAATAAATTAATTAATTGCACAGGCCAGGATAAAGTATGCATTTTTACTTCATACTGTTTGTCTTGCGAGGTATGAATGGCAAACTTCAACTGCTGATGTATGTATTTGGGTGCAGTGGTATGTCAGGCCCTTTGCTAGGTTCTGGGGATATAACTATATGCAAAACCAAGCCTCTCTGCTTTCTGAGACCTCTCAATGCAGAGAAGGTGACAAAGAAGAAATGGGAGTATTACTTGTATTGGTCAGTCTCCTGAGGCTGCCATAACAAAATACTATAGGCTGAAAAACTTAAACAGCAGGAATTTATTTCCCCAGAGCTATGGAAGCTGCAAGCGGTGAATTTAACTCAGATGACCATTATATCTACTACTGTGGGCAGGAATCCCTCAGAAGAAATGGAGTAGCCATCATGGTCAACAAAAGAGTCCGAAATGCAGTACTTGGATGCAATCTCAAAAATGACAAAATAATCTCTGTTCGTTTCCAAGGCTAACCATTCAATATCACAGTGATCCAAGCCTATGCCCCAACCAGTAATGCTGAAGAAGCTGAAGTTGAACGGTTCTTTGAAGACCTACAAGACCTTTTAGAACTAACACCCACAAAAGATGTCCTTTTCATTATAGGGGACTGGAATGCAAAAGTAGGAAGTCAAGAAACACCTGGAGTAACAGGCAAATTTGGCCTTGGAGTACAGAATGAAGCAGGGCAAAGGCTAATAGAGTTTTGCCAAGAGAATGCACTG
>SJYT01079746.1:118219-142916 GCA_006410635.1 Cephalophus harveyi | reverse complement strand
GAGCATTCTTTTGCATTGCCTTTCTTTGGAATTGGAATGAAAACTGACCTTTTCCAGTCCTGTGGCCACTGCTGAGTTTTCCAAATTTGCTGGCAGATTGAGTGCAGCACTTTCACAGCATCATCTTTCAGGATTTGAAACAGCTCAACTGGAATTCCATCACCTCCACTAGCTTTGTTCGTAGTGATGCTTTCTAAGGCCCACTTGACTTCACATTCCAAGATGTCTGGCTCTAGATTAGTGATCACATCATCATGATTATCTGGGTCATGAAGATCTTTTTTGTACAGTTCTTCCGTGTATTCTTGCCACCTCTTCTTAATATCTTCTGCTTCTGTTGGGTCCAGTCTGCTTCTGTTTCTGTCCTTTATCGAGCCCATCTTTGCATGAAATGTTCCCTTGGTATCTCTAATTTTCTTGAAGAGATCTCTCGTCTTTCCCATTCTGTTGTTTTCCTGTATTTCTTTGCATTGATCACTGAAGAAGCCTTTCTTATCTCTTCTTGCTATTCTTTGGAACTCTGCATTCAGGTGCTTATATCTTTCCTTTTCTCCTTTGCTTTTCACCTCTCTTCTTTTCACAGCTATTTGTAAGGCCTCCCCAGACAGACTGAACCTTAAGTACTCAAGTCCACAACTCTCCCCCTTGCAGTTTTGTATTGGGGGAGGGGGAGACCTGAAAACCCAGTCGCTATTGTACCAGACCTAAAGGGATCCCATTTATCTTGTTGGGGCTCATTTAAGAAATGGAATATTCCATCCTGGCCAAGAGATATGAGGGGAAATTATATTGGGGGATCTCTTAATCTTATTAAATTCCCCAGGAAGACATGGTCTTACTTGCTTGCCTTGGTGTGATAAGACCTTGTTTTGTTAAAGCCACCTTACTACCAAGCATGAGGATGAAGCCAACACAGGATGGATGAAGAGAGATTTGGAAGAAAAAGAAAACAAAGCCCTTACTTTATTTGATTGCAGTTCTATATAGTTACATCCTGTAATAAAATTTCATCTGAAATCTTACAGCATGTCTGTCAGGCACATTTAAAGAATTTATATCCATTAAGTGACAGAATAAACCAAATTCATCTCTGGGTTAAAGTGAAGGTAAAAGAAGATAGACAAACAAGCTAGATTTCAAAAATTTCTAACTCATTATGCTGTTCCATAAGGACATAACTTATTTTATAAAAATAGTTCCCTAATCACTCTCTTCTCAATGAAAACATGTTTTGATGACTTGCATGGGCAACAGGGACTCATAACATTCCTGCTGACTACAGCCATGTGAACATAACTGTCAGTAGACAACTGTTCCCTCTGTTTTATTTGGTAAAGCAATATTTCTATAAATTATGATTGCTTTGGGAAACTCTGCATTCCCTAAGTACCTAGATTAAGCTTATATATTGAGCTTATATTTATGATTTCTCTAATACCTGAATCCTGGCTTTTTAAAAAAAATTTTTTTTTATTTAAAAGATTAAGGACTTTTTTTTTTAAGGTTGCATATCTGATAAAATAAAATATAAGAATGCAGATAACAGATGTCTTAATTTTTCTTCAGAGATTCATAAAATCTTTCCTAAAAACCCTTTATTATATGATTCACAATAGGATATAATGCATTTATGGTACAGAAATGAATGCTATAATCTTGTTACAGAAATGTGAATGAGATTATTTGCTAAATGTGATAGAAAATAGTTTTCCTTGGATATACTTGGAAAAAATATACATGTGGCATGTAAAATATATTGAAACATATATCAAAGATATTAACTAAAGATTACATATCAAACCTACTTTGATCTTCTCTAAAGAGGAATTTTTAATACAGAGGCATAATTAAGCTGTTTCTGAATGTTCTTAGAATTCCAAATCATTTTTATTTCGCTACAAAGGTGCACCTCACATCTACCATTATGTCTTAGAACTGCTGGGTCCACTATTTGTGGCTAGTTTAACAAACTGTATAAAATTGAATGAATTAAGTCTTTAAAAATTTTAATTAGACATAGCTTTGAAACCAGAAAAGGTAAATTTTGACTCCATGCTGAATTTGGTTCTCTGGTTTAACCCTTGCTTGCCACTTTTGTTATTATACATAATGGCCTACCTCAAGGAACCCTGCCTTCCTCTGCCTGACTCTTATGTTCCTTCGTTTAGTTCACAGGGAGATAACCTGATCCTCCCCACCTGTGAATGACTACAACATCCTTGAGTTTCTTGTGTGGAGAGTGATGCCACTTGTCAGTCAGTCAGTCAGTCAGTCAGTTCAGTCACTCAGTCATGTCCGACTCTTTGTGACCCCATGGACTGCAGCACACCAGAATTCCCTGTCATCATCAACTCCCAGAGTTTACTCAAACTAATGTCCATAGAGTTGGTGATGCCATCCAACCATCTCATCCTCTGTTGTCCCCTTCTCCTCCCATCTTCAATCTTCTCCAGCATCAGGGTCTTTTCAAATGAGTCAGTTCTTCATGTCAGGAGGCCAAAGTATTGGAGTTTCAGCTTCAATATCAGTCCTTCCAATGAATATTCAGGACTGATTTCCTTTAGGATGGACTGGTTGGATCTCCTTGCAGTCCAAGGGACTCTCAAGAGTCTTTTGCACCACCACAGTTCAAAACCATCAATTCTTTGGTGCTCAGCTTTCTTTAGAGTCCAACTCTCACATCCATACATGCCTACTGGAAAAACCATAGCTTTGACTAGATGGATCTTTGTTGACAAAGTAATGTCTCTGCTTTTCAATATGCTGTTAGATTGGTCATCACTTTTCTTTCAAGGAGCAAGTGTCTTTTTATTTCATGGCTGCAGTCATCATTTGTAGTGATTTTGGAGCCCCCCAAAAATAGTCTCTCACTGTTTCCCCGTCTATTTGCAATGAAGTGATGGGACCAGATACCATGATCTTAGTTTTCTGAATATTGAGTTTTAAGCCAATTTTTTCACTCTCCTCTTTCATCAATAGGCTCTTTAGTTCTTCTTTGCTTTCTGCCATAAAAGTGGTGTCATCTGCATGTCTGAAGTTATTGATATTTCTCCCTATCCAGCTTGTGCTTCATCCAGCCCAGCATTTCTCATGTCAGCAGGTTTCAAATTCATGTCTGGAGGGCAAGAATCACAGATAACTGTGACATTATTTTTTATTGATATGGCAGGACATATTCCATTTCACATCACCTGTGAAATGACTGTAAAAAAAAAAGAAACTAATAAATCTCCCTGCCTGAGGTTTGTCATTCTAGGAGATATTTGCAAGAATTAAATGGTTTTCTTACTTTGTTTCCTCACCCCCCTCATCTCTTATTCATAAAAGAATCTGGCATCCAGGTCCCTACAAGATGGTTATCTTGAGATATTAGTCTGTCATCTTCTGGGTCAGCCACCTCTCTGAATAAAGTTGTATCCCTTGCCTCAGGACCTCATTTCTCAGATTTATTGGCCTATTGTATGGTGAGCAGAGCAAGCTTAGACTTGATGACAGCTTTAAAGAAGGCTTTTATTCTAAGAACATGCATGGACTTGGATCCACACATTTCCATTAGTATAGTTTCATCAATAGATAAGTATATAAAATATACTTAAAGAAACACCCTATTACTATGTTCCAGCTTTATATTTGGTTTATTAATTGAAAATACCTACTCTCTATTTTGAATGTGTCATTAGAATAATGATTGTTGTAGTAGCCCTTAAATGAGATTATTTTTAAGCATGATGGATTTTAATGGGTTTATAAAATTTAAAATACAGATTTTATGCTCCTACTAATTTAGTAATCATTTAATAACAGCAAAATTTTATGCGATTTTTTCTTTGAATATGTGTATTAAAAATAAACGTTACCTGCTTAACTATTGCAACTAAGCAGGACCTGATGGAGCCTTCTGGAACAGGCACTGCTTCCATATCTTCTGCTTTAACTCTTCTCTGAAGTATCAGATAATTGTATCTAATGCAAATTTCCTAAGTTGTTTTATAAATACTAAGGTCCCATCACTTCATGGGAAATAGATGGGGAAACAGTGGAAACAGTGCCAGACTTTATTTTTGGGGGCTCCAAAATCACTGCAGATGGTGATTGCAGCCATGAAATTTAAAGACACTTACTCCTTGGAAGAAAAGTTATGCCCAACCAGTGAGTCTGAGTGAACTCCGGGAGATGGTAATGGACAGGGAGGCCTGGCGTGCTGCGATTCATGGGGTCGCAAAGAGTCGGACACGACTGAGCGACTGAACTGAACTGAACTGTGGTGTTGGAGAAGACTCTTGAGAGTCCCTTGGACTGCAAGGAGATCCAACCAGTCCATTCTGAAGGAGATCAGCCGTGGGATTTCTTTGGAAGGAATGATGCTAAAGCTGAAACTCCAGTACTTTGGCCACCTCATGCAAAGAGTTGACTCATTGGAAAAGACTCTGATGCTGGGAGGGATTAGGGGCAGGAGGAGAAGGAGATGACAGAGGATGAGATGGCTGGATGGCATCACTGACTCGATGGACGTGAGTCTGAGTGAACTCCAGGAGATGGTGATGGACAGACAGGCCTGGTGTGCTGCGATTCATGGGGTTGCAAAGAATCGGACACGACTGAGCAACTGAACTGAACTAAACTGAAGGTGAAGTTGCTCAGTCGTGTCTGACTCTTTGCAACTCCATAGATTGTAGCCTACCAGGCTCCTCCATCTATGAAATTTTCCAGGCAAGAGTTCTGCAGTGGGTTGCCATTAAAACCACCACCAAATGGAAGATATTAACTACTTGATAACCTTGAGTACACAATCTAGGCCTCCTAGAACCTAAGCGCTGAAAAATGTTATCCTCTGTGACATAGCCCTCACCATTAGCCAATCAGATAATTGTGCATGAGTTGATTATATTGTTGATCAGTCACTCAGTTGTGTCCAACTCTTTGTGACTCCATGGACTGCAGTACATAAGTCTTCCTGCCCTTCATCATCTCCCAGAGTTTACTGAAACTCATATCCATTGAGTCAGTGATGCCATCCAACCATTCCATCCTCTGTCATCCCATTCTCTTCTTGCCTTTTATCTTTCCGATCATCAGAACTTTTTCCAATGAGTCAATTCTTCTCATTATGCTGTCAAAGTATCGGCGCTTCAGCATCAGTGTCAGTCCTTTCAATGAATATTCAGGGTTGTTTCCCTTAGAGATTGACTGGCTTGAAATCCTTACAGTCCAAGGGATCTCAAGAATCTTCTCCAACACCACATTTCAAAAGCATCAGTTTTTCCATTCTCAGCCTTCTTTATGACCTAACTCACACATCCATACATGACTGGAAATTTATGAAAAAATCATTGCTTTGACTATATAGACCTTTGTTGACAATGATGTCTCTGCTTTTTAATATGCTGTCTAGATTTGTCATAGTTTTCCTTCCAAGGAGCAAGAATCTTTTAATTTCATGGGTGCAGCACCCCTGTCTGCTTATTATATACCCTTGTTCAAACACTCCCTTACCAAGTTTTTTAAAAGGTTTTGCCAAAACCCTTCCAGGGGCTTGAGGCTTTTAGATCATGATTCACTTGGTCCTACAATGAACCTTTCTCTGCTTTGAGGGTTCAAACAAACCTTAAGCACACTAGAACCCATAGACCCCACAGAGACTGAGACAGAACTGTATTTGAGTCTCTCCTGTGGGTCAACAGTGGACTGCCACAGTGGCAGGGGTTCTGGGTGCATCAGACCTGTGTATCGTATAAGATAAGCCCTCTTGGAGGTGGTCACCATTAACCCCACCATAGAGCCCCCAGAACTTACACAGGACTGGGGAAACAGACTCTTGGACACACAAACAGAACCTTGTGTGCACCAGGACCCAGGAGAAAGGAGCAGTGTCCCCACAAAAGGCTGACCCAGACTTGCCCATTAGTATCCAGGAGTCTCTGGTGGAGGTGTGGGTCAGCGGTGGCCTATAGCAGTGTTGAGGGCACTGAGTGCAGCAGTGTCTCCATGGAACCTTTTAAAAGAGGTCACCATTATCTTCATTACCTCCACCATAGTTAGGCTCCAGGTAAATAACAGGGAGGGAACACAGCTCCACAGATCAACAGAAAATTGGATTAAAGATTTACTGAGCATGGTTCTGCCCATCAGAACAAGATCAGTTTCCCCAACAGTTGGTCTCTCCCATCAAGAAGCTTCTATAAGCCTCTTAACTTTCTCCATCAGAGGGTAGACAGACTGAAAACCACAATCACAGAAAACTAACCAATCTGATCACATGGGCCACAGTCTTGTTTAACTCAATGAAACTATGAGCCATGATGGGTAGGGCCACCCAAGATGGACGGGTCATGGTAGAGAGTTCTGACAAAATGTGGTCCAATGGAAAAGGGAATGGCAAACCACTTCAGTATTTTTGCCTTGAGAACCCCATGAACAGTATGAAAAGGCAAAAAGAGAGGACACTGAAAGATTAACTCCCCAGGTTGGTAGGTGCCCAATATGCTACTGGAGATCGGTGGAGAACTAACTCCAAAATGAATGAAGAGATGGAGCCTAAGCAAAACAATACCCAGTTGTGTATGTGACTGGTGATGGAAGAAAGGTCTGATGCCTTAAAGAGCAATATTGCATAGGAACCTGAAATGTTAGGTCCATGAATCAGGGCAAATTGGAAGTAGGCAAACAAGAGATTGAAATAGTGAACATCAACATTTTAGGAATCAGCAGACTAAAATGGACTGGAATGGGTAAGTTCAACTCAGATGACCATCATATCTACTACTGTGGGCAGGAATCCCTTAGAAGAAATGGAATAGCCATCACAGTCAGCAAAAGAGTCTAAAATGCAGTACTTGGATGCAATCTCAAAAAAAGATAATATTCTCTCTTCAGTTTCCAAGGCAAACCATTCAATATCATAGTAATCGAAGTCTATGCCCCAGGAAGTTATGCTGAAGAAGCTGAAGTTGAATGGTTATATGAAGACCTAAAGACCTTCTAGAATTAACACCCCCAAAAAATGCCCTATTCATTATAGAGGACTGGAATGCAAAAGTAGGAAGTAAAGAAATACCTGGAGAAACAGGCAAATTTGGCCTTGGAGTACAGAATGAAGCAGGAAAAGACTAACAGATTTTTGCTAAGAGAATGCACTGGTCAAAGCAAACACTGTCTTCCAACAACACAAGAGAAATCTCTACACATGGACATCACCAGATGGTTGCTTCTGAAATCAGATTGACTATATCTTTGCAGCAAAAGATGGAGAAGGTCTATACCGTCAGCAAAAACATGACTGGGAGCTGACTGTAGCTCAGATCATGAGCTCCTTATTGCTAAATTCAGACTTGAAGAAAGTAGGGAAAACCATCAGACCATTTTAGTATGACCTAAATCATATCCCTTATGATTAAAAAGTGAAAGTGACAAATAGCTTCAAGGGATTAGACCTCATAAACAGAGTGCTTGAAGAACTATGGACAGAAGTTCATGACATTGCATAGGAGGCAGTGATAAAGACCATCTCCAAGAAAAAGAAATGCAAAAAGGCAAAATGATTGTCTGAGGAGGCCTTACAAATAGCTGTGAAAAGAAGTGAAGTGAAAGGTAAAGGAGAAAAGAAAAGATATACCCACTTGCATGCAGAGTTCCAAAGAATAACAAAGAGAGATAAGAAATACTTCCTCAGTGATCAATGCAAAGAAACAGAGGAAAACAATAGATTGAGAAAGACCAGAGATCTCTTCAAGAAAGTTAGAGATACCAAGGGAACATTTCATGAAAAGATGGGCCAATAAAAGGCAGACACGGTATAGACCTAACAGAAGCAGAAGATATTGAAAAGAGGTGGCAAGAATACACAGAAGAACTCTACAAAAAGATCTTCACAACCCAGATAATCATGATGGTGTGATCACTCACCTAGAGCCAGACATCCTGGAGTATGAAGTCAAGTAGGCCTTAAGAAGCATCATTATGAACAAAGCTAGTGGAGGTGATGGAATCCCAGCTGAGCTACCTCAAAACGTAAAAGATGATGCTGTAAAAGTGCTGCACTCAATATGTCAACAAATTTGGAAAACTCAATAGTGACCACAGGACTGGAAAATGTAACTTTTCATTCCAATCCCTAAGAAAGGCAATGTCAAAGAATGCTCAAACTACTGCACAACTTCACTCATCTCACACACGAGTAAAATAATGCTCAAAATTCTCCAAGCCAGGCTTACAAGTTGGGATCAAGCATAAGCCAGGAAAAATATCAATAACCTCAGATATGCAGATGACACCACCCTTACAGCAGAAAGTGAAGAAGAACTAAAGAGCCTCTTGATGAAAGTGAAAGAGGAGAATGAAAACATTGGTTTAAAACTCAACATTCAGAAAACTAAGATCATGGCATCCGGTCCCATCACTTCATGGCAAATAGATGGGGAAACAATGGAAACAGTGACAGACTTTACTTTGGAGGGCTCTAGAATCACTGAAGATGGTGACTGCAGCCATGAAATTAAAAGACATTTACTCCTTGGAAGAAAAGTTATGACCAACCTAGATAGCATATTAAAAAACAGACATTACTTTGCCAACACAGTTCTGTCTAGTCAAAGCTATAGTTTTTCTAGGAGTCATGTGTGGATGTGAGAGTTGAACTATAAAGAAAGCTGAATGCTGAAGAATTGATGCTTTTGAACTGTGGTGTTGGAGAAGACTCTTGTGAGTTCCTTATACTGAAAGGAGATCCAACCAGTCCATCCTAAATGAAATAAGTCCTGAATATTCATTAGAAGGACTGATGCTGAAGCTGAAACTCCAATACTTTGGCCACCTGATATGAAGAACTGACTCATTGGAAAAGGTCCTGATGCTGGGAAAGATTGAAGGTAGGAGGAAGGGGATGACAGAGGATGAGATGGTTGGATGGTGTCTCCAACTCAATGGACATGAGTTTGAGTAAACTCAAGCAGTTGGTGATGGACAGGGAGGCCTGATGTGCTATAGTCCATGGTGTCAAAAAAAGTCAGATATAACTGAATGACTACAAATTCCAATGTTTCAGTATGCTTGGCCTCACTGTGCATCATGAACTGGCACTAACAATATCATCAGAAGACATTAATTTCTTATGGAAACCTTTCCTTTTTTTAGGGCTAGTATCTCTACCATAAATTAGCATTCCATAGAGTCATAACCAATAATACACCATCTTATTAACAGTTGATCTGAAATAAATTTTTTGCACTATTTTTTTCTGTGGCAGTTTAGAGAGTCAAATGGGAACCAATAATCAGTACCCCTCTATTTAAATGTGTTTTTAAACTAACTGAGACAGAAAAAAAGAGAAAGATCCTACAGGAAATGTAACGTGGCTTTTTTTTAGTAAGAAAAATAAAAGCAAGTATGTGTAAGATGTGAGAATAAGCTTACTCACTCCAAACTCTCCACCTGAGGGAAAGTTTAAGCTTACCAAGAACAAAAGATTGATAAAGGACATTTAGGTTATTCGGTAAATTAACAACATCAAATTGAGTATTTTTTTTTAAAAGATGTCTTTCTTCCACTACTTGGATATTGGCCTAGGCAGTAGTTATGTATAGATCCAAAGGTCAAAATTATGGATGGAAATTCCTTTTCCTAAAAATGGTGGAATACAGAGAAAAGTTATCCCTCCACAAAAACAAAACAAAACAAAACAAACAAAAAACCTTAATAATAAATCAGCTCTTACATGGCTGGACCAAGAAATTATCATACTAAGTAAACTACGGCAAAGAAATACAAATAACACATGATGTCACTTATATATGGAATCTGGAGAGGAAAATAAAAAGATTCAAATGAACTTATGCACAGAACAGAACCAGAGACATGGAAAAAAAATTCATGGTTACAAAAGGGAAATGAGGTGGGGAGGGAAAAAATCAGGACTTGGGATTAACATACACACACTACTATATATAAAATAGATATTCAATAAGAATGTACTGTAGCATAGGAAAATGCACTCAATATTTTGTAACAAACTATAAGGGAAAGAATCTAAAATATATATATAGATATTTATGTGCTTCCCTGGTGGTTCAGAGGTTAAAGCGTCTGCCTCCAATGCGGGAGACCCGGGTTCGATCCCTGGGTCGGGAAGATCCCCTGGAGAAGGAAATGGCAATCCACTCCAGTATTCCTGCCTGGAGAATCCCATGGATGGAGAAGCGTAGTAGGTTACAGTCCACGGGGTCGCAAAGAGTCGGACACGACTGAGCGACTTCACCTTCACCTTCATGTATGTATAATGGAATCACTTTGCTGTATACCTGAAACTAACGAAACATTGAAAATCAAATATCAGTCAGTCAATTCAGTCACTCAGTCGTGTCCGACTCTTTGTGACACCTGTGGACTGCAGCACATGAGAACTCCCTGTCCATCACCAACTCCCAGAGTTTACTCAAACTCATGTCCATAGAGTCAGTGATGCCATCCAACCATCTCATGCTCTGTCGTCCCCTTCTCCTCCTGCCTTCAATCTTTCCCAGCATCAGGGTCTTTTCCAATGATTTAGTTATTCGTATCAAGTGGTCAAAATATTGGAGTTTCAGTTTCAGCAACAGTCCTTCCAATGAATATTCAGGACTGATTTCCTTTAGGATGGACTGGTTGGAACTCCTTGCAGTCCCAGGGACTCTCAGGAGTCTTCTCCAACATCACAGTTCAAAAGCATCAATTCTTTGGCATTCAGCTTTCCTTATAGTCCAACTCTTACATCCATACATAACTACTGGAAAAATCATCAATCAGTCAGTCAGTTCAGTCACCCAGTCATGTCCCACTCTTTGCGACCCCATTAATCGCAGCACACCAGGCCTCCCTGTCCATCACCAACTCCCAGAGTTCACTCAGACTCACGTCCATCGAGTCAGTGATGCCATCCAGCCATCTCATTCTCGGTCGTCCCCTTCTCCTCCTGCCCCCAATCCCTCCCAGCATCAGAGTCTTTTCCAATGAGTCAACTCTTCACATGAGGTGGCCAAAGTACTGGAGTTTCAGCTTTAGCATCATTCCTTCCAAAGAAATCCCAGGGTTGATCTCCTTCAGAATGGACTGGTTGGATCTCCTTGCAGTCCAAGGGACTCTCAAGAATCTTCTCCAACACCACAGTTCAAAAGCATCAATTCTTTGGCGCTCAGCTTTCTTCACAGTCCAGCTCTCACATCTGTACATGACCACTGGAAAAACCATTATCTTGACTAGATGGACCTTTGCTGGCAAAGTAATGTCTCTGCTTTTCAATATGCTATCTAGGTCGGTCATAATCTTTCTTCCAAGGAGTAAGTGTCTTCTAATTTCATGGCTGCAGTCACCATCCACAGTGATTTTGGAACCGCCAAAAATAAAGTCTGACACTGTTTCCACTGTTTCCCCATCTATTTCCCATGAAGTCATGGGACCAGATGCCATGATCTTCGTTTTCTGAATGTTGAACTTTAAGCCAACTTTTTCACTTTCCACTTTCACTTTCATCAAGAGGCTTTTTAGTTCCTCTTCACTTTCTGCCATAAGGGTGGTGTCATCTGCATATCTGAGGTGATTGATATTTCTCCCAGCAATCTTGATTCCAGCTTGTTCTTCATCCAGCCCAGTGTTTCTCATGATGTATTCTGCATATAAGTTAAATAAGCAGGGTGACAATATACAGCCTTGACATACTCCTTTTTCTATTTGGAACCAGTCTTTTGTTCCATGTTCAGTTCTAACTGTTGCTTCCTGACCTGCATATAGGTTTCTCAAGAGGCAGGTCAAGTGCTCTGGTATTCCAATCTCTTTCAGAATTTTCCACAGTTTATTGTGATCCACACAGTCAAAGGTTTTGACACAGTCAATAAAGCAGAAATAGATGTTTTTTTCTGGAACTCTCTTGCTTTTTCAATGACCCAGCAGATGTTGGCAATTTGATCTCTGGTTCCTCTGCCTTTTCTGAAACCAGCTTGAAAATCATAGCTTTGACTGAATGGACCTTTGTCGGCAAAGTGATGTCTCTGTTTTTTAATATACTGTCTAGGTTGGTCATAGCTTGTCTTCCAAGGAGCAAGCGTCTTTTAATTTCATGGCTGCAGTCACCATCTGTAGTGATTTTGGAGCTCCACAAAATAAAGTCTGTCACTGTTTCCATTGTTTCTCCATTTATTTGCCATGAAGTGATGGGACCAGTGCCATGATCTTAGTTTTCTGAATATTGAGTTTTAAGCCAACTTTTTCACTCTCCTCTTTCACTTCCATCAAGAAGCTCCTTAGTTTTTCACTTTCTGCTGTAAGCGTGGTGTCATCCTAATATCTGAGGTTTTAATATTTCTCCTGTTAATCTTGATTCCAGCTTGTGCTTCATCCAGCCCAGTGTTTCTCATGATGCACTCTGCATATAAGTTAAATAAGCAGGGTGACAATATACAGCCATGGCATACTCCTTTTCTGATTTGGAACCAGTCTGTTGTTCTATGTCCAGTTGTGACTGTTGCTTTTTGAGATGCATATAGATTTTTCAGGAGGCAGGCCAGGTGGTCTGGTATTCCTCTCTCTTGAAAAATTTTCCACAGTTTATTGTGATCCACACAGTCAATATCTTTGGCATAGTCAATAAAGAAGTAGATATTTTTCTGAAACTTGCTTTTTCTATAATTCAACAGATTTTGGCAATCAACTATACTTCAATTAAAGATAATAATTCAGCTCTATGATAGTCTAGGGTGTATATGTAGTACTTTACTTGTTTTATCTAATTTTGTCTTTATAACACTCTATTGTAGATGAGGAAATTGAAAATTTTAAAGTTAACTTCATTCTTAACAAATAAATTGCTGAGCCAGGATTCAAACCTAGATTTTCTTACTTTAAATCTGTACTTTTCCAGGTGACAACAGTAATTTAGTGAGCTGACCAATACAACGCTGCTTAAATAGGATTATTTATTACTTCAAAATAATTGTGCTTTGAAAGAATAAAGATAAGTTTTTGTGGCTTGTTCTGTTATTTCTCAAATTTTCCTTTGTATTGATAATAATCAGAGATACTAGAACTGTTTACCAGCCATTTATATTATAGTTTTGGCTCAATTTTGAGAATCTTAACTGAAAATTCAAAACAGATGCAGATAATCTTTCCAATATGATTCCTGCAATGAAGAAATTTATGCTTCAATTACCATCTAACATTCAAAGAGTTCAAAGTCAAATCATACACCATGAATCTTCTTTTTAAACACAAGAGAAAGAAAGCAATAGTGATCTGCATCTTTGTGTCAACAAATTTGTTATAGACTTGAATATCTAAATAAAACAATGAAGTAAAAGTCCTCTGTAGATATCAAGATACAATTCTTGAAGTTAAATTATAAAGATCTATGTTTGCTTGATGTTTTAAATTTATTCATTTCGGATTCAATCTATAAAGTCAAATTATTGTCCTAGAATTGTGTGTGACAATTCCAATAGTGAACAATACAGGCAATTCCACAAGAATCTTTATTATTTCTTTATGTAATACTCCTTTTTGTTTTTCTGCTACTCATCGATAACACTTTATATAGTGTACCAAGCCTGGTAGTGTCACCTCATGTCTATCTTAAATTTGAAGACTTTTTCATGAAACTCCTATGGGAAAATGATATGGATGGGCTTATATTAGGTTTGGTTAGGTTATACATTTACAAAGACCTGTTTCATTAACTGTAACTTCTGCTTACATTACATTGCTAAGATCTCATTGGCATAGTTGGAAGCCAAGTAGTTAAGCTTAGATCAGTGTAGGCAGGACTGCACAAAGGATAGAGGAGGATGTGGTTTGTTGGTTGTTAGTCACTGATGTGACATCCTTGCCTAGTGCCATTGAAAATACCACCATGCTTTTTTTGCCCAGTATATCATTATTTTTCAGGAAGATTTATCTTGTCACCTCCATGAGGAAACCTTTTTTAAACAATACTATTAAGCATCCCTCTTCTTTGCCTCCATATTCCAGACTACCACAAAGCCTGGTGCATAGTAGTCTCTGGAATGAATAAAGAACTCCAAAAAACAATATTTTTATTCTTTAGAAGAATATTGGATTGGCCAAAAAGTTTGTTCCAATTTTCTCATAAGATATGTCAGAAAAACCCAAATGAACTTTTTGCCCCAGCTGTAAAAACAGAGATTGAAACTAGTATTTCATGCTTTGGTGCTTTTTTTCTGTTCACACCTTGCCTTTATTCCTGTATATATAAAAAGAATAATAGCAAATTGCAATAATCTTTGTAAAGATAGTATTCTGCTCATTTGAGGAAGAGACCTCAGAACTGGCTTATTCTACTCATTTAAAAAGTTGTTCTTTAAAATACCAAAAGATATCCTTTGACCAGACAATGTACAAAGACAATAAATAAATGTGTTAAGACATATACAATAATATATAAGTATGCATGAGCTTGATACTGAACTCTGGTTTCTTTTAATGAAGATGAGGTGATACTTTCTGTATAGCATTAAAATTTATTTTTTTTCTTAAGGAACATGTAATATTTTTAAGTTTCTTATCTCATTATCTTAGACACTATTTTACTCTCCTAAATTTCATTTTAATCTAGTATTTTCTGCTAGTACACTTGGTAACCTAATTATGCTGGAATTTTTTCCTTTTCTTTCCCATCAGTCTTAAGATGAAGAAATTTTCTGACTTACCTCTTCAGAACTCAGTAGCAGTAGAGTTCTTTCCTTATCTTAAGGGTTGCTACTTATTTATGTATATTAGTCAGAATTTGAGATGACATGATTTTCAGTGTCCTACTTTGGAATATAAACATGTTCTTCAGATGCCCTCTGCTTGTGAATGCCCTTGGCGAGTTGCTTGGCATTACTGAAGATGGGGCAACTGGGAAAGGTGTTGGGGTTCATAAACATGCTGAATTTCAAGTGATTAAAAAATGTTACATGACAGATGGATTATCACATGTGTGAACATGACTCAAAAGCCTTCTCATTTTTGGTTGCTTTCTGAATCTCAAAATTTAAAGTATACTTCTCTCTTCATATTACTCTCACTCCTCATTCTCTTTTATTTGTGCCTGTTCCATTACCCTCAATAAAATTTGCTACTTGCAGCCCCAAAGTTATATGATTTAAAGTTCAAATCATGTGGATTATAACACACTGTGATTGTTCTTCTTTAAATAAGTTTCTATTTGGAAGCATTCTAAATCACATAAGGTTTTTGTTTGTTAACTGCACTATATCACAGAGATAGGGATTCCTAGAATAATTAAATCATTTTCTGTCTGCAATTAAGTGGTTACATCACTGAAATCCAGATGTCAGCTTCCCCTGTTCTAAAGTCACTTCCTCCTTTATATTTGAGAAGAAGAGGCTGGCCCACATGTCCTAAATTATTCCCTAACAGCAGCTTCATTGCAACTCTTTAGCTCACTGGTGGATAAATTTCACCATGGTGATGATCATAAACTGAACCTTCAGGGTATTCATCCCCTAGAGAAAAAAGGATGCTCATCAGTGTGGGTCATCAGAAATAGAGGGCTGAACACAGAATCATTCGCTTCTCCTCTTGCTGCCATAGTCCTTTATGCTCCAAGCCACTACAGTTATGAGCATGAGACTTGTTTAGAGTTAAGAGAATCAGAACCATATCAGACATATTAGTCATCTCCACCTTTGCAATACCATAATCAAACCATATCTGAGACTGAATGTTGCCAATGTTCTCCACCTACAGTTCTTGTGTACTTTCATATCTATAACCCCTCTATACACACACACACACACACACACACACACACACACACTCGCTACCTGCTCTTCCATTCCTCACCTAAGTGTCAATTCCTCACCTAAGTGTCAATTCCTCATCCAGAGCTAACTCCTTGGGGTAACATTTTTCTTTTAGTCCATAGACTCAGGGCCTCATCTTCCACCTCCATTGATGTATTCCACCAAATTATTGTCCTAAATAATGGTAATCTCCTAACTCATCTACTTCATATCCATTCATATCCATTTTCTTTGTGATTCAGGAGTCCATAGATTGCTGAATTATTTAGCTTCCTCTCTCTGAGAGTAATGTTTATTATAACATAGTATGATTCTTTCAAATGGTTATGTCTTTCCTTTTCTCCTTTGTTTTGCTTCTCTTCTTTTCACAGCTATTTGTAAGGCATCCTCATACAGACATTTTATTTTTTGCATTTCTTTTCCTTGGGGATGGTCTTACTCCCTGTCTCCTGTACAATGTCATCAACCTCAATCCATAGTTTATCAGGCACTCTGTCTATCAGATCTAGCCCCTTAAATGGTATGGAACTAACAGAAGTAGAAGATATTAAGAAGAGGTAGCAAGAATACACAGAACAACTGTACCAAAAAAGATCTTCATGACCCACATAATCACAATGGTGTGATCACTCACCTAGAGCCAGACATTCTGGAATGTGAAGTCAAGTGGGCCTTAGGAAGCATCACTATGAACAAAGCTAGTGGAGGTGATGGAATTCCAATGGAGCTATTTCAAATCCTGAAAGATGATGCTGTGAAAGTGCTGTACTCAATATGCCAGCGAATTTGGAAAACTCAACAGTGGCCACAGGACTGGAAAAGTCAGTTTTCATTCCAATCCCAAAGAAAGGCAATGCAAAAGAATGCTCAAACTACTGCACAATTGCACTCATCTCACAGGCCAGCAAAGTAATGCTGAAAATACTCTAAGCCAGGCTTCAGCAATACATGAACCATGAACTTCCAGATGTTCAAGCTGGTTTTAGAAAAGGCAGAGGAACCAGAGATCAAATTACCAACATCTGATGGATCATCAAAAAAGCAAGAGAGTTCCAGAAAACCATCTATTTCTGCTTTATTGACTATGCCAAAGCCTTTGACTGTGTGGATCACAATAAACTGTGGAAAATTCTGAAAGAGATGGGAATACCAGACCACCTGACCTGCCTCTTGAAAAATCTGTATGCAGTTGAAGAAGCAACAGTTAGAACTGGACATGGAACAACAGACTGGTTCCAAATAGGAAAAGGAGTACATAAAGTTTGTATATTGTCACCCTGATTATTTAACTTCTGTGCAAAGTACATCATGAGAAACGCTGGGCTGGAAGAAACACAAGCTGGAATCAAGATTGCCAGAAGAAATATCAATAACCTCAGATATGCAGATGACATCACCCTTATGGCAGAAAGTGAAGAGGAACTAAAAAGCCTGTTGATGAAAGTGAAAGAGGAGAGGGAAAATGTTGGCTTAAAGCTCAACATTCAGAAAACTTAGATCATGGCATACAGTCCCATAACTTCATGGCAAATAGATGGGGAAACTGTGGCTGACTATTTTTTTGGGCTCCAAAATCACTGCAGCCATGAAATTAAAAGGCGCTTACTCCTTGGAAGGAAAGTTAGGACCAACCTTGACAGCATATTAAAAAACAGAGACATTACTTTGTCAACAAAGTTCTGTCTAGTCAAGGCTATGGTTTTTCCAGTAGTTATGTATAGATATGAGAGTTGGACTATAAAGAAAGCTGAAAGCCGAAGAATTGGTGTTTTGAACTGTGGTGTTAGAGGAGACTCTTGAGAGTCCCTTAGACTGCAGAGAGATCCAACCAGTCTCTCTTAAAGGAGATCATTCCTGGGTGTTCATTGGAAGGACTGATGTTGAAGCTGAAACTTCAATATTTTGACCACCTGATATAAAGAGCTGACTCAATGGAAAAGACCCTGATGCTGGGAAATATTGAGAGCAGGCAGAGAAGGGGATGACAGAGGATGAGATGGTTGAATGGCATCATAAACTCAATGTACATGAGGCTGTGTAGACTCCAGGAGCTGGTGATGGACAGCAATGCCTAAAGTGCTGCAGTCCATGGGGTAACAAAGAGTCGGATACAACTGAGTCACTAAACTGAACTGATGATTCTTTCTCCAACTTGTTCTGGCCTTTGTCTTCATAATTCCATTATATAAAGCCCATGAACAAGTCTCCTTCATAAATTCTGATGCTGAAGTTTTCCACAGTATCTTAACCATTAACTTGATTTGATATTGTCTATAATCCATAGTTTTTAACCCAAAAGTGTTAAAAGAAGATAGTTTCCTCATCACTTCCCCTCTATTTCCCATCATATTATGTAATCAACAGCTTAATATAAAATAAACATATATCAAAGCTATCTTTGGATTTTGTCTTAGTTTTTCTCTAGAATTCATGCTGTCCTTTACTCTTCTTTGCACCACAGCTGCTTCTGTGACTTCTTTTCTTTCTCTTCTTTTTTCTCCCTTTTTCTTCATTCTACCTCCTCCTTCTCTTACTCAGCTCCTGTCTCTTCACTTTTTAAATGACCATTATAAATAGCACTTTATGATTTCAATCTGCATTGGTCTGCACTATAAATTATTATTTTTTTTATAAGTGATGTTGCCTTTTCAATATATTTTCAAGAAATAAATTTTACAGTCAACAGTTCACTAGTCATCTATAGCATTTTTCCTAGGGAAAACCACTAGGCCATTCAGGTATGACCTAAATCAAATCCCTTATGATTATACAGTGAAAGTTACAAATAGATTCAAGGGATTAAATCTGACAGAGTACCTGAAGAACTATGGAGAGAGGTTTGCAACACTGTACAGGAGGCAGTGATCAAAACTATCCAGAAGAAAAAGAAATGCAAAAAGGCAAAATGGTTGTCTTAGGAGGTCTTGCAAATAGCTGAGAAAAGAAGAGAAGCAGAAGGTAAAGAAGCAAAATAAAGATATACCCATTTGAATGCAGAGTTCCAAAGAATAGCAAGGAGAGATAAGAAAACCTTCCTAAGAGATCAATGCAAAGAAATAGAGGAAAATAATATAATGGGAAAGACTAGAGATCTCTTCAAGAACATTAGAGATACGAAGGGACTATTTCATGCAAAGATAGGCTCAATGAAGGACAGAAATGGTATAGACCTAACAGAAGCAGAAGATATTGAGAAGACACGGGAAGGATATACAGAGGAACTATAAAAAGAAGATCTTAATGACCTAGATAACTATAATGGTGTGATCACTCACTTAGAGCCAGACATCCTGGAGTGTGAAGTCAAGTGGGCCTTAGGAAGCATCATTACAAGCAAAGCTAGTGGAGGTGATGGGATTCCATTGAGCTATTTCAAATTCTAAAAGATGACACTGTGAAAGTGCTGCACTCAATATGCCAGAAAATTTGGAAAACTCAGCATTAGCCACAGGATGAGAAAATGTCAGTTCTCATTCCAATTACAAAGAAAAGCAGTGCCAAAGAATGTTCAAACTACTTCATACTAGCACTCATTTCACATGCTAGCAAAATAATGTTCAAAATTCTCCAAGCAAGGCTTCAACAGTACATGAACTGAGAACTTCCAGATGTTCAAGCTGGATTTAGAAAAAGCAGAGGAACCAGAGATCAAATTGCCAACATCCATTTGATCACAGAAAAAGTAAGAGATTCCAGAACACCATCTATTTCTGCTTCATTGACTACACTAAAGCTTTTGACTGTGTAACCACAATAAACTGTAGAAAATTCTTCAGGAGAAGGGAATATCAGACCACCTGACCTGTCTCCTGAGAAATCTGTATGTAGGTCAAGAATCAGCAATTAGAACCAGACATGGAACAATGGATTGGTTCCAAATAGGGAAAGGATTGCATCAAGGCTATATAATGTCACTCTGCTTATTTAACTTATATGCAGAGTACATCATGCAAAATGCCAGGCTGGATGAAGCACAAGCTGGAATCAAGTTTTCCAGTAGAGATATCAATAACCTCAGATATGTAGATGTTACCACCCTTATGGCAGAAAGTGAAGAACTAGAGCCTCTTGATGAAAGTAAAAGAGGAGAGTGAAAAACTTGCCTTAAAACTCAACAGTCAAAAAATGAAGATCATCTATCTAATCCCATTACCTCATGGCAAATACATGGGGAAACAATGGAAACAGTGGCTGACTTTATTTTCTTGGGGTCCAAAATCACTACAGATGATGACTGCAACCATGAAATTAAAAGACACTTGCTCCTTTGAAGAAAAGTTATGACCAACCTAGACAGTGTATTAAAAAGCAGAGATAGCTTGCCAATAAATGTCCATCTAGTCAAAACTATGGTTTTCCAGTAGTCATGTATGGATGTGAGAGTTGGACCTTATAGAAGGCTGAGTGCAAAATAATTGATGCTTTTGAACTGTGGTGTTGGAGAAAACTCTTGAGAGTCCCTTGGACTGCAAGGAAATCAAACCAGTCAATCTAAAGGAAATACATTCTGAATATTCATTGGGAGAATGATGCTGAAGCTCCAATACTTTGGCCACCTGATGAGAAGAAGTGATTCATTAGAAAAGATCCTGAGGCTGAGAAAAATTGAACGCTTGAGGAGAAGGGGATGACAGAGGATGGGATGGTTGGATGGCATAACTGACTCAATGGACATGAGTTTAAGTCAGCTCTGGGAGATGGTTAAGGACATGGAACCCTGGTGTGTTGCAGTCCATGGGGTCAGAAAGAATCAGACATGACTAAGCAACTGAACAACAACAATTCTCTAGTATGTTTTGTTAGATTTTAATTTACTTTAAACCACAAATTTTATACTGTAGTATTATTTCTAAAATTTTGTTTATTTATTTAAATTGCTTAAACGTTAATTTGGCATCTGTGAGAAGTTGATTCAGTTCAGTTGAGTTTAGTTGAGTCGCTCAGTCGTGTCCCACTCTTTGCGACCCCATGAATTGCAGCACGCCAGGCCTCCCTGTCCATCGCCAACTCCCGGAGTTCACTGAGACTCACATCCATCGAGTCAGTGATGCCATCTAGCCATCTCATCCTCCATTGTCCCCTTCTCCTGCTGCCCCCAATCCCTCCCAGCATCAGAGTCTTTTCCAATGAGTCAACTCTTCGCATGTGGTGGCCAAAATACTGGAATTTCAGCTTTAGCATCATTCCCTCCAAAGAAATCCCAGGGCTGATCTCCATTATTGCCCTCCAAAGATCTCTACATTCTATTCTCTTAAAAATGTGAGTACGCTGTATCACCTGAAAGTGTTAGCTGTTCAGTCGTGTCCAACTTTTTGCAACCCCATGACTGTAGCCCACCAGGCTCCTCTGTCCATGGGATTCTCTAGGCAAGAATACCGGAGTGGGTGGCCATTTCCTTCTCCAGCAGATCTCCCATTCCTTGGATCAAACCTTGGCCTGGACTGCAAGCAGATTCTTTACCATTTGAGCCATGAAGGAAGGCCTAAATTTGCAGATGAGTTAAGATTGCTGACCTTAAGATAAGAAGATTATCCTGAATATTCTGAGTGGGTCCTGTTTACTCTCAAGGCTCCTTTAAATGTTGAAGAGGGAGGAGGTAGAATCAGAACCATAATACAGCATTGTGAGAAAGACTCAATTGCCATTAAATGAAGGTGGACAGATTCTAGAAGCTGGAAAAGGTAAGAAAAGGAATTTTCCTCTAAACTCTCCAGAAAGGACTGTAGTCATGCCTATACCTTAATTTTAGCTCAGTGAAATAGTTTGGATTTTGGCCCCCAGAACGGTAAGATAATAAATTTGTGTCACTTAAATTCTCTAAGTTTGTGACAATTTTTGTTGTTATTCAGTTGCTAAGTCATGTCTGATTCTTTGTGATCCCATGGACTGCAGTGCCCGAGTCTTCCCTGTCCTTCACTATCTTCCAGAGTGTGCTCAAACTCATATCTGTTGAGTCAGTTATTGTGTCCAAACATCTCATCCTCTCATTTTAACTTTAATCTTTCCTAGCATCAGGAGCTTTTCCAATGAGTCAGTTCTTTGCATCAGGTGGCCAAAAGATTAGAGCTTCAGCTTTAACATCATCCTTCTAACAAATATTTAGAGTTGATTTCCTTTAGGATTGACTGGTTTGATTTCCTTGTTGTCCAAGGGACTTGCAAGAATTTTCTCCAGCACCATAGTTCAAAAGCATCAATTCTTCAGCATTCTGCCTTCTTGATGGTCCAACACTCATTTTTGTACATGACTACTGGAAAAATCATAGCTTTGATTGTATGGACTTTTGTCAGCAAAGCAATGTCTCTGCTTTTTAATACACTGTCTAGGTTTATCATAACTTTCCTTCCAAGGAGCAAGTGTCTTTTAATTTCATGGCTTCAGTCACTGATAATTTGTTAGAGCAGAAATAAAGAACTTATATAGCATCTAATATGTGCCAGGCACTAAAGCAATTACAAAAGTTAATAAAACTTTACCTTCTTGCACCTTCTTTAGTAGTGAGGAAGTTAGTGGAAGATGTTTCAACTAGAATGATCACAGATGATATCTTTGAAAATAGGAATCTTGAACCAAGTCCTTACAGAGGATATGGTAGCTACCACCTCTCTTTCATTTAGAAACTACTCTGATTTGTGTTTGCATAACCACAACTCATATGTATAAAGAGACACTAATAGCACCTAGGAATGAGGCAGATGACACAGGACTAATTAAAATAGCTCCTGATATTTCCTGTTCTGTAATCATTGACTCAGGAAAGATTGCGAATTCTAGTTCTAAAGAATACATTTGCTTTTTGGAGATTATTAAAAAAAAAAAAAAATCCTAGATCTTAACATAGAAGCAGTAGAAAAGAATCATTTTCCTATATATGATACTATGGAATGTGACTCTGAAGCCAGGAAATGATGTAGCCATTTGTAAACACTGAGATTAAAGTCATCACCACAGAAGTAACTCTCAAAGAGTCACAGAGAACTAGAGTTTATGCATTGTAATAACACAACCTGAAGTCAGCATACCATCTGGATTTCCAATACATGGGCTAATAAATTTTCTTATTTTATAAACCAGTTGGAATAACGTTTAAATGATTTGAAGGTGAAAACAGAATAAATGACACAGATTACAAGGAGAAAAATGAGACAACTTTGAGAGGAACTGAAGGAAGCCTTAGTGCAAACAATACACAAATGCCCTAAATTCTAAAAGGTCTTGGCATGTTCAAAGAAAAGAGAATCTCCTGGTGTCAGTGTAGCAATAAAGAGAGACATGGTATCAATTTACTGGTTGGGGCATAGACTTGGATAACTGTGATATTGAATGGTTTGCCTTGGAGACGGACAGAGATCATTCTGTCATTTTTGAGATTGCATCCAAGTACTGCATTTCGGACTCTTTTGTTGACCATGATGGCTACTCCATTTCTTATGAGGGATTCCTGCCCACAGTAGTAGATATAATAGTCATCTGAGTTAAATTCACCCATTCCAGTCCATTTTAGTTTGCTGATTCCTAGAATGTTTACGTTCACCCTTGTCATCTCTTGTTTGACCACTTCCAATTTGCCTTGATTCATGGACCTGACATTCCAGGTTCCTATGCAGTATTGCTCTTTACAGCATCGGATCTTGCTTCTATCACCAGTCACATGCACAACTGGGTATTGTTTTTGCTTTGACTCCATCCCTTCATTCTTTCTGGACTTCTTTTTCCACTGATCTCCAGTAGCATATTGGGCACCTAATGACCTGGGGGGTTCCTCTTTTGGTATCCTATCATTTTGCCTGTTCATACTGTTCATGGGGTTCTCAAGGCAAGAATACTGAAGTGGCTTGCCATTCCCTTCTCCAGTGGACCACGTTCTGTCAACCCTCTCCACCATGACCCACCTGTCCTGGGTTGCCCTGCAGGCATGGCTTGGTTTCATTGAGTTAGACAAGACTGTGGTCCTAGTGTGATTAGATTGACTAGATTTCTGTGAGTATGGTTTCAGTATGTCTGCCCTCTGATGCCCTCTTGTAACACCTACCATCTTACTTGGGTTTCTCTTACCTTGGGTGTTGGGTATTTCTTCACGGCTGCTTCAGCAAAGCACAGCCGCTGTTCCTTACCTTGGACGAGGGGTATCTCCTTACCGTAGCCGTTCCTGACCTTCAACGTTGGATAGCTCCTCTAGGTCCTCCTGCGCCTGCGCAGCCACTGATCCTTGGGTTGTTCTTCCCACCGATGGCCCTGGCCTTGGGCATGGGTGGCTCCTCCCAGCTGCCGCCCCTGGCCTCGGGCTTGGGGTGGCTCCTCAGGGTCACCGCCCCTGGCCTCCAGCGCGATGTGGCTCCTCCCAGCTGCCACCCTGGCCTCGGGCTCGTGGTGGCTCTCCGGGGTCACCGCCCCCGGCCTCAAGCTCGAGGGGGCCTCTCCCGACTGCCCCCAACCTTGGACGCGGGGTGTCTCCTCCTGGCCACCACTGGCCCCGGATGTAGTTCCACCCAGATGCCACCTCGACCTCGGACGCTGGGTGTTCTCTCCCGGCTGCCACTGGCCTCAGACGTGGGGCAGCTCCTCACGGCCGCCACCCCGACCTCGGACACAGGGTGTCTCCTCCCGGGCCGCCACTGACCTCTGACGCGGGGTAGCTCCTCTCAGTTGCCTCTCGCAGTGGACCGCGCGTGACCTTTTAGAACTAACACACAAAAAAGATGTCCTTTTCATTATAGGGGACTGGAATGCTAAAGTAGGAAGTCAAGAAACACCTGGAGTAACAGGCAAATTTGGCCTTGGAATGCGGAATGAAGCAGGGCAAAGACTAATAGAGTTTTGCCAAGAAAATGCACTGGTCATAGCAAACACCCTCTTCCAACAACACAAGAGAAGACTCTACACGTGGACATCACCAGATGGTCAACACC
>SJYT01079746.1:49656-117696 GCA_006410635.1 Cephalophus harveyi | reverse complement strand
TCTAGTCAAGGCTATGGTTTTTCCAGTAGTCATGTATGGATGTGAGAGTTGGACTGTGAAGAAGGCTGAGTGCCGAAGAATTGATGCTTTTGAACTGTGATGTTGGAGAAGACTCTTGAGAGTCCCTTGGACTCCTAGGAGATCCAACCAGTCCATTCTGAAGGAGATCAGCCCTGGGATTTCTTTGGAAGGAATGATGCTAAAGCTGAAACTCCAGTACTTTGGCCACCTCATGCGAAAAGTTGACTCATTGGAAAAGACTCTGATGCTGGGAGGGATTGGGGGCAGGAGGAGAAGGGGACGACCGAGGATGAGATGGCTGAATGGCATCACGGACTCGATGGACGTGTGTCTGAGTGAACTCTGGGAGATGGTGATGAACAGGGAGGCCTGGCGTGCTGCGATTCATGGGGTCGCAAAGAGTCGGACACGACTGAGCGACTGAACTGAACTGAACTGGTATCAATATTACATGAGGTTGAAGAGCAAGGCAGAACCACATCAGGCCAGCAAGGTGTTAGGACTCATGATAAGCTGTGACACATTTAATGGTGAAAGTATATATTGTGATTTTCTTTTGTTTTGCTGTTTTTGTTTTAATAGATTACTTCTATTATTCTGTGAATTATCTATTGAAAAAGCATGAAACAATTTGAAAGGATGATAATCTGGGAGGAATTATAGACAATGGTGACCTGGGCTATAGTTGGTCAGTGGAAATCAATAGTAAAGGTCAGAATCAAAATACATACCAGGAATAAAAGGAAGAGAGCTTTTTAAAAAGTAGAAGTAAGAAAAGAAGGAATGGAAAAATCTATAAACTGAGTCAGAAGGGTTAGTGGTGCCATTTTCAACTGTAGGAATCAGGAACATTGTTTTCGATATATTACTTTCGAGGGTTTCTCCAAAGTTCCAAGTAGAAATATATATTGAGTTGAATGAAAAAGTATGAAACTAAAATTAGAGATACTGGCCTTGAGAAATACCAGTTTTTAACACTATTTCAAGCGATGGCACTTACAGTAATCTCATAGGAAAAGATTTTGGACAAAGCAAAAAGAACTGTTTCTAGGATAAATCCTTGGAAAGCTTCAATATACAGAAATAAGAATTGAAGAAAGGCCTAATGGAATCATAGTGAAAAGATATTGTAAGAGAATGAATGTAAGAAGGGTATGGTGCTAGATAAAGAAAGAAAGAAAGTGAAGTTTTTCTGTGACCCAACTCTGTGGCCCCATGGACTGTAGCCCACCAGGCTTCTCTGTCCATAGGATTTTCCAGGCAAGAATACTGGAGTGGGTTGCCATTTCCTTCTCCAGGAGATCTTCCGAACCCAGGGATTGAACCCAGGTCTCCCAAACTGTAGGCAGATGCTTTAGTGCCTGGAGCCACCAGGGATGTCTGCTAGAGATAAAGAAGGCCTTTCAAATGAACGGAGTAGCCACCAACATTAAAAGCTGCAGAAAATCTCAATACATATATAAGTTATAAATAAATATATATACTTAGTACCATTGAAGTTTTGGGGTACCTGAAATAAGGAATTTCAGTGATGAGAAGTGGGGAAATAAAAGTCCAGTTTGTTGTTTTTGAACCAATGACTGTATGTAAAGAAACAGAGACAGTTAATAGAGAAAGTTCATTTCAAAATTTGTGTTCTGGAGAGGAAGTAAATTAATGAGTGAGTAATAGGAGATATGTGGGATAAAAATGTTCTGTGTTGTTTTCCAGGATGAGATTTAACAGAGTATGATGAGATATTTACAAGAATTTGGGTATGTGTGAGGATAAAGAGAATAACTGAGGGAGGAGGTCTTTGAGAGAATAAGAGAGGGTGAGATTTAGCTTAAGGAGAAATATTTGTAATTTATAAGAACACGAAAATATTCCACTGTAACAAGAGGGAAGGTAGAAAAATTAAGTAAGGAAAAAGCAGTTGTTTTGCATGTAATGTTAAGAATATGTGGCTAAGTCCATCTAGTACTTTCATTTTCTTAATGTAACTGGGAAAATGTACATGTAACTGGGAAAATATACACAATTGGAAATTTCAAGAAAAAGGAGAAGGTGTAGACACATCAGGTCATAGGGAAGTCAGTTCATCAGGCAAACATTATGGATTAAATGATGCTGAAATAATCAATTTAAAATAAAATCACTGGGCCCTTTGTTGTTCAGTCACTCAGTCATGTCCAACTCTTTGCGACTCTGTGGACTGCAGCATTCCAGGGTTCCCTATCCTTCACTATCTGTCAGGGACCAGAGTGAGGAAACCCGCCCGTGACAAGGTCATGCGGAAGGAAGCCTGACAAAACGCAAGGACGTGATCAGGCTTCAGGGGTTCCCCCTGGAATTTCCTGAGCATCCACCCCCACAAAAAATAAGAATCTGCCAGCCTCTGTACTCTGCTTTTCCACTCTTCTGATATTCTCTGGGAAAAAGTCAACTCAGGGCTTTAGTCTTCTGCATTTGAAAGGGATGTTTCAGTTAAACCCCCTCTGATAGCTCTCTAGCTTGCCTAACAGGTTCCCCAGATCTCTTACAGCTTGTGAATTCCTTACAGCCCCCAACTGCTAGAGACACAAAGCTTAGAAGCATGTTAAAGAAACAGAGCCTTTTCTAAAGAGTTAAAAATTATATTGGTAGAGGGTTTTAACTGTTGACTCAATGACTGCTGCCAGGCCTCCATATTCTTTATCTTTTAGGCACCTGGGAAGATGTTACTCAATGTAATCAGGATGTAGAGAAAGATATATAGTAGTTTTGATGTTAGCAACACTAGACTTTTGAGTTAATTACTTTTCTTTGTTATATATCACTGCACTCCTCTTGTGTCCTTGCTATGTAAGAATGTAACTTTATTTAGTGCTTTCTGAGAGTGGCACCAGACTTTGGGAAGATCAACACAAATAAGTCTTCTGGTTGACAAACCCTTATTGGAAAAAGGCTGTAAAATGTTAATTGGCCCTTTTTGGCTAGAAGATGATGTAAATCACCTAAGACTTGTGTATACAATTAGGTATGCAGAGAGAAAAGCCTGGTTTTGATAAGAGTCAGGGCTGCTGACGCTGCTAAAAGGCTGTAAAATGTTAATTGGCCCTTTTTGGCTAGAAGATGATGTAAATCACCTAAGACTTGTGTATACAATTAGGTATGCAGAGAGAAAAGCCTGGTTTTGATAAGAGTCAGGGCTGCTGATGCTGCATAATTTTGTATTACCCATTGATCTCTATGTACCAAAAAAAAAGGTATAAAAGGAGATTCTAGACAATAGGGGCCGGGACCAGTCGCTGGACTGGTTTCCCCCATGTCTCCTCTTTACTTTAATTTCAGGCTGAATTCCCATCTGAGGCGTGAAGGCTCACCAAGTCTACTTACTTGTCCTGGCTTCTAAGATCTGTAAGAGGAGAGCCCAAGGCGGGGCACTCTCCGATATTCAAACGGATGCCGGTGGCCTAATGTAAATGGTGCAAGCTCCTTGTCTGGAGTTTTATTGGCTTTCCCTGTAAACCAAGTTATTCAGAATTCTTTTCTCCCTTACTATTTTCTGGCCGAATTCCTATCTGGTGCAGAAGTACCCACCAAGCCTGCTAATTTTTCCTGGGCTTCTAAGATCGGATCGGGAGGGGGGGGGGGGGGCCTTCAGTGCCTCCTCTCCTTTGGGAGAATGGGAAGACACCTGTGGCCTACGTAGGTGGTGATTGGTATTCCATACAAACCAAGTTATTCAGCTTACTTTTCTCCACTTAATTTTCTTACTACACTATCTCTTCCTAATCTAATCTTATATTTCTATATTAATAAATAAACAAATCTTTCCTCGCCAATGCCGTCCACGCTTCGAATTCCCTGGATCCATCGGGGCTGGACCCCAGCAACTATCTTTTGGAGTTTGGTCAGACTCATGTTCATTAGGTCAGTGATGCCTTCCAACTGTCTCATTCTCTGTCACTGCCTTCTCCTCCTGCCTTCAATCACTGGACTTTAGTTGTGAGATTTACTTTAGCAAGATCAGCCCTTGAGATGACTTCATGGACAGCATATAGAAAATTTAATCCAGGATTGAAGTTTCATCCTGAGCAGAAAATTAGAAAGTCAAGAGATGAGAGAGAGGAGAGATACAGTTGAGGATGTTTGCAAGAGCATGTTTATAATTATGAGCTCTGAAATCTAAACTTGATGAAGAAACAGAAAAAAACAAAGTTGTGGGTATTGAATGGAGAAGGCAATGGCACCCCACTCCAGTACTCTTGCTTGGAAACTCCCATGGACGGAGGAGCCTGGTAGGCTGCAGTCCATGGGGTGGCTGAGTCAGACACAGCTGAGCAACTTCACTTTAACTTTTCACTTTCATGCATTGGAGAAGGAAATGGCAACCCACTCCAGTGTTCTTGCCTGGAGAATCCCAGGGATGGCAGAGCCCAATGGGCTGCCATCTGTGGGGTCGCACAGAGTCGGACACGACTGAAGCGACTTAGCAGCAGCAGTGGGTATTGAAAAGAGATGGAGCCGAGGGAACTGCATTCTCACTGAGGTTAATTATTTTCATGGAGGTGTTAGAGTAGTGGGGTGATGATCAGATACTAGGAGGTTAGAAAGATTTCAGACGTATAGTTTCTGAGGAAAAAAAAAAAAAAAACAAGGTTTTAAGTGTTATTACAAAGTGATAAAAATATTTCTGTAGTTAAGAAGTTAATAATCTCTTTCCCTCTCTTTGTTCCATATTAGCAAAAGCAAACATTCCTTTCCATTATATATAATATTCCATCATATAATACTGAGAGGGTAGCAGGCAGGAAGGCAGGGGTCTCCAAACGGAGGAAATAGCCTGCAAGTGTCAGACATTTTATCTCTCTTGAGTGGCAGGAGGAAACAAACTAGCAATATTTTTTCCTTCTCTATACAAATTTAAAAGGAGGTTTCTCTTAAAATTCTGTGTTGCCATAATGACACCTGGTTTCACTTGAAGTTAACCATTGCCTTTTTCTTACGGAAATGTTTATCTTAAGCTATGTAAATAACACTATTTGTATGGTGCTTTGCCCTTCTTCAAGATTCAAGTTAATCCTTTTATAGCCCAAGATGAACCATTTGGAGCCAAGATTATCCCAAAATACATCCTATGGGTGAGGGGCCTGGTGCCATTCTAAGTTTTGAGACATTCCTTTCTTTCATTAACAGACTGCTGATGACTATATAACATCCAGCTAAAGACTAGCAGAGGGGTACTCTTTCTGCCCCCTTCTGATGCCTATGTCAGAAGCTTTCTCTGTCTCCTTTATACTTTAATAAAACTTTGTTACACAAAAGCTCTGAGCTATCAAGCCTCGTCTCTGGCACCGGATTGAATTCTTCTCCTCTGGGGGCCAAAAATCCCGGCGTCGTAATTCAACAACAACCTTTCAATACTATCATAATTTATTTCACAAATGCACTCCCTTTTTCTTTCTAGCTTCTTTTCTATTACAACCAATATAATTCTTGTTAAAATATCATGACAAATTTGCTATTTTGTTTGAAGGCTATATTTTAGCTGTATATTTGGTTTATAGCAGTACCTGTCTTCCAGAAAGTGAACAAAACTATACTCCCCAGAATATGAGAGTGCAGCTTTCCCAAGATCTTCACCAACAAGGAGTATCACATAGTTTTTATATATGATAATCACTGAAATGATATATCATTAAAATGGTATATCACTTTATCTTTATTTGTATATCCTCAGTCATGAATGATTTGGGGCATTTACTCTCACATCTTTTTTTTCTGTAGTGAGTTTGCTGGTAATCTATACCCATTTGTTCTTTTGTTATACTTAGATTTCTTAATATTTTTAAGTATATTAGGATAATTTTCATTTAAAATATACAGCATTGACAACATTGGACTCATGCCACAAGTTTATCCCTTGCTTTAGGATTTAGAAGAGCATCATTTCTGCATACCATCACTTCCAATGAATAATTTCAATCTTTCTGCTTTCCTATCTGATTGCAAAATATATTATATCATCATTGCTTAAGGTTTATCTCTTTGGCATTTAAAGTCCTCAGAGAATGCACACTCTCCACCAACTGAATGATTACCAAATAAAAACACCAGTTTATGTAAAATGACCCTATCTCCAACCACATTTGTTTAGCACAGATCCATGCAGAGTTTCATGCACAGATCCATGGTCTTGTTTAGCTAGACCATGCAGAGTTCTTTCCTGAGATTTATTGTTTCCTCCAGGTAACTGGTTCAACTTCAGGTCAATGAATGTAGCTCAGAAACCAGAGTCATTTCACATATATAGATATGCCTGAATCACAAAGAAAACCAGAGGTGAGAGATGAAAATGTGTTGAGATCCTTCAAATCTCCAGTTCCAGTAGAACCAATGTTCTTTCCTTAGTCCTTAGAAGGAACGTGTCCTTCAAGAAGAAACATCAGCTTCTAAGAAATTCCCTTATTAACTGAAGCTAACTTTGCATTCAACAAAATAATCCTAATTAACATAGAAATAGATATAGCCTCTTACCATACACTGGAGAAGGCAATGGCATCCCACTCCAGTACTCTTGCCTGGAAACTCCCATGGACAGAAGAGCCTGGTAGGCTGCAGTCCATGGGGCCGCTGAGTCAGACACGACTGAGCGACTTCACTTTCACTTTTCACTTTCATGCATTGGAGAAGGAAATGGCAACCCACTCCAGTGTTCTTGCCTGGAGAATCCCAGGGATGGCGGAACCCAATGGGCTGCCACCTGTGGGGTTGCACAGAGTCGGACACGACTGAAGCGACTTAGCAGCAACATACACACCTTAAAATGAGTTTCCTGGGCACTTTGACTAACAAATTGGTAGATCAAAAGGAATAAAGGATTTGTAATGATTGAAAAGGTCTTTTATGAGATAACAAAAATAAATGGTCGAGTCCTCCTATGAACAGTCTTATCTTTCCTAAATTGTTCAAGATATATCAATGATATTTGAGTCTATCAATGTTTTTCTAGAATCTAGTTATATTTTACAGTCTATAAAACAGGAGCCATGCAATTGATTTCTCCACACTTTCATTTTTTAGTTACAAGTGATATCCTTTTTTTCTTTTACTAGAATTTTCTTAAGCAATATACCTTTTTCTTTTGTTACTTAATAAAACTTCAAACTTGTCCATATCTTTAATTTTCACAGCTTTATATTTCTCAACAATTATACTCATTAGTCTATTACTATCAATATTTTTGCTTTGATTTTCAAAATGGTTTAACTTAGAACAAATATGACATCACATTCCCAGAGATAATATGGGCACCTAAATATGATATGTATAGGAATTATATAATATGAAGCAAATAAAGTCATATTTACAAATGGGTTTTATGACAAATGAAAATCTGTTGTTTTATGTGAGCATACTACAAAACAAAATATAAAAGAGGAAAAATAAAAATCATTTAACTACTGCATCTTAGAACTTCATACTGTTTTGACCATTAGTAGTGAAAATTCTGAAAGAGATGGGAATACCAGACGACCTGACCTGCCTCTTGAGAAACCTATATGCAGGTCAGGAAGCAACAGTTAGAACTGGACATGGTACAAAAGACTGGTTCCAAATAGGAAAAGGAGTATGTCAAGGCTGTATATTGTCACCCTGCTTATTTAAATTATATGCAGAATACATCATGAGAAATGATGGGCTGGAGGAAGCACAAGCTGGAATCAAGATTGCTGGGAGAAATATCAATAACCTCAAATATGCAGATGACACCACCCTTATGGCAGAAAGTGAAGAGGAGCTAAAAAGCCTCTTGATGAAAGTGAAAGAGGAGCGTGAAAAAATTGGCTTAAAGTCAACATTCAGAAAACGAAGATCATGGCATCTGGACCCATCACTTCATGGGAAACAGATGGGGAAACAGTGGAAACAGTGTCAGACTTTATTTTGGGGGGCTGCAAAATCACTGCAGATGGCAACTGCAGTCATGAAATTAAAAGATGCTTACTCCTTGGAAGGAAAGTTATGACCAACCTGGATAGCATATTGAAAAGCAGAGATATTACTTTGCCAACAAAGATCTGTCTGGTCAAGGGTATGGCTTTTCCCGTGGTAATGTATGGATGTGAGAGTTGGACTGTGAAGAAAGCTGAGTGCCGAAGAACTGATGCTTTTGAACTGTGATGTTGAAGACCCTTGAGAAACCCTTGGACTGCAAGGAGATCCAAACCAGTCCATACTAAAGGATATCAGTCCTAGGTGTTGGAAGGACTGATTGATGCTAAGCTGAAACTCCAATAATTTGGCCACCTCAGGTGAAGAGTTGAGTCATTGGAAAAGACTCTGATGCTGGGAGGGATTGGGGGTGGGAGGAGAAGGGGACGACAGAAGATGAGATGGCTGAATGGCATCACCGACTCGACGGACATGAGTCTGAGTGAACTTTGGGAGTTGGTGATAGACAGGGAGGCCTGGCATGCTGTGATTCATTGGGTCACAATGTGTGGGACAAGACTAAGCAACTGAACTGAACTGAACTGAGTGATACCCTCTGAAAGTATTAACAAAAATTTAAACCTTATTAACAGACAATCTTGGATCTAGTGCTATAACCATGATCTGCATTTTAAGTAAATTAACTTTAGTGCCAAAGTCAAGCATCCCTTGTGCCAAAGTCAAGCATCCCTTTAAGATAAAAACCTCCTCTCCAGAAGTTTGTAACTGAGTATCATTAATAAGAAAAGCATATCATTTCCCATACAGCTGTTCTCTGCAGCAATCAGATTCATAGAAGGACATGTTAAAGCAATGAGCTACAATTTGGCCACAGCTGGATAAAAATCCTTTTTGTTTTTGTTTGAATTTTTATTAATTATGACACTGGCTGAGTTATAGGAGTCCTACCGTGACTCGACAGATGAAATTTTACAGATCAGTGTTAAGATTGAATAGAAATTTTAAAGATTACTTACTCCAAGCCAGTAACTAGTGATAAATCCACTTTAAACAGATGGTAGAATGATGAATTAGACACAATCCAGAGCTTTCATTTAATCTTAGAAAATATGCATGCTTTAGCATGTGACTCATGATTTCCCAACGTGTAAACTTGTATAGAGTGACAGCTACAAACAAGATATTAAATCTATGAATATGTCTAAATGCTTTTGTAACTGTCATCATTAGTTCTTGGAAAACTATCCACCCTCAAATCTTAATTCATTTTTGCCATCCTAAAATTTTAATTTGTAAACAGTTCAGCTGCCACCTGGCAAGCACACTTAGGACTACTTTTTAGAATTAATCTTTTTTCCCCAGAAACCCGATAGCTACTTCATGGGACTACTGACACAACATACTGGCCAGCTGCTTCTCTAAATACAGACTTTGAAGAAGCTGCTTGAAAAAATGGAAGGGTGAAAGTGATATAGACATGAATCTGAGAAGAGATAAAAAGGGAACTTTAATCCCAAATTTAAGTTTTTCCTCTGTCAGCAATGAAGGTACTGGCTTGTTTCTTGAGAGTTTATAATCAGTCATATGCTGTAATGCTAAGCTAGTATTGAAATATTCTATTTGACTCAATGCTAACTTAAAATTCTGCAATCAAATGATATCTTCATTGTTATTAAATGTGTTTATTAATGGGCAAAGTGCACTGAACGTTTTCTGCCGAGAAGCTTTTTCTGTTCATCATCAGCAAAATGTCATTATATTTCAAGCTGCTTTCAGGAAGCTGGTAATTGGAGGCAAGACTGTTTCAATTGAACTTAGATGAGAAATTACTACTACTATTTTTCCTTCCAAAATTATGTTGAGATGTAAGGATGCTATTGAGGGAGACAGAGAAATATTAAGAAATATCTTAAAATAAAAATTCTTTTACTGACCAAACTCTAGTCAGTCTCCTCTGTGCCCTTTTTCAACTAGGTCCCATCATTGGCACATCCTTAAAAGCCCAAGAATTTTGCTAAGATGATTTAGCCAGAGTCCTCCATCCTTAACATATAATCACCCTTACTATCTGAACAAATTCCTCATCCTGTCATCTACCAGTTGATAGCCGATCACCCTAGCCTGCCTTCAGTGAGAATTCTGTTAGGTTGGTTTGATCAAAATCTCCCTTATCCTATTTCCTCTTAGTAATTTTCCACCCACTGACCTCCCTCCCCCATCTTTCCTTGGCTATAAATACCCACTTTTCTTTGTTGTATTCAGAGTTAAGCTCAATCTCCCTCTTTCCTACATGAAAACCCCTTGCAGTAGCCCATATACCTAATGGCCATAGTACTGAATAAATTCTGCCTCACTCTCTTTCAACAAGATACAAATAAATGTTTTTCTTTATGATTTTCCTGGCAAGAACACTGGAGTGGGTTGCCAATTTCTCCTCTAGGGGATCCTCCAAACATAGGGATCAGACCCATGTTTCTTGCATCTCCTGCATTGCCAATAAATTTAATGCTGAGCCACTGAGGAAGCTCCATCAATGTAAAATCATTTTTTACACTATGATAGATATAGTAGATACTTCTTATATTTTGGCTGGTTTCATCCTGTCATAGTATATAATTAGAGGTGAACAATCTAAATATAATGAAGTGAAAGCTGCATATTACAAGATGGTCAGTGCACAAGTTGAGAAATTCATCTAGCATTTGTCATTTGTATTATCTTCAAATACAAAGGAAATTATGTGGAATGAGAATATGACACAAAACATGTTCCAAATTTCTACCACCGCAGAAGATGACATAAAAGATGACTGTGGACTTTTCTTGTTAAATTAACCAGAGTTAAATACTTAACAGATATTCTCTTTATCTTTATCTTTGTTTTTTATCTTTTTTCTTATATAGCTGCATATTCCTTTAAATACTACGACTGAGCCAGTATTTCTCTCTTTCTCTCTGTCTTCTTTCTCTTCTCTTTCCTCCCCTTCTTCTTCTCTTCTTCTCCCTTTTCTCTTTCTTCCTCGCCTCCAACCCAGGTCTTTCTCTCTCCTGCTTAAACTACTTGGAGCAAATTCCCAATATTCTGCAAGAAGGAATTATATGTTGGCAGGAATAAACACTGACGCATGAGGTGAAGTAACTGCTTGTGACTTTAAATCAATTGAATATTGCTAAATGAGTTCTAAGTAAGATTAGCTATCTCAGTATTATTCATATTGGGAAATAAACCCTAAAAAGAGAAAAGTACAAAATTTTCTCAAAGTTTGGAAACACTGCTTCAAAATTAAGAGCTATTTTCTAAGAATTCTTTATACTTTTAACCTTATTAATATGGGGATAATATATAATACTATCTCTGTGCTTTCACTGACAATTGGTGTTGAAAAACTCTACTTGTTTTCATCTTTTTAAGAATAGCTAAAGATAAATTTTAAAAAATCTCCACATATAATTATAAATACAAATACCCTCTAGCAAAATCCAGTAAAAGGTAATGTGAATCATTAGAAAATTATTGTGTCATCAGATATTGGATCATCAGATGTGATTTCTCATCTCAGCCCAACCCTCAAATCTATACATGAGGACATCGAGTCTAATCACGCTTAATTGACTTGCTGGGTAGTTCACAGCCTGAAAGCACCTGAATGAGATTTAAATCAAGGTGTTTTTAACACTAAAGTCTATAATCTTTCTGCCTAATCATTCTAGCTTCTCATTATCTGTGTTAATTAAAAATATTCTCTTAAGCAATTCATCATGGAGCCAGATTATCTGGCTTAAACAATATCTCTGCCATTTGCTTGTTTTATAAACTCAAGCAAATTATTTTACTGCTCTGCAATCCCAGGAGGAGAAGGGAATGACAGAGTGTGAGATGGCTTCACTGACTGGATGGACAAGCTCCAGGAGATGGTGATGGATAGGGAAGCCTGGCGTGCTGCAGTCCATGGGGTCTCAAAGAGTCGGACACAACTGAGTGACTCAACTGAACTGAATCCTAGTTTCTTCATCTCTGAAATGGGAATGATAATGATAGTAATTGCCTCAAACAGTTTCTTTGAGACATAAATGAGCTTATTTAGTGAAGACTGAGTTAATATATCTAAAGAATATAGAACAGAAAATGGATTGTAGTAAGTGCTATCTAGGTGTTGCTATTATTCTAATCTTCCTCTTTGGGCCTTGATTTCCTTACACAGCTTGGTTAATGAAGGTAATAGCAGCAGAATTTTATGACTAGTGATGTTTAGATTTTAGATTTTGAATAACCTTGAAATCATTAAGACAGTGATTCCTAAATTACAAAAATATATGATTTTGAGACCAGTAAATGTCCATGTGTGTTTTCTGATACCCAGGATCAGGAGAATAATTTGTATAGTGAATAATATTGAATTTTGAGATAGGTAAATGATACAATAAGCAAAGGGAAGCTATCTATATTTCCTTTCTGAAGATTAAGTCAATTAACACAAGCAAAGCACTTAGAAGGGTAACTGGCATGGAGTAAATACTCAATAACATTAGCTAATATTTTTGTACATTATTCACCATTATATTACTCCAGTGTCTAATAAAACACCTAATATTAGGCAATCAATATAAATTTGTTAGGTTGTGTTAGAAAAATATAACATTAAGCCTACCTGGGGATAGATAAATCAATGCCTACATCTTTATATTTTCCAATCTAATGTAAAAGAATGAAAATTTACCCAGGATAATTATTTTAATTTGAAATTTGTCACAGATACGGGCATCCTTCTGACATGAGACAATAAATTGAAACATAGATGTTGTCAAGGAATTAGAAACCCTGGGGCAGTGTGGTTTTAATGTCTATCATAGATGTATACCTTTGCTTTCAGGGAGGTAGGTCTCAATATTTAAAGCCACTAAATTAATTTTTTAATAACTAAAAAGTTGGCTTAAATCTCAACATTCAGAAAACGAAGATCATGGCATCCGGTCCCATCACTTCATGGGAAATAGATGGGGAAACAGTGGAAACAGTGTCAGACTTTATTTTTTTGGGCTCCGAAATCACTGCAGATGGTAACTGCAGCCGTGAAATTAGAAGGCGCTTACTCCTTGGAAGAAGTTATGTCCAACCTAGATAGCATTTTCAAAAGCAGAGACATTACTTTGCTGACTAAGGTCCGTCTAGTCAAGGCTATGGCTTTTCCTGTGGTCATGTATGGATGTGAGAGTTGGACTGTGAAGAAGGCTGAGCACCGAAGAATTGATGCTTTTGAACTGTGGTGTTGGAGAACTCTTGAGAGTCCCTTGGACTGCAAGGAGATTCAACCAGTCCACTCTGAAGGAGATCAGCCCTGGAATTTCTTTGGAAGGAATGATGCTGAAGCTGAAACTCCAGTACTTTGGCCACCTGATGTGAAGAGTTGACTTATTGGAAAAGACGCTGATGTTGAGAGGGATTGGGGGCAGGAGAAGAAGGGGACGACCAAGGATGAGATGGCTGGATGGCATCACGGACTCGGTGGACCTGAGTCTGAGTGAACTCCGGGAGATGTGGTGTTGGAGAAGACTCTTGAGAGTCCCTTGGACTGCAAGGAGATCCAACCAGTCCATTCTGAAGGAGATCAGCCCTGGGATTTCTTTGGAAGGAATGATGCTAAAGCTGAAACTCCAGTACTTTGGCCACCTCATGGGAAGAGTTGCCTCATTGGAAAAGACTCTGATGCTGGGAGGGATTGGGGGCAGGAGGAGAAGGGGATGACCGAGGATGAGATGGCTGGATGGCATCACTGACTCGATGGACGTGAGTCTGAGTGAACTCCAGGAGATGGTGATGGACAGGGAGCCTGGCGTGCTGCGATTCATGGGGTCGCAAAGAGTCGAACATGACTGAGCGACTGAACTGAACAACAATGCATCTTGCTCAAGGACATGTTTCTCCTTCTTAACAGGAACCCTTGTCCTTTTGGCTAATCTTGTTATCTTAAGATGTATGTTGTGGAAGTGGATCTGGTAAGACCTTTACAACCTTGAGACATTTTTTTTGATCTATTGTTAGTAACCATTTGAAAAAGTATATAAGGCCTTGCTAAGACTAGCGAGGGAGGCACTCTTTCTGCCCCCTTCTGATGTCTGTCAGAAGCTTTCTCTATCCCTTCTCACTTTAATAAAACTTTTGCCACACTAATCTCTCAGTGACTGAAGCTGTGTCTTTGATCCCAAAGTGAAATTTTCTCCTTCTAAGAGCCCAAATTTGACACTGTTCAATGTAACCTATCACAAGCAAGGTCAATGCCCCTACTCAGCCTTGAAGCAGATGGACCATCACCCTTCTACTTCCCATAAGAATATGAGAGTAAAATCTCTGAAGTGGAAATGAAACAGGAGAGAAAGAAGCAGGGCACAAACTTTAAAAGAATGATGTAGCTTGAGGATAGGAAATAAACCGATTAGGACCAAATGGGTCCAAAATGGCAGATAAAGAACTTGAGCCTCAGTACACGCTCGTTGACCTTGAGCCTCAGTTATCAAGATCATTGTAACACATCAGAAAGCTCAATGACACACCCACAGGCACAGTGACACTTCCAAGGTCGACTATCAAAGACCAAAAAATGACTGGTGGGTGACCAAATTCCTGGAAATTTCTGTCCCTTCCCTGAAGTAGTTGGAATAATCCTCCTACTCTTTTGCCTATGAAATTACCCAGCCCATAAAAGCTAACCATACCATATTTCAAGGCCACTCTTGCCCTTTGAGATGGCCCATACTCTGTCTATGGCATATGGAAGTGGAAGTGTCAGTCACTCATTCGTATTCAACTCTTTGCGACCACATGAACTGTAACTTTCCAGGCTCCTATGTCCTTGGACTTCTCCTGGCAAGAATACTGGAGTGGGTTGCCATTCCCTTCTCCAGGGGAATCTTCCCGACCCATGTCTATGGATTGTTCCTCTCTAAATAAATCCACTTCTTACTTATCACTTTGTCTCTCACTGAATTCCTTCTACAATGAGACATCAAGAACCTATGCTTCATTAAGTCCTGAAATCAGGTGAGTAAGCTTGGTTGGAAGACCATAGGTTTTGGCTGGGTTCAAGACCAGCTACATGGGTTAGAGTCCCAAGCTGGATTTTGACCAGGTTTGCATCCTGGTACATGGGTTCAAGTATCAGTCTGAGGTGAATGGTTTCATACCAACTATTCAGAAAGCTGGCTGACATAGAAGATGGCAGACTAGTGTCTCAAAATAACCATTTCATTGGGGTCTGGATGTCAATTTCTTTCAAAGAATCAGAAAGGGAGAAGCAATAAGAAAATGGAAAGGCCATTTATTTTGCAAAATATTTCACTGCTTAGTTAGCACTGGGGAGGGGTTGTGTTAATTTCTTCTTTTCTGCATTCGCAAATGGGCAGGGTCAGATTGCCTCTTTGTGAGCTGAACAAAGGCACTTTAGTTTAATCATCAGGCAGAGGGGCAGGATTTCCTGATGGATGGCATAGTAAACACTGACATTTCTTCTGCATGAAATTGGAAATCACTGGTAGTGCTGAGTAGACTTGTGGCCTACCTTTAACAGTATTTAAAATGAACTTAATCATTTTACATGTTATTAGTTGTTTCACATCCATATTGGGAGAGATCTGGCTAGGTTACTCTGTGTCCATCTGAGAGCAGCAGTTAATAAATATTTGTTAATTAATTGACAGGGACAGATATTTCCAGGGAAGACAGGGTTTGAATGGCTTATCTTGGGTAATTTGGTTTCACAAATGTCTAAACCAAATGACCCTGTAGGCCCTTTTGCCTCCATTTCTGGAAAGACAGATGACTTTTCTTACAGTTCTTGAGAAATCTGTATGCAGGTCAAGAAGCAGCAGTTAGAACCAGGCATAGAACAATGGACTGATTCATAATAGGAAAAGGAGTACATCAAGGCTGCATATTATCACCCTGCTTATTTTAACTTAAGGCAGAGTACATCAAGCGAACTGCCAGGCTGCAGGAAGCTCAAGCTGGAATCAGGATTGCCAGCAGAAATATCAATAACATCAAACATACCAATGACACCACTCTAATGGCAAAAAGTGAAAAGAAAATAAAGAGCCTCTTGATGAGGGTGAAAAAGCTGGCTTAAAACTCAACATTCAAAAAACTAAAATCATGGCATCCAGTCCCATCATTTCAAGGCAAATAAAAGGAGGAAAAGTGGAAATAGAGACAGATTTTATTTTCTTAGCCTCCAAAATCACTGCAGATGGTGACTACAGCCATGAAATTAAAAGATGCTTGCTCCTTAGAAGAAAAGCTATGACAAAACTAGACAGTATATTAAAAAGCAGAGACATTACTTTACTGATGAAAGTTCATATAGTCAAAGCAATGGTTTTTCCAGTTGTCATGTACAGATATGAGAGTTGGACCATAAAAGAAGGCTGAGCATCAAAAAATTGATACTTTTGAACTGTGGTGCTAGAGAAGACTCTTGAGAGTCCCTTGGACTTCAGGGAGATCAAACCAGTCAATTCTAAAGGAGATCAACCCCAAATATTCATTGGAAGGACTGGTGCTGAACCTGAAGCTCCAATACTTTGGCCACCTGATGTGAAGAACTGACTCATTGGAAAAGACCCTGATTCTGGGAAAGATTGAAGGCAAGAAGAGAAGGGGATGACAGAGGATGAGATGGTTGGATGGCATCACCAATTCAATGGGCATGAGTTTGAGCAAACTTTGGGAGATAGTGAAGGACAGAGAAGTGTGGCATGCTGCAATCCATGAGATCACAAAGAGGCAGATATGACTCAGGAACTGAACAACAACAACAATCACTGTTCCCAGGATCACAACTCTCATTCCTCAATTGTGCTGCATCCATGTGTTCAGCAGGAAAGTTAACGCACCCAGGTCCCCTGCCCAGGCTGCTGTGTGAATTTAAAGACCCCTTCAAATCACTTCCATTGTGATTTACTAAGTGCATACTATGTGATATGCATTTGGTTCATTTTTTAGCTATTGGAACTTTTTAATAAAAACTCAAATTTGAATATATATATATATATATTTTAAGGCCCATTTAGACCTAATTCAAATCAGACTAGCTCTCCTCTCTAGAAGCAGCCCAGGCTAGCAATTTCTGATACTAGAAGTTTTGTAAACATGGTCATGTGCTAGGTGCTTGATGTGCATTATCAAGTTCAGTTCTTAGAGGTACTTAATCTTATCCCCAGTTTTCAGATGAGAAGACTGAATCTTGTGATGAGGCAAGGGTAACATGACTTCTTCAAGAGCGCACAGTTCAGGAATGGAGGAGCCCAAATTCAAATCTAGACATACTTTAGGCCCCTGATCCCTAATCTTGAATCTTAGTGTATAGTTATGAATGAAGTGATTGCCAACCACTGGAGATAAAAAGCCAAACTGTATTTGTACACAGAAGAAAGGTTGACTGGTACAGAAGAAAGCACAAATCTGGTTTCAGGAAGAGAGGCATTTGAGGCACTGAAAACAGCAGTGAGCAGGAATGGACTGGGACTACAGTGAAGTCTGCATCCCCTTCCCAGTCCTCGGAAGTAAATGAGGCAGAGGTGAGAGGCCTCGAGGTCTCTGATGGACACTCAAGACAGAGTGGGGAACCTTTAAAAGGAGAGAAGACAACAGGAGAAATAGCTGATCATTTTGAGACTCTGGGTGGCTAGAGAGAGCCTGACATTCTCAGGAGACTTCCAGCACTGATGACAAGGTAATTCTTATGTCTTGCCACCAAATTCCTTCAGAAAGCCTTATCTCCCTTTCTAAGCAGATTAACCTATTTCTTTACAGAGACTTAGTAGGGACAGCTGGAGAAGGCAATGGCACCCCACTCCAGTACTCCTGCCTGGAAAATCCCATGGACGGAGGAGCCTGGAAGGCTGCAGTCCATGGGGTCGCTGAGGGCCAGACACGACTGAGCGACTTCACTTTCACGCATTGGAGAAGGAAATGGCAACCTACTACAGTGTTCTTGCCTGGAGAATCCCACGGACAGCAGCAGTAGCAACTCAGGTGTCTTACTCTGCAAGATCTAGGTCTCCACTCCAAATATTTTCCTACTCTTTATAGCAAATAAGTCAAAATAAAGGGAGTGACTGGAAAGAAGGGAAGGACATGCGCAGCTGTCCTCATGGTTTTGGTGCCCTGATAGGTAGTGAGAGGGCACAGATCAGTGGCAGTAAGAGGGATTTAGGCATACAGTGAGGAGAATTCCTGGAAGAGAACTGATTCTCATGACTGTGATGCTGAGACATTCAGAAATACTTTTTGCTGGGTATTTAAGAAAGGGTTGACACTTTCAGGACTGGGGTTGGAGGCTAGGTGGTGCAATTCTATGAATTTTTCCAGAAAGGCTATCTCTTCCCAGGACGCTTCTCTACATTAGCAGGTTTTTCTATGTGAACTATTTCTAGGCTTTCCCAGAGAAAAGCAAATTGTTTTGGGTATTCTCTCAAGGTATATTTCCTCTTCTCTCCCTGTTTTTGCTAAAAGTTTTCACAATTATCTCAGGTTCAAAGAATTTGTTAACAAAATAAGCCATTTGTTATAGACAAATAAATAATACCAATATTTATTAGAGACTTATCTAGCTTACTATCAATATTACTAGCATTAAAAGAAAAGAGAAACAGAAACAGCAGAGGACATATCACCAAATTGGGTTTTGCCAACATTCAGACTCAAACAGCACTGGGAAACCCCATGTCACAGCACATCTGGAATCCCAGTTGAGCAAAGGTCCCAGGCAGCGTGTCTGCTTCCTGGGTGAGATGGCAAAGATTGTAGTTCTGGTTTCCCATGTATAATCCCAGGATGCAAACTGGTATCATCATCAATCTGTGAGCAAATTGCAGCTCTAGTTTCATGTTAATGCTGTTTGCTTTGGTCTGTAAATCTTGGAATGTTGCTAAATCCAGGGAATGGTTGTCCAGACCTCCACCAGGAACTTAACAAATTGCATGATCCACTTCCTATCTCTCTATTGTGCCTCTCTTCTGACACTCACAGCAGGTGTGGCTGACACCCACAGCAGTAGTCAGGGCCGTGGCCAGGTACATCAGAAGCAAGGTCAGGGGCCTGCTCTGCTGTTTGGCCTCTGAAGCCTGAACAAGACTACTTCTATTTGATTTCTCTAACATTCCCCTGGTGTCTCAGAGAGTAAAGAATCTGCCTTCAATATGGGAGACCTGGGTTTGACCCCTATATTGGGAAGATCCCCTGGAAGAGGGCATGACAACCCACTCCAGCATTCTTGTGTGGAGAATCCCTATGGACAGAGGAACCTGGTGGGCTATAGTCTGTAAGGTGGTAAAGAGTTGGACATGACTAAGCAACTAAGCACAGCACACATCGCTCCCCAGACCCTATACCCTGGGTTCGCGGGTATTTAAACCCCTCTGGCTCCCCTAGTTGTCTCCTGATTTGGGTCTCTGTCACTTGTGCCCTCAGCATTGCCAGGTAACTGGCACCCTAGTCTTGCTCCTGGCCTGTTAGCCTCCAACAGAGACATCTGTGTTTAGGGAACTCCCATCCTTGCCTGTCACGGGGCTCTTTTAGTAGATGGGTGGCTGGTGGCCAGCACATTGGAGAAATAACTCAGAGTGGGCATAGGATACAGGGGAGCAGGTGAGAAAGCTCTGTGGTATCAGGGAAGATCTGAGAAGATACAGAAGCCAAGGTGGCTGGAGATACTTTTCCTTTGGAGAGTATTCCTGGAAAACAGACTGTCTCAGCATCTCAGAGCCTCCCGATTTCCAGGTCTAATCTCGGGCCCTGAGGATTCACTGTGAGTCAGCAGCCTGGGTGTGTTTGAGTTTAGGGTTCCAGATCTGTGCCTGAGACTGATTTTCTGCAGAGCTTTAAGCAAGTTACTTTTCCATTCTGAGTTTTTATATTATCTACTCAATGATCTGGAAAGGTCTTTGTTTTTCTGACCCTCTGACTCAAACACAGCTGCATAAGCACTAACATTCACTGAGATGGACAAGGTGGCAGGCAGAGTGGGATACTTCACTGAGGCAGAGAAGATGAGGTGCTCAGCTCTGAACAAAGCATGTTTGACGGGCCTGTTAGACATCTGAGGAGAGAGGTCAAGCTGATCGGTGTGCAGGAGAGAGATCTAGGCTGGAGACACAATAAAATGGTCATCAGCGAGGCAATTGGGTTTCAAGCTATGATAATGGATAGAATCATGCACCAAGTGTGAATAAAGGAGATGAGGAGAAATCATTAATAGAGACCAAGAATAAGAGGAGAATCAGGTGAAGGAAAGGGCTAAAGGAAATGAGAGAACAGGATGTACATCAACTCTGTGTGAGTTCTGTTCCTGCCTTCCTGTCAGGAGCTCCTGTTCATGTTGGAGCATGAACCTGCTGTCAGTCTTGTGCATAAATCTCCTTTTGATCTCCTGGATTGAAAGCCTAATTCCTGGCTGGCTCCAAGGCTGTAGGACTGTGAAATCCATAAACATAACTAGGAGGACTGGTGTTATCTCGAGTTAGCCTCAGTTAATGATTAGCTGTGCCCTCTTTGAAAGCTGTAGGGATTCTCGAGCTATCTGCCTGATTAGCTGTGCCATCCTCCAAGGCAACAGGGTTTCTGGTGCTGTCTGTTCAGGAGGGAGTAGACCAAGAGATCTCCAGAGAGACTTCCTTGAAAGGACTTGGCAGGTGAGCACATTGTGAGGAATGAATAGATGGAGTCATGCTTCATGATGGCACTATCCAATCTTTAGAAGTCACGACTGGTGAGTAGAATAACAATCCACAGGGAAAAGTAGTCTGCAGTCTCTAGGGACCAAGAAAGGTCTGCCAGGTCTTAGTGAGGAGGCAGCAGTGGGCAAACGAAAAGGGAGTGTTTAGCACAGCAAAAGGGAAGGACTGAGGTGGCTGGGAGAAGGGTGGTCAAAATGGGATGGAAGTTGGGTGGTAGTCAGGGAAGGAGGCCTCTAAGAGGAAGTGAGGCCGGAAGAATGAGAATGAGCCAGGTATGGAAAGAGAGAGGAATCAGCAGGTAGAAAGGCAAAAAAAAATTTTCCTGCCTAGGAGCTGGTAAGGAAATCTTCACTTTTTGTTCTTTTAGAAAATAAGAGAGGAAGGTCTTTAAGAGACACTAGGCATTCTGACTGCTACTGCCCAAACAACAGGAAGTGGGAATCTGACCAGCTGGAAGAACTACTGGCTGGATTCCTTGCGTCAAAGGTCATTACACTTAAATTCTGCAATCCTCATCAAGGTACTGCTGCTGCTGCTGCTAAGTCGCTTCAGTTGTGTCCGACTCTGTGTGACCCCATAGACGGCAGCCCATTAGGCTCCTCTGTCCCTGGGATTCTCCAGGCAAGAACACTGGAGTGGGCTGCCATTTCCTTCTCCAATGCATGAAAGTGAAAAGTGAAAGTGAAATTGCTCAGTCATGCTCAACTCTTAGTGACCCCATGGACTGCAGCCTACCAGGCTCCTCTGTCCATGGGATTTTCCAGGCAAGAGTACTGGAGTGGGGGTACCCTTGCCTTCTCCCATCAAGGTGCACATGTTGGAAATCAGAGACCAGTAGCTTTTGAACTACTTTGCCTAGAGCCAATGCAGAGACAGAAATGAAAATTGCAACAGTTATAATTTCTAAAGTGATTCTGTTTGTCAGGTTCTGTGTGCTGAATACATAATACTCAAGATATCTCAGTCAAGTATCAGCTAAAGAAAAAAAATGCTACTTGTATTAGTCAGTTTTTGCTGTGATAGCAATCATCCTGAACATCTCAGATGCTCATATCCAAAAATATTTTCCTGTGAGTCTGGAAATTATCTGTGGCTATATTAGGCTCAGCTCAAGTCCACATGCGTTCTGGGACCCAGGCTGGAGGTAGGCTCATTTGGGATATGCTGTTCTTATGGCATCTCAGGATTCTTTACCATCTGAGCCACCAGGGAAGCCATTTTCACGGCAGAGGGCATAAATGCAAGAGTCTCTGTCCAAGTACACAAGCACATCCACTCATATCTCATTCTCCAAAGCATATCCTATGGACAAGCCAAAGTCAACGAGAGGTGCATACACACTCTTCTCCAGAATGCACACAGAGTTGCTGGTAATAACAATCCAATCTACCACACTGCTGTGTTTTAAGCACAAAAGGGTTTATTATGTGGAATTGGATATTCACAAAACTGTCAGAGGTGCTGGAAAAATAGGATTTAGAGTAGGTGTTGTGTTTTCAGAGAATGGTACATGAGAAGGTGACTGAGATAGATGCTGACTTCCAGTTCACTCATAATCTCAACAAATTAATTTCTGGAAGAACCCTGTAAGGTTGGAATGGGCCTCCTTAAGCAACTGCTGACTGTACAGAAAGACTCACCTCTGTCTTTTCCTTCCTTCATAGGTTTGAACATGTTTTGGCGGCGGCAACTCCAAGCACTTTGCATCCTATGGAGGTCTCAGATGTCCAATCACACTATCCACATTCATACTAGGCAACTGGCATCCCTGCAGTGGGGACACCAGGAAGTTCCTGCCAAATTTAACTTTGCTACTGATGTGATAGATCACTGGGCTGGCCTGGAGAAGGTAATGGGGTGGAAAAGAGGCACACAGTTGGAAAATTTGGCTGAGTTCACTAGTTATCCATTCATTCAATAAGTATTTGTTGAGTACTTATTATGTGTCAGGCACTATAATGAGCTGTGAACAAGATGTCTATCTTCCATTAAGGTGCATAGGGTAGGAACAAGAGAACATGAGCTTGGCAGAAAGAAAGGTTCAGGAAACTGATGCAGGGTGGAGCAATCTGGGAACCGTCACACCTCAGGCAGCTGAAACACACAGCCGACCTGAACATATTCCACATTCTCTCTTGTGACCTCCCAGGGTGAAACAAGGACTAGCAAGTTGGAGTCATAGAAGAAGTAAATTTGTATTTAATAAAAGAAAAATCAGCATTCTCTTGTTAAACCAGCATCAACCAAAGACTGAGTTGGTCTTCTCAGAAAGCTATGTGTCCTTGTCATTAGGGATACACAAGTAGAATGATTATTAGGCAGGGAGTGTCAAAAGGATTCCAACGTGAGACATCAGAGAAGAAAGTGATGCGAAAATTCCTAAATTTGCTTTCCTAGCCTGGACGTCCAGAATTCTGCTCCATTCATTGCTGACACTGTGATTGACTTTACCTGAGTTCAGTGTACCTTTATGGAAGATGAAAGGATTCATCCTGGCTAGGGTAGCAGAAGAGGTGGTTCTGTTAGCAAGGGCTTAAAAGAATGATGATCAAAGGGAATCATAGTTGTGATATTGTGATGTCTCAACACCATGACATAACTGTAGTACAGAAATGGTAAATGCCAGGCCTCTCGGCTAAACATGGCCCATGGTACAGGGCTCTCTAAACAAAACAAAACAAAAAATTGGTAAACATTTTAAAGTTGAAATTTTTCAGATAAAAATCTAGATTTCTGGCTTTTATTTTGAAGTTATACTTCTTTAGATAATGAAGGAGGTCTTTACTACCATGACTCAAAATCCTGTATTCATAAAATAAGTGATTTACTAAATATATGTACATTTCAAAAAAACAAATTTCCATTGTAAAACACACTGTCAGCAAAATTTTAAAATAATGACAATCAGAGTAAAGATATGCAATTCATAAAAGAGCCAAGAGTTAATATCTCTAATGGAAAAAGAGCTCCTAGAAATCAAGAATAAAAAGATGCAATCAAAAATAGATATGGGCAAATATATAAACAGTTCACAGAAAAGTGAACTCACAAGGCCCTTAAATATAAGAAAAAATGCTCAACCTCACTCATAGTAATAGTTACACAAATGAAAACTTCACTGAAATAATATATCTTACTTACTAGTTATATAAAAACTTTGTCAACATACTCCATTGACAAAGCTATGAGGAAATAGACACAGGTACTGATGGTGAAAAAGAAGTCAACCCTTATAAAGAGGAATTTGGAAATATCTAATACAATTACAAATAAATTTTCTCTTTGGCTTGACATTAGTGCTTTCAAACTATGATGTGGAGACCCTGAGGATTCCTGAGACTTTTCCCAGGGGAATATGTAAAATGAAAACAATTCAAAACAAAACTAAGACAAATTGGAACTCTTGTGCAACAACGGTGGGAATATAAAATGGTCCAGCCATTGTGGAACACAATATATTTCCTCAAAAAATTAAAAATAGAGTTACTGTATAATCCAGTTTTTCCATTGTTGTATATGTACCCCAAAGAATCAGAAGCAGGGTTTTGAAGAGATATTTATATACCCATGTTCATAGTAGTAGTATTCACAGTAGCCAAAATGTAGGAAAAGTTCAATGTCTATCAATGGACTAGTGGATAAATAAAATTGGCATATTTACACAACATTTTTTAAAAAGAAGGAAATTCTGATATATGATACACCATAGATGAACATTATAGACATCACATTAAGTGAACTAAGCCAGATACAGAAGGAAAAGTATTGTGCAATTCCATTTATATGAGGTACCTAGAGTAGTCAAATTCAGAGACAAAAAGTAGAATAGTAGCTACCAGGGACTTGGGAAATGAGGGACTGGGGAGTCATTGTATAATGAATACACAGATCCAGTTTTAGACAATGAAAAAGTTCTGGAGACAAATGATGGCTGTGATTACACAGCAGTATAAATGCATGCCACCAAATTGTGTACTTTAAACATGGCTAAAATGGTAAAGTTTATGTTATGTATATTTTACCATGGGTTTCCCTGGTAGCTCAGTTGGTAAAGAATCCACCTGCAATGTAGAAGACCCCAGTTGGATTCCTGGGTCGGGAAGATCCCCTGGAGAAGGACATGGCAACTCACTCTAGTATTCTTGCCTGGAGAATCCCCATGGACAGAAGAGCTTGGCAGGCTACAGTCTATGGGGTTGCAAGAGTTGGACATGACTGAGCAACTAAGCACAGCATATTTTACCACAATAAAAAATAAACAAATACATAGAGATAGATAAATAAATCTAAGATAATATTTGCCTTTTTAATTCTCATTCTCTCATAAGTATACTGTGTCATTTTCCAGAGGCTACAACGAAGTAAATACAGAAAAATAAAGGAATCCAAATGTCTTCTATTAAGGAAGATATTAAAAAGATTTGCAAAAATATAAAATGATGCCACTCTTCTCATTATATTTTGTTTGTTTTGGAAAGTATACTTACTTCTTCAATAAAACATATCTTATTTGTGTTAATATATGATGGACTTATTATTGTTATATTTAAAAGCTGAAGCTTCAATACTTTGGCCACCGAATGTAAAGAGCCAATTCATTGGAAAAGATCTTGATAGAGGGGAAGATTAAGGGCAGAAGGAGAAGGGGATGACAGCGGGTGAGATGGTTGGATGGCATCACCAACTCTGGACGTGACTTTGAGCAAATTCCAGGAGATAGTGAAGGACAGGGAAGCCTGGCATGCTGCAGTCCATGTGGTCACCAAGAGTTGAACGTTACTTAGCGACTGAGCAACAACAACAATAATGGATTTATTCACACATGTATATAATTTCTCAGTTTAATTTCTAACAAACATTGAGAGGTATTAATAAAGTGCTTGTAAATAAAGCTCTTTAGGATTGTAATACTTCTTAAGAGTGTATAGAGTCCTGGGATCAAAAAGTTTATTAAGCACCACTGTGGCAGTTCCAAGATGGGAATTTATTTTACGTGCTTGTGTACCAGCCCACCTTAATCATTAGGCCTTCTCTTTCTTCAGGCTGGCAAGCGACCCCCTGGCCCAGCCCTGTGGTGGGTGAGTGGCAATGGGGATGAAGTAATGTGGAACTTCAGCCAACTGAGTGAACTCAGTCAACAAACAGCCAACGTCTTCGCAGGGCCATGTGGTCTGCAGCGTGGGGACCGTGTGACAGTGGTGCTGCCCCGAGTGCCTGAGTGGTGGCTGGTGATCCTTGGCTGCATGCGAGCAGGTTGGTGATTGACCACCGGAGCTGGGCACCATCTCCCTTGTGAAAGAAACTGGTGGCAGAGAAATGCAATCATTCCTCTCAAAAGATGCCCCCTCCACCTATCATGTGGTCCCTCGTCATATAGAGACACCAATCTTCTTCATTTATTTAAGCAAACAATGCCCTAAGCACTATGCTAAGAGGTTGCTAATACAAAGCAAACGAAACAGAGTCTATGTATGGGACTCACAAGTCTCTGGAGAAAGACAGCTGCTTTAAATTATTAATTGCATATACAATTGTTAAATCACAGTTTTGATAAGTGGCATAAGGTTCTATAAGAACCTATACAAAATATTTGTCAAAACTATGACCTACCTTATAGGGCAAATCCAGCCCACAGCTTGTTTTTATAAATAGAAGTTTTGTTAGAACCCAGTCATGCCCTGTTTGTATATTATCTGTGATTGCTTTTGAACTATAATAACAGACTAATATAGTTTGGACAGAGAGCCTCTGGCACATAAAGCCTAAGATATTTGATATTTGCTTGGCCTTTTGTAGAAAAAAAATTGCTGATCTTTGCTGTAACAGGAGACCCAAACAGACTAATCTGAGAGGTTTACAGAAGTCTTAGTAGAAGTAGTATTTAGTCTGAGAGCTGAAGGACAAGTAGGATTTGACCAGGAAAGGAGGAAGAAAAGAGGAGTGCTCCAAGCAGAGGGAACAGTAGAGGGGAGGGAAGCCTGAAAATTATGGAAGAACCTGGAATGATGACTTGTGTGCCTACAGCCCAGACAGCAAAGCGAAAGTAAAGGCAAATGGGTCTGGAGAGATGGACAGGTGCTAAACTGGCAGAACCTTGTAAGCCATGGCAAGGGAAGGGTTCAGTTCAGTTCAGTTCAGTCGCTCAGTCATGTCCAACTCTGGGTCCTTAATGCAGTGAGGAATGGAAACCATAAACTGATTGCAAGACACAACTATTTTCTGTATATAGATAGTGACTCTGGATGGTACATGGAGAATGGGATGAAGGAGGGAAAGAATGGGGTTGGGGAATTCAAATAGGAGCAAAGAATTGATAGTGATTTCAATTTGGATCGGGAGGTAGAAATGGAGTTAAGTGGTTGGATTTGAGAAAACTGATCGCAAGATTTTTTGATGAATGACATAAGGTAGAGGAAGAAGTTGTGAGAGATGGAGTAGTCAGAGTCACTCAGGCAACTGGGTGGATCAGTGGTCTTTTTCACAGTGAGAAGTAGCTATGGGGTATCAGGGAAAGATGACAAGTTCAATTTGGGAGCTGTTGAGTTAGGGGTACCCAACTGATGTTCAAGAAGCGGGGAGAAGTTCTGGTTATAAGATAAATGTGTCCTAGGTATATAATATAAAACTTGATCACTATAGTTAACAATATGTATTGTAGAGAGTAGATTCTAAACATTCTCATCACAAGATAAAAAATAAGTGTAATCATGTATAGTGATAGATGATATAAGGTAGTATTTATTAATTATTTTTATTTATTTATTATTTATTTATTGTGGTATTCATTTCTAGTATATAGGTATATCAAATCATTAAGTGTATACTTCAAATAAATAAATTCTTATATGTCAGTTTTATCTCAATTTTTAAAATATATGGATAAAAAGGAAGGAATGAGAAGTGAATAGCTGGGATTTAAGGGTGTAACATCTGAGATGCAGACAGAAATTTAAAAATTATCAGTTTTTAGATATAAGAGATGAGAAGTGAAAGAGCCTCAAGAAATACCAGTATCCCTCATTTACAACTTATCTTTCCTGGCCTTCTTCACACACAACAAGCATTCTCATCAGTAAGGAGCAAAATGTGACTGTGGTTAAAAAGTAAGAGTTATCAGAGGAATCTGAACACAGCTATAGAAGCAGGTAGCCCATGGGAGGAGTGAGCAGGCCATGAGAGAAAAGTGACACAAACTGACACACCGAGAGATAACGGTCTGAAGGGAAGGAGAACTCAGAGCAGGAGATGGGGGGACAGTTGAGGTGGTAACAGGTCTGCAGTGTGGATCCTGAAGTGTTGAGCGTGGGAGAGAGTAAGCCAGAGGCAGAAACTAATAACCAGGAAGAGCATGTGAAAGCAACTTTATGAAAGGTGAGAAACAGTCTAATTATCATCCAGAAAAAAAAAAGCAAAGTCATAAAAGTTTCATCAAGATAGAAAACAAAAACCTAGGAGTGCTCTTCCCAAAGAAAATTCAGTGTCCCATGCTTGAGATAGTCAGGACCTTGACTATGGCATGGACAATTCCAAGTTCTTTTAAGGCTCTAATATTTTAGTTACTATATATGATTGTTTGGACATAGCAGATTTCTATAGGGCAGTGTGTGTGTGTGTTAGTGGCCTTAGACTACCAATGGTGTAACATCAGGCAATTCAGTTTCTCTCAGTTTCAGTAGACTCCTTACAGCTCTGACAACCCCAGGGACAGCTGTGTTTAAATCAGTCTCTAGTCCCCAGTTCCTTTATGATCGATACTCCCCACTGGTTATCACCACCCCTACGTCCCCTAACCCAGCTGCTCCCCACTGGCTGTTCATATTAGGATTTTCTAGGGGGGAAATTAACCATCCCTTCCAGTTCTCTCTCTAAGCCATTTGACTTTTTCCAGGCCTTGTCTTCATGCCCGGGACCATTCAGATGAAAGCCAAAGACATCCTCTATAGGCTGCAGGCGTCTAACGCCAGGGCCATTGTGGCTGGGGATGAGGTGGCTGAGATAGTGGACACTGTGGCACCTGAGTGCCCTTCTCTGAAAACGAAACTACTGGTGTCTGAGAAAAGCCGGGATGGGTGGCTGGACTTCAAGACACTACTGTGGTGAGTATCTATGTGTCTTGTTGTTTGGTCACTAAGTTTTGTCCAATTCTTTTGTGACCCTGTGGACTATAGCCCATCAGGTTCCTCTGTCCATTGGATTTCCCAGGCAAAAACACAGAAGTGGGTTGCCATTTCCTTCTCCAGGGGATCTTCCCAGGAGAACCCACGTCTCCTGCATTGGCAAGTGGATTCTTTACCACTGAGGCACCAGGGAAACCCATCAACATGTCTTAATCTGAGCTTTTACCAAAGATGGTAACCTGCACTTATGTGCAGATTCTTTATTTGGGAAGTCTGAGAAGCAGTCTGTAAAATGTGGGAGAGTTAAGCAGGAAAGAAGTAAGAGTTAATACAGAGTTTATTATCTGTATTATTGAGTCACTGCACAGCATAAGTGGGCCTTGGCCTGCAGGGACCTTTTGAGGAACACACAGAATGCTTCTCAGGATTGTCTACTAAAGGACTGGCAAACATTGACCCATCAGCACTTAACCTCCATTCATAGAGGGCTGCCCAGAGATGCTATGTACCCCACACTCCAGGCTGCACATACATGCATGTAGCATAGGCTCAGAGTTCCATGCCATGGTAGTGACAGAGAATGAAGGCCAGAGGCACAGAGTGCCTCACCTCACTGTGGCTTGCAGTAGAAGCAACAGCAAGTTGGTTGGAATTCACCTGGAACTTTTGACTGTGTTGAATAAGAGGTAAAGCTGAGAGGGTATGTGGTAAAACACAGGAGATGGCTGATACACAGTTTCTAGACTCCTTTCCCATCATCTGCATCCCTAAGTGAGGCTGCCAGCTGTCTATAACATGACTGGTCAGAAGAATGAGTCTCCCTTTCATATGTCTGAAATCTCCACACTAGAGAAAATACCTTAGGAAATTCCTAGGGAAAGTGTAAGCTTTTTCTTTCTAATGTTATAGTCTTTAATATAACTGTCAGGGAAATAGACAACATAACAGCAGCTTTGAGAGACTCCAAAGAGGAGTAAATGCTTCTAGGGAATAGAAGAGGGAAGATTGGGAGAATTTACACTAATTGAGCATCTCTTATGCACCTGCTGTCATGCTGTGGCTTCCAACAACAAGCAAATTAACATTCACTGAGTTCTCAAAGCAAGTTGCCATTTCCTTTGTGTTCAAGTTAACTTTCTCCATAACTCTGAGATGGGTGTTATATTGATCCTATATCTCAGATATGGAAAATGAGACTCTGAGAAGTTAAATAAATAATCTAGAGTGACATGGTTAACAAAGTATCAAACTTGAGTGGTGTTCAAACCCAAGTCTGACTGACTCAAAGTCTCACAATCTTACCCACTCATAAGCCTCCCTTCTAGAGTGGGTCAGCTGGCTTGCTTCTCCAATATGAGGGGAGATGGGAAGGCATGAGTCACCAAGACATCTGGGGTCCAGGGCAGATCTTATTAGGTGACAATCTGTGTCACTGTTGTCAGGAAAGCATCTACTACCCATTGCTTTGTGGAGACTGGGAGCCAAGAAGCAGCTGCCATCTACTTCACCAGTGGAACTAGTGGCCTTCCTAAGATGGCAGAACACTCCCACTCAAGCCTAGGAATAAAGGCCAAGATGGATGCTGGGTAAGAAGAGTCCTTTCTCTCTGGAAACTACATGACCAGGCCTTGAGATGTTTCTGATCTCAAATTCAATTCTCTTGAAATAAATAGGTTATCATGTGGCACTTCTGAGAAACAGAGTTGGGAAGGGGGGCAAGAGGGAACATGGCTTAGCAAGCTGGGGATCCAGTGACCGGTGGTAGAACAATTCTGTCATAGATAACAAGGGATCACAAAACCTCTTCAGTGCTTTGAGCAGTATCTCTACTAGCTTGAGTGCTTAGCACGAGGTTTATATGCATTTTTTCCCAAGACTGATCTGTATCTTGTCCTTTGGAATGTTAGTAATTTTCTTTGAGGCTGCCCACATTCCAAGAGGCTGTTTTTGTCAGTAGCAAACTACTTTTCAAATTCATTAAACAGGGATCTGTAATTGGATTAATAAGATGAACCGAGATCTCAGAATTTCTGTTTCTCGGATCTCAAATTTAGGCTTTTCTTTCACTCTACATCAATCTCATCAGTGGAGTCAGAAAATAGTGTGCTAAGACTGTCATGAAATGATAACCAGAGATCTTGATTTTTTCAGTTGATCCTGCTTGCCATGTTAATTTTATTATTAGAACTAGAAAAATGCTTTAATGCAAAAACCCTCAAAAACTTATATGTCCTATCTATGAGCCTATGGCATCAGAAAATTAAATTTCATAGAAATTATTTAATAGAAGAGCTACAATAAGAAAAACATAGTTTCAAAAGATGGAAAGGTAAATAAATGTAGCTAATATATTAAATTCCCACTCACCGTCCAAAATTTGATTTCATTTGGCTAAGACCTAATTTCTCTACAGAGCTGGCTATGGGTGAAAGTAGCAATCATCTTGAGAATGGGACATATTCTATGGTAATTCCCAGCCACAAGGAAGTTCTTTCTACGCAGCTTAAATTATTTTTGCTTTCAGTTCAGTTCAGTCGCTCAGTCGTGTCCAACTCTTTGCAACCCCATGAATCACAGCAAGCCAGACCTCCCTGTCCATGACCAACTCCCAGAGTCTACTCAAACTCATGTCCATCGAGTCAGTGATGCCATCCAGCCATCTTATCCTCTGTCGTCCCCTTCTCCTGCCCCCAATCCCTCGCAGCATCAGAGTCTTTTCCAATGAGTCAACTCTTCACATGAGGTGGCCACAGTACTGGAGTTTCAGCTTTAGCATCATTGCCTCCAAAGAAATCCCAGGGCTGATCTCTTTCAGAATGGACTGGTTGGATCTCCTTGCAGTCCAAGGGACTCTCAAGAGTCTTCTCCAACACCATAGTTCAAAAGCATCAATTCTTCAGAGCTAAGCTTTCTTCACAGTCCAACTCTCACATCCGTACATGACCACTGGAAAAACCATAGCCTTGACTAGTCAGACCTTTGTTGGCAAAGTAATGTCTCTGCTTTTGAATATGCTGTCTAGATTGGTCATAACTTTCCTTCCAAGGAGTAAGCATCTTTAAATTTCAAAATAACCATCTGCAGTGATTTTGGAGCCCCAAAAAATAAAGTCTGACACTGTTTCCACTGTTTCCCCATCTATTTCCCATGAAGTGATGGGACCATATGCCATAATCTTTGTTTTCTGAATGTTGAGCTTTAAGCCAACTTTTTCACTCTCCTCTTTCACTTTCATCAAGAGGCTTTTGAGTTCCTCTTCACTTTCTGCCATAAGGGTGGTGTCATCTGCATATCTGAGTTTTTTGATATTTCTCTCGGCAATCTTGATTCCAGCTTGTGCTTCTTCCAGCCCAGCGTTTCTCATGATGTACTTTCCATATAAGTTAAATAAGCAGGGTGACAATATACAGCCTTGACGGACTCCTTTTCCTATTTGGAACCAGTCTGTTGTTCCATGTCCAGTTCTAACTGTTGTTTCCTGACTGTGTTGACCATCTGGTGATGTCCATGTGTAGAGTCTTCTCTTGTGTTGTTGGAAGAGGGTGTTTGCTATGACCAGTGCATTTTCTTGGCAAAACTCTATTAGTCTTTGCCCTGCTTCATTCCGCATTCCAAGGCAAAATTTCCCTGTTACTCCAGGTGTTTCTTGACTTCCTACTTTAGCATTCCAGTCCCCTATAATGAAAAGGACATCTTTTTGGGGTGTTAGTTCTAAAAGGTCTTGTAGGTCTTCATAAAACCATTCAACTTCAGCTTCTTCAGCATTACTGGTTGGGGCATAGACTTGAATACTGTGATATTGAATGGTTTGCCTTGGAGATGAACACAGATCATTCTGTCGTTTTTGAGATTGCATCCAAGTACTGCATTTTGGACTCTTCTGTTGACCATGATGGCTACTCCATTTCTTCTGAGGGATTCCTGCCCACATTAGTAGATATATCGGTCATCTGAGTTAAATTCACCCATTCCAGTCCATTTTAGCTTGCTGATTCCTAGAATGTCAACATTCACCCTTGCCATCTCTTGTTTGACCACTTCCAATTTGCCTTGATTCATGGACCTGACATTCCAGGTTCCTGTGCAATATTGCTCTTTACAGCATCAGATCTTGCTTCTATCACCAGTTACATCCACAACTGGGTATTGTTTTTGCTTTGGCTCCATCCCTTCATTCTTTCTGGAGTTATTTCTCCACTGATCTCCAGTAGCATATTGGGCACCTAATGACCTGGGGAGTTCCTTTTTTGGTATCCTATCATTTTGCCTTTTCATACTGTTCATGGGGTTCTCAATTATTTCCACTGTTTCCCCATCTATTTGCCATGAAGTGATGGAACCAGATGCCATGATCTTCATTTTCTGAATGTTGAGCTTTAAGCCAACTTTTTCACTCTCCTCTTTCACTTTCATCAACAGGCTTTTTAGTTCCTCTTCAATTAGTGGTTACCACAGGCCAAAAGCTGTACTCAGTACTGGATTTAAAATGGAAATGAGACCCAGTTAGCTGTTCAGTCATGGCAACTGGAGTCACACCTTCTGAAAAGGCACCTGCTCTTGAGATAGTATGTGTGGATAAAACAACTCTCCTTTCCCCTACTTGCTTATACCTTAACATACCTATACACATACGCAAACATTCAGGTACACACTCTCCTCTGCACACATACCTACCTCTACCCACGTATACACATACTTATGCTCCATCCACACCCACATGCACTCACACATGTTTTTTTCTCTATGTTCTCAGAAAATGGACAGATCTGCAAGCCTCTGATATAATATGGCCTATATCAGACACAGCTTGGATAGTGAACATTTTGGGCTCACTTCTGGAACCCTGGACATCAGGAGCATGCACATTTATCCATCTCTTGCCAAAGTTTGATCCAGTGATCATTCTAAAGGTAAGAGAAGATCCAGTTTGTACCAGATGGTCAGAGTGAACCCATCTTGAAGTTTCTTTTAATTCATCTAATTTTTACTAACCTTGGCCATGCAGATAGAAAGTGTTCAGTACGCAAGATGGAAATGGCTCCTGCCCTCATGCAATTCATGGTCTGGGAAAGGAGACAGACACATACACAATTAAAAAGACTATATTCAGGAGACAAGCATCATGGGTCATTCCTTCATTTAACACATATTTAATGGGTATGAAGTGTCAGATAGATGACAGTGAACTGAGTGTAAAACAGAGGGATGGACTACTAGAGATGATGCCATCTTTGTGCATGTCTGTGTATGTGTGTGCTTATAGTGTAGCCATTTTAAGTGTGTAGCTTGAAAATGATTTACCTGTGTTAGAAATTTTATTAATCATTCATGTTGCTTTACAGAATTCCATAGAATGAGTGGCTTAAACAACAATTATTTCCTCATTATCCTGGGAATCTGAGATCAAGGTGCCGGTATAGTTGGGTTCTTGGTAAGAACTCTCTTCTAGGCTGCCTTCTTGCTATATCCTCATATGGTACAGAGAGTGAGCCCTGGTATTTCTTCTTTTTCTGATAAGGACAATAATCTCACAATGAGGGACCCACCCTCATGACTGCATCTAAACCTAATTGTCTTCTGAAGGACTTACTTCTAAGCACCAGCTCATCACGGGTTAGGGCGTCAACATATGGATTGTGTGGGGACACAACATTCAGCCCATAACAGATAGCCATGTAATCACCAACAGATCAAGATATAAAATGTTACCTGCATTGCAGGAAGAGGCCATACCCCTCATGTCATTGTTCACACTCCATAGATCATTCATTGTTAACCTCTATCACCATAGATTTACTTTCTTTCTTCAGGAACTTCATGTAATCTTTTGTGTCTGGCTTCTTTCACTCAATATATCTTCTGTGAATACTGTCCATATTAGTGCACATATTAGAAGTTTGTATAGTGTTCCCTTCTGTGGATCTATCACAGTTTCTCTTATCACCCTATTGTTGGTGGACTTTAGGGTCATTTTCAGTCTGGGATTATTATCTATGAGGAATTTTGAAGAATAAATAAGAGTTCTTCCTGTGGAACTTGAAGGGGTAACCATTGAATAAAATCTACAAACTGCATGATCCTGGAGCAACAAAGCAATGGAAATAGGCTCATTTTGCTTGCAAAGGCACAACCTATTTGGACTTCATTTGTGATAGAGTGGGCAATTAACACCCTGGGGCCTCCAGATCTCTGTAGCAGTTAATGACTCAGATTTCTGTTTGGCTGGCAGCAGAGATACCAGGAGCAAACTGAGGCATAGATGACATCTTCAAAGGTCAAGAGACCAGGCAAGTTCTGCAGTCTCTCAAGAGATTCTCTTTATATGATTCTGTCAGTTTCTGTTTTAAACAAATTCGTATTCTGTCTCCTTCGACAAGATTTGAAGTGGCTTTTATAAAGAGTCAGTTCAGTTCAGTCACTCAGTCGTGTCCGACTCTTTGCGACCCCATGAATCACAGCACGCCAGGTCTCCCTGTCCATCACCATCTCTCGGAGTTCACTCAGACTCACGTCCATCGAGTCTGTGATGCCATCCAGCCATCTCATCCTCGGTCGTCCGCTTCTCCTCCTGCCCCCAATCCTTCCCAGCATCAGAGTCTTTTCCAATGAGTCAACTCTTCGCATGAGGTGGCCAAAGTACTGGAGTTTCAGCTTTAGCATCATTCCTTCCAAAGAAATCAAAGGGCCAATCTCCTTCAGAATGGACTGGTTGGATCTCCTTGCAGTCCAAGGGACTCTTAAGAGTCTTCTCCAACACCACAGTTCAAAAGCATCAATTCTTCGGCGCTCAGCCTTCTTCACAGTCCAACTCTCACATCCATACATGACCACAGGAAAAACCATAGCCTTGACTAAACAGACTTTAGTCAGCAAAGTAATGTCTCTGCTTTTGAAAATACTATCTAGGTTGGACATAACTTTTCTTTCAAGGAGTAAGCGTCTTCTAATTTCATGGCTGCAGTAACCATCTGCAGTGATTTTGGAGCCCAGAAAAATAAAGTCTGAAACTGTTTCCACTGTTTCTCCATCTATTTCCCATGAAGTGATGGGACCAGATGCCATGATCTTCGTTTTGTGAATGTTATGCTTTAAGCCAACTTTTTCACTCTCTTCTTTCACTTTCATCAAGAGGCTTTTTAGCTGTATTGCTGAAGCCTGGCTTGGAGAATTTTGAGCATTACTTTACTAGCATGTGAGATGAGTGCAATTGTGCGGTAGTTGGAGCATTCTTTGGCATTGCCCTTCTTTGGAATTGGAATGAAAATGGACCTTTTCCAGTCCTGTGGCCACTGCTGAGTTTTCCAAATGTGCTGGCATATTGAGTGTAGCACTTTCACAGCATCATCTTTCAGGATTTGAAACAGTTCAACTGGAATTCCATCACCTCCACTAGCTTTGTTCGTAGTGATGCTTTCTAAGGCCCACTTGATTTCACATTCCAAGCTGTCTGGCTCTAGATTAGTGATCACATCATCATGATTATCTGGGCCGTGAAGATCTTTTTTGTACAGTTCTTCCGTGTATTCTTGCCACCTCTTCTTAATATCTTCTGCTTCTGTTAGGTCCATACCATTTCTGTCCTTTATCGAGCCCATCCTTGCATGAAATGTTCCCTTGGTATCTCTAATTTTCTTGAAGACATCTCTAATCTTTCCCATTGTGTTGTTTTCCTCTATTTCTTTTCATTGATCGCTAAAGAAGATTTTCTTATCTCTTCTTGCTATTCATTGGAACTCTGCATTCAGGTGCTTATAGAAAAAAAGTATGCAACAAATGTAAAATTATAAAGCCTATTAGGAAAATATAGGCTGAAGATGTGGGGTGAGTGAGTGGGAAGACTAAGGAAAGGAAGCAAATAAGTAGGTAATTGCAAATAAGTAGGCAAAGCAAATAAATAGATAATTGCATGTTGAGCTTCCTGTAAGGCAAGGCAATAAGGGAAATGAGATAATTTTCATCTCTTATACCAGTACGTCAAAAGCACCCAGAGGAAATAATTACATGGTGTGTTAACACTAGCAATTTTTTTAGATGTTTTGTCTAACCCATTCTTTGTAATAAATTCTGTACAAAGCAAAGCATGGAATGAAGGTGGTATTATTGTTGTTTAATCTCTCAGTTGTGTCTAACTCTTTTTCAACCCCATGAATTGTAACCCACCAGGGTCCTCTGTCCATGGGATTTCCCAGGCAAGAATACTGGAGTGGATTGCCACTTTCTTCTTCAGGGTATCTTCTAGAGCCAGGGACCAAACCTGTGTCTCCTACATTGGCAGGTAGATTTTTTACCATTGAGCCACCAGGGAAATCCATGAAGGTGGTATTAATAAAAAGTATAGGCTGCAAATGGTAGTGCTGCTATTTGCTGATTGTGTGACTTCGGGCAAGTTGCTCAACCCTCTGTTGTTGAGGGTTGATAATACAAACTCCATCAGGTTATTGTGGGAACTAAATGAAAGAGCACAGGGCCTAGCAAGTATTCAGTAGCACCTTATTTTTCATAGCACTTCCGTAAAGTCTATAGGTGCTTTTAACTTTAAAAAGCACTTTCTGCCTGAATTATGTCCCAAAAATATTTTGGGGAAAACAAGGCTGGGATTCAGTTCAGTTCAGTCACTCAGTTGTGTCTGACTCTTTGCAACCCCATGGACTGCAGCATGCCAAGCTTCCCTGTCCATGACCAACTCCCGGAGATTACTCAAACTCATGTCCATTGAGTCGGGGATGCCATGCAACCATCTCATCCTCTGTCATCCCCTTCTCCTCCTGCCTTCAATCTTTCCCATCATCAGGGTCTTTCCGCTCTTCGCATCAGGTGGCCAAAGTATTGGAGTTTCAGTTTCAGCATCAGTCCTTCCCAATGAACACCCAGGACTGATTTCCTTAAGGATTGACTGGTTAGATCTCCTTGCAGTCCAAGGGACTCTCAAGAGTCTTCTCCAACATCACAGTTCAAAAGCATCAATTCTTCAGCACTCAGCTTTCTTCATAGTTCAACTCTCACATCCATACATGACTACTGGAGAAAGCATAGCCTTGACTAGACGGACCTTTGTTGAAAAAGCAATGTCTCTGCTTTTTAATATGCTGTCTAGGTTGGTCATAGCTTTCCTTTCAAGGAGTAAGCATCTTTTAATTTCACGGCTGCAGTCACCATCTGCAGTGATTTTGAGACCGCCAAAAATAAAATCTGACACTGTTTCTACTATTTCTCCACCTATTTGCTATGAAGTGATGAGACTGGATGCCATGGTCTTTGTTTTCTGAAGGTTGAGCTTTAAGCCAACTTTTTCACTCTCCTCTTTTGCTTTCATCAAGAGGCCTTTTAGTTCCTCTTCACTTTCTGCCATAAAGGTTGTGTTATCTGCTTATCTGAGATTATTGATATTTCTCCCGGCAATCTTGATTCCAGCCTCTGCTTCATCCAGTCCAGCGTTTCTCATGATGTAATCTGCATATACGTTAAATAAACAGGGTGACAATATGCAATATACTCCTTTTCCTATTTGGAACCAGTCTGTTGTTCCATTCCAGTTCTAACTATTGCTTCCTGACCTGCATACAGATTTCTCAAGAGGCAGGTCAGGTGGTCTGGTATTCCCATCTCTTTAAGAATTTTCCACAGTTTATTGTGATCCACACTGTCAAAGGCTTTGGCATAGTCAATAAAGCAGATGTTTTTTCTGGAACTCTCTTGCTTTTTCAATGATCCAGCAGGTGTTAGCAATTTGATCTGTGGTTCTTCTGCCTTTTCTAAAACCAGCTTGAGCATCTGGAAGTTCATTGTTCACGTATTGTTGAAGCCTGGCTTTAAGAATTTTGAGCATTACTTTGCTAGTGTGTGAGATGAGTACAATTGTGCTGTAGCTTGATCATTCTTTGGCATTGCCTTTCTTTGGGATTGGAATTAAAATTGACTTTTTCTAGTCCTGTGGCCACTGCTGAGTTTTCCAAAGTTGCTGGCATTTTGAGTGTAGCACTTTCACAGCACCATCTTTTAGGATTTGAAATAGCTTTACTGGAATTCCATCACCTCCACTAGCTTTGTTCATAGTGATGCTTCCTAAGGCCCACTTGAGTTCACATTCCAAGATGTCTGGCTTTAGGTGAGTGATCACACCATCGTGATTATCTGGGTCATGAAGATCTTTTTTGTACTTTTCTTCTGTGTATTCTTGCCACTTCTTCTTAATATCTTCTGCTTTTGTTAGGTCCATACCATTTCTGTCCTTTATCGAGCCCATCTTTGCATGAAATTTTCCCTTGGTATCTCTAACTTTCTTGAAGAAATCTCTAGTCTTTCCAATTCTACTGTTTTCCTCTATTTCTTTGCACTGATCACTGAGGAAGGCTTTCTTATCTCTCCTTGCTATTCTTTGGAACTCTGCATTCAGATGCTTATATCTTTCCTTTTCTCCTTTGCTTTTCACGTCTCTTCTTCTCACAGCTATTTGTAAGGCCTCCTCAGACAGCCATTTTGCATTTTTGCATTTCTTTTCCATGGGGATGGCCTTGATCCCTGTCTCCTGTACAATGTCATGAACCTCTGTCCATAGTTCATCAGGCACTCTGTCTATCAGATTTAGTCCCTTAAATCTATTTCTCACTTCCACTGTATAATCATAAGGGATTTGATTTAGGTCATAGCTGAATGAACTAGTGGTTTTCCAAGCTTTCTTCATTTTAAGTCTGAATTTGGTAGTAAGGAGTTCATCATCTGAGCCATAGTCAGCTCCTGGTCTTGTTTTTGTTGACTGTATAGAGCTTCTCCATCTTTGGCTGCAAAGAACATAATCAGTCTGATTTTGGTGTTGACCATCTGGTGATGTCCATGCATAGAGTCTTCTCTTGTGTTGTTGGAAGAGGGTGTTTGCTATGACCAGTGCATTCTCTTGGCAGCACTCTATTAGCCTTTTCCTTGTTTCATTCTGTACTCCAAGGCCAAATTTGCCTGTTACTACAGGTGTTTCTTGACTTCCTACTTTTGCATTCCAGTATCCTATGATGAAAAGGACATCTTTTGGGGGTGTTAATTCTAGAAGGTCTTGTAGGTCTTCATAGAACCATTCAACTTCAGCTTCTTCAGCATTACTGGTCAGGGCATAGACTTGGATTACCGTGATATTTAATGGTTTGCCTTGGAAATGAGCAGAGATCATTAACCTGTTTTAAAACTGGTCTAAGGAGATTCAAGACTTAACCTCCACCAGTTAAGACCACATGGTTGGTTTTCAATAGCAGCTGATCCTCGTTTGGTGACTGGAGGTTTATATAATTCTAGAGGTGAGTTCATAGGGACAAGCCAGTCAATTGCCAGGAAGAAGCAGCCTGATTTGACCAAAAAACAAAAAACAACTGTGCTCGACTTTTTTCTGTAATAAAAAACTGCAATCATTTATCTGTCATTTTTGGTTTGAGGGTTCATGAAAATCAGGTTCATTTGGCCTGAAGTAGACGCAGTAAAGAAGCTAAGCTTTAAGTCTGCAGCTTCATAGACCATACCCATAACCACTGTGCTACTGATTAAGTTCAACTCTCTTCTTCCAGGTTCTGTCCAACTATCCAATTAACTACATGATGGGCGCACCCATTGTTTATCGGATGTTGCTACTACAGGACCTTTCCAGGTGATGGGGATTTGGGGGTTAAGAGCCTCTAGTCTATTGGCCATACCTTGCCTCTGTGACATACACATGTGTGTATTTATGTGACCCTCTGAGCATACATAGCCCCCAATAAGTCAACCTCATTGTCAAAGCACCTAGAATCCAGCTTTAGTCTTAAGCAAAGTCTGGTTCAAGGGAGGCTCAGGAAAACACTGATCTCTCTTCTTTTCCTCAGTTACAAGTTCCCACATCTAAAGTGTTGCTTCAGTGGCGGGGAGACCCTCCTTCCAGACACTCTGGAAAAATGGAAGATCCAAACAGGACTGGACATCCTAGAATTCTATGGCCAGACAGAAACGGTAGGAAACTTGCTCTAGAAAGCATGGGCTGGTGAAACTCCTGAGTTTCAAAGGCTCTTTGATAATAAAGATATGAGCCACCATTTATCATATACTTATTCAATAAATATAAATATTTATTAAGCACCTACTATGGGGGAGATATTGGCAATTCAGCAGAAATAACAGACAAAGCTCCTGCTCTCATGGAGATTACATCCTAGCGGTCATGGGGAAGAAAGATATAAACAGATAAATGACATGCCAGATGGTGAAAAGTTCTACAGAGACAAGTGAAGCAGGTAAGGTGAAGAGGGGTGGGATAATGGCCTAGTGTTTCAGGTGGTGTCATCAGGAGAGTCTTCTGTAGTGGGGGGATGTTTTGGTGGAGACTTGAATTTATTACATGTGTCAAGCAAATGTCAAGCTGCTCAGACTGAAGTAAGAGATGGAGAAGAGAATCCACTGAGACCCCTGCCCCCACCTCATCTGCTGAGATATCTTCTTGGAACTTTTGGGATCCCTTGAGCACAATGTGGACACATGTTGCTCCATACTATGCCACTTATCAAAACAACCTGAGGAATACTTCCGCCAACTCTTTTCCCCAGTGTTCTTACTTTGACTCTCAGTACTTGTTGCCTCCTCCTCTATACTCTTCTCTCCACATCCTTTTACCCATTAGAGCTCCTGAGAGGGCTCAGGGAAGCACTATGATGTGGAAGAACATTACAAGTGTGGGTGAGGACAATGGAGTTACAGCTGGGCTTCTAGCAATTCACAGGAGACCATGTCTAGGGATGCTCCTTTGGACACCAAGATCTCCATAGGAGAATATTCATCTCAGGATTCAAGCAGAGCTCTCCTTCTTATGGAAGAGAATTTAATCCCACACTGTATTAAGGGACTTTTGGTATCCATAGTCCCTTATTAAAGTATGGCCCCTCTGAAGAGATTGCAATGCATTAGTTAATAGTTGTTAGTTCCTCTTCCCTGAGGCAAGGTCAATCAGAAGCTTTTCAAATACTTTAGTGAAACCTCTAGGATGGAGGTTCCAGGAAAAGGGAACAAGCCAGGGAAAAGGGAGAGAGGGAGCTACCAAACATGAACCAACTACAGGACTGTGTCAGGACCTGCTCTGCTGAATCTGTTAACAATCTGTCTACTACTTTCCACAGGGACTCACTTGCAGAGTTTCCAAGACAATGAAAATCAAACCTGGCTACCTGGGAACTGCAATTCCCCATTATGATGTGCAGGTTTGTTAGGGGTATTAAGGAGGGAGGGTACATATATGTATATATTTTTTCAGCAATTTACTTAATAAATTGTCCAAAAATAATAGAGTATAAAGATATTAAAATAATATTTAAAAAGGAGGGTGGGAGGAGGGATGAAGGGAAGGATGGGGAGGGAGAAAGGAAGTTATTCATATTCTAATCATCCAAGAAAAACCACTTTGAACAGCTGGAAAATTAGTTAGCTAGTTAGTTATATAAATATACTTATTTTAAAACAAAAATAGGGATGAATTTTGACATACAATTTTGTGACTCAATTTAATCACTGAGTAAGCTTGGGTGGCCATCTTTTCAGGTCAATTAATACCTATCTACAGCATAATTTTTAATTACTACATAGCAATAGATAGTATGGTTCCACCACTCTTAATGCCTTTTGTTAGTTAATAGATGATTTCTAAAATTTTTGCTAGTAAAATCAACACTACAATGAATATGCCATAGCTAAAATTTTGCTTCTATCCTTTATTATTTCTTTGGGCTAAATTCCAAGATATAGAACTTACCTATATGTTTCTATGTTTATATATATATATGTATGCATTTAAAGTATAACAATATACATTCTAGTCAGTGTTATGTGTAATTACCTGATCCCTGATATCTATGATAATCATTTATGAAGACTGCTTTTTAGTATATTGATTAATTCTCACATAATTTGGTGAAATAAGCTATTATTATCTCTGTTTCACAGATGAAGACACTGAGACATAGAACTTAGGTAACACAAAGTCAACTAATAAAGTATCAGAGTCATAATTTGAACTTTACTCTATCTGATGTCCAAGTCTGTGAGCCTCAAAAATAATGGGGTGCCATTATACTTCATGAACTCCTAAAACTACAAGTATCTGGTCCAGTCTCACTAAGGGGTTGTACCTAAACTGTTTCAGACAAATGGATTAAAGATTTGGGCTTCAAGCTCTTGGCTTCTCTTGGTTTCCAACTCTTTTCAGTCACCAGTAGAGTAAGACGATCTTCTATTTGATCAGCTCTTTCATGTTGCCATTCAAGCTGTCTATTGTTATGCAAACCATTCTTCCAATCTGCTTCTTCCTCCAGGTAATAGATGAGAAGGGCAATGTCCTTCCACCTGGCACAGAAGGAGATGTGGGCATCAGAGTCAAACCCATCAGACCTATAGGCATCTTTTCTGGCTATGTGGTGAGGAAAGCTTGCTCATCCCCCCTCTGTTTCCTAGTGCAAATAGTGGGTTCTGAGAGGCATGAGGGGAGTTCCCACCTCCCAAGAAACATTGGTAAGAAATAGGGACAAAGGGACAAAGGACGAAAAGTGTCTAGGAATGGGCACTTTGCCTAGCGAAAAGCCTGGTTATTCACCCCTGCTTTTCTTAGCCTATGGTTCAGATTCCAGTTGATGGATTGTCATTCTCACAGTAACTTTTTCCACTTCCAAGAGCTGTTTTGTGACGGAAAGTTTATTGCCCCTGAATTATATAGAGCAGCACTCTTCCAAGGGCAGTACTGGCCCCTCTCTCAAGTACTATGCCCCTGCTCTATGCCAATGATCTCCTCTAGAGCCATGCAAGATGCTTTACACTAAGACTTCACCATAAGTTAGAAGCGTTCCTATCTTCAGATCCTGAAATATTAAAAATAGGTGACCCTCAGATCCAACTGCCCCACTCTATGGGCGAGAATGGTGAAGACAGAGTTTACAAAGCTCATTCAAGTCCACCACAGTGAACAATGGGCAGGGACTTCTGACACCAAGATGATTAAATAATAAAGTAAATAATCCAAAAGTTACAGTTGCTGCCATTTATTGCAAGCTTACCACACGGCAAGCACTCTCCTAAAGAAGTTTATATACTTTAAACTTGTTTAATCCTTTCAATTACCCCTTGAAGTCCTTGGGCCCAAATTACTTGAGTTTAAAATCCTGCCTTACTAATTGCTGTGTGATCTTGGGCAAGTTACTGATCTCTCACACCTCAGTTTCCTCAGATTTCTCTTGCTTTTTCAGATCTTTAATACCCCTAACTTCTAAATGAAAGAGTTAGGCCACGAATTCCCTATGCCATCTTTTAACCTAGAGGTCAAACATCTACTCTAAAGCTCACACCCCTACCCTTGAACAAAATATAGAGATGTTCTGACAAGGGGCAAACCTCAATTTTTCTCTCTTCTCATAAACAGGTACTTCAATTGAACAAAGAAGTTCAGCCATTACAGAAATATGCACATTGACCCAAGTCCAGACAGCTTGCTGGTGTATCTCTAGAACTTTCATATCTAACAATCTGGACCCAAGAAAAATGTCTAATAAATCTTGATGCCCTTGAATGGTGTCATGGGGTGGAGCAGGGGTTAGGCTGACCACTAAAAAAAAAAAAGGTTGAATCCATTGGGGGAAAGGCCCTAGAGCATGGACAAATGGATTCATTAATATTATCCATCAAACTGGACCCCAGAAGACTAAGTGAGAGACTCTGGGTGGAATAAATAAAAGGGGAAGTGCCAATTTCACCTGTTCAGGGAAGTCCTACCATGCGTAGCAATTCAAGTTGTAAAATGAACAATCTGCACTCTGGCGATGGCAGGCCTAGGGCAGAGGATTCAGGCTTTGCAGGTATAATGACTGTCTTTCTGTGGTCACCAGGACAATACTGAGAAGACAGAAGCCAACATCAGAGGGAATTTTTGGGTCCTGGGAGACCGGGCAATCAAGGATCAAGATGGATATTTCCGATTCTTGGGAAGAACAGATGATATCATTAACTCCAGTGGGTAAGCTTGGTTTCTGGGCAGGAAAAGGGTAATCCAGTTCTTTATTCTGTCTGATTCTAGACTTCTGAGCTGAGCTAGAGGTTGAGTGTCCAGTCTTCTCTGAAAGATAGGTTTTTCTACAGGTACCGGATTGGGCCCTCAGAGGTGGAGAACGCACTGATGGAGCACCCTGCTGTGGTTGAGACAGCTGTAGTAAGCAGCCCGGATCCCATTCGAGGAGAGGTGATGGGGGAACTGTGGCCTGGGGGGTGTACAGATGGTAGTTAAGAGTATGAACTCTGGGGCTAGACAGTCTGGGCCCAAACCTTAGCCCTGCTGCTTACTAGCTGTGTGTCCCTGGACAAGTTATTTAGCCTTTCTGTCTCAGCTTAACCATATGCAAGATGCAAAGCTGTTGTGAGGATTAAATGTGTTAATATTTGTAAAGTGCTTGAAACAAAGTCTGACCTGTAATAAGCGCTATATAAAATCTATCATTTGGGGCTGCAGATATTCTATCCTGTTTGGCATTTGAATCAGAATCTATTCCCTGACTAGAACAGAGGAGGAATTTAAGCCAAGATAGAGCCTTTGAGGCATGTGGTTTTTAGTGAGAGGAAGAGAGGAAGAAAGGCCCCTATAATGCCAAGATTAATGAAATAAGCCCAGATGAAATCTATGTATGTGAAATCATGTGTATGTGAAGGGAAATTTAAGGTGGAAAGACATGGGTTGACGTCCAGGGTGAAAATTGATAATATCATACACTTGGCAGGTGTGGGAAATATCATAGGCTCAAAACCCTGGGTGCCAAGCACTGAGCTAAGCCATACTGTATATGATTTCTTTTTATTTCCCATGAATTAAATATGGAAGTTGGATCTCTGTTTTACAGGTTGGCAAACTAGCTTGGAGAGGTTAAACAAATCTTTTAGGTTTATTGTTCCCAGCCTTTATTTTCCTCTCTTCTAACTAGCTTTTTCCCATCATACTCTATTGTCCCTGGGATATGAGGTAATCCTGGTCTCAATCTACAGTCCTACCTGCTCATCAATAAACGACTTGAGAGAAAGTTGGAATCTTGCCCATGACTGTCCCCAGGTCCTACTTTTCCCTTGCCCCAGATATCTGGAGGTGCAAATGAGGGGATATAAAGGTGGTGGCTGTGGTGGAAGTCTTGACACTGATTATCCCAGGGGATGACGATGCACTCTGATCATTCTCTGGGCCTTCATCCTTGCTGTAGGTAGTGAAGGCATTTGTGGTCTTGGCCCCACACTTTCTGTCCCATGACCCAGACGAGCTCACCAAGGAGCTGCAACAGCATGTGAAGTCAGTGACAGCCCCATACAAGTACCCAAGGAAGGTAAGGCCTCTGGATTCCCATGCCCTTCCCCCTTTATGTAGGGATGGAGATATGGTTTTCCTCTTGTAGTTCGCTTTTTCAGGGTGAGGACCAAGCCTTTACTCTAAAGTTCTGCCTGATTATGACCAAGAAAATCCAAAACGACAGTCCAGTAACTGCCTAGATGCCTGAAAATTGGCCTTTAATTCACTTTGAACTGAAACTCAGATTCTCCCATGGGAACAAGTTCTAGCCAATATCTGGCCCATATCCCCACTCTTGGCATTGAGGTCTTGCTATATTATTCAAGATTCTCTCATTTGCAAGTGACAGAAATTCCATCTGAAGTGTATTGCTCACACAGTTGTAAAGTCCAAGGTTGGGGAAGCTTTGTTGTGGCTGATACCAATCATTAAGATGGTGTGGTCAGGGATGTCTTTTTTTATCCCTTAACTCTCCTTCATTCTGTATTGGCTTCATTTCTTGAACTGTGCTCCCTGTGAGATAGTCCCCAGGAACCCCAAACAAACAGTTTTGGCAGCTTAGATAATCTCAGTAGAAAAAAAGCATCTTTTCCTTCAAAGGCACCAGCAAAAGTCTTCAAGTTCATTCTCATTGGACCAGTTTAGATTATGTGCCCATGATTAAATCAATCTTTGTAACCAGAGGAATGGGCACTCTGATTTGCCAGTTCTGAGTCATGTAATCAGCCCTGAGCAAGTACAAGAAGGATGGGAGAGAGGGCTGCCCTACACCCCTGATATGGACTCAGTGAGCTCACCACAATAAAAAGGAACTACTCTTACCAGAAAAGGTAAAGAACATAGAATCCACTCTCCCTGTTTTCAGCTATTTTTATACTGGGGCAAGAAACTAAGGCATGGAGATTGATATAGAAATGGGTATCTCAGGTTTTGGAGCTGGGTACAAGATAGAAGCTTGCTGGAGGGAATGAAAAAAGCATTTATGTGTCTGGGGTAGACACAGACACACACACACACAAAGACACTATACTTTTTAAGTGGTAAGGCTTACACATCTCAGATTCTTAGGTAACCCAGATTTTCACTGATGTTTTGTCAACACAGGCTAATTATCATGGGTGGGTTTTCTGAGAGGCAAACTCTGGGAAGGAACTTAACATGCTAAGGTTTATTAGGGAGTGCTTCGGGATCAACACAAGGGGAAGGAAATGGAAGGGAAGAGAGAGGTGTTTGCTGTTGTTCATTCACTCAGTCATGTCCGACTCTTTATGATCCCATGAACTGCAGCACACCAGGCTTCCCTGTCCTTCACCATCTCCCAGAGTTTGCTCAAACTCATGTCCATAGAGTCGGTGATGCCATCCAACTATCTCATCCTCTGATATCCCCTTCTCCTCTTGCCTTCAATCTTTCCCAGAATCAGGGTCTTTTCCAATGAGTCCAGTGAGTCTTCACATCAGGTGGGCAAAGTGTTGGAACTTCAGCTTCAGCATCAGTCCTTCCAATGAATATTCAGTATTTATTTCCTTTAGGATTGACTGGTTTGATCTCCTTGCTGTCCAAGGGACTCTTAAGAGTCTTCTCTAGCACCACAGTTCAAAAGCCTCAATTTTTCATCACTCAGCCTTCTTTATGGTCCAGCTCTCACATCCATACAGGACTATTGAAATAATCATGGCTTTGACTATATGGACCTTTGTTAGCAAAGTGCTGTCTCTGCTTTTTAAGACACTGGTTAAGTTTGTTATAGCTTTTCTTCCAAGGAGCAAGTGTTTTTTAATTTCATGGCTGCAGTCCCCATCTGCAGTGATTTTGGAGCCCAAGTAAATAAAGTCTCTCACTGTTTCCATTTTTTCTCCACCTATTTGCCCTGAAGTGATGGGACCAGATACCATGGTCTTTATGTTTTGAATGTTGATTTTTAAGCCAGGTTTTTCACTCTCCTCTTCCACCTTCATCAAGAGGCTCTTAGTTCCTCTTTGTTTTCTGCCATTATGATGGTGTCATCTGTGTATCTGAGATTATAGATATTTCTCCTGGCAATCTTGATTCCAGCTTGAGCTTCATCCAGCTCAGCATTTCGCATGATGTACTGGGCTTCCCTGGTGGCTCAGAGGTTAAAGTGTCTGCCTCCAATGCGGGAGACCCAGGTTCGATCCCTGGGTCGGGAAGATCCCCTGGAGAAGGAAATGGCAACCCACTCCAGTATTCTTGCCTGGAGAATCCCATGGACTGAGAAGCCTAGTAGGTTATAGTCCACGGGGTCGCAAAGAGTCGGACACGACTGAGCGACTTTACCTACCTTACTTTGCATATAAGTGAAATAAGCAGGGTGACAATACACAGCCTTGTCATACCCCTTTCCCAATTTTGAACCAGTCCGTTGTTCCATGTCCAGTTCTAACTGTTGCTTCTTGACCCACATTCAGGTTTCTCAGGAGGCATGTAAAGTGGTCTTGTATTCCTGTCTCTTTAAGAATTTTCCAGTGTGTTGTGATCTACACAGTCAAAGTCTTTAGTGTAGTTAATGAAGCAGAAGTAGATGTTTTTCTGGAATTCTCTTGCTTTTTCTATGATCCAACAGATGTTGCCAAGTTGACCTCTGATTCTTCTGCCTTTTCTAAACCTAACTTATACGTCTGGAACTTCTCAGTTCACGTACTGCTGAAGCCTATCTTGAAGACTTTTGAGCATTACCTTCCTGGCATGAGAAATAAGAGCAATCGTGTGATAGTTTGACCATTTCTTGGCATTGCCCTTCTTTGGGATTGGAATGAAAACTAATCTTTTCCAGTCCTGTGGCTACTGCTGAGTTGTCGATTTGCTAGAATATTGAGTGCAGCCTTTTCACAGCATTATCTTTTAAGATTTGAAATAGCTCAGCTGGAGTTCCAACCCCTCAACTAGCTTTGTTTGTATTAATGCTTCCTAAGGCCCACTTGACTTCACACTCCAGGATGTCTGGCTCTAGGTGAGTGATCACACCATCATGATTATCTGGGTCATGAAGACCTTTTCTGTATAGTTCTTCTGTGTATTCTTGCCCTCTTCTTAATATCTTCTGCTTCTATTAGGTCCATGCTGTTTCCGTACTTTATTTTGTCAATCTTGGCAAGAAACTTTCCCTTGGCATCTCTGATTTTCTTGAAGAGATCTCTAGTCTTTCCCATTTTTTACCCCAGACTGTCCAGCAAAAATGGGTTTATTTGACAGCAGCAAAGATTGAAATTCAGAATCTTGAACTATGGCAAGCCTTGTTCAAGGAAAGGAGGTCTCTTTTGAAGAGAAGAAAGGGAAGTTGGCAAGGCTATAGTAAACAGAGTATCCAGGGGAGGAACTGAAAGTTTAAAGTATAGTGTCTTTTCATTGGCTGAGTTGTGACAGTCTGTCATTGGCAAGAAGAAGAAGGTAAAGATTTACTGGAATTGAAGCAAATGACATCTGATAAGAAAGCTTTCCCAAGATATTTGGACCAGTCTGGTAGAAGATTGTCACCAAACCTTTGATGATGACATACTATTTCAAATGAACCTCAGTTTCTATGAACTTGATAACATATGGATTTATTTATTTTTATAAATTTATTCATTTTAATTGGAGGCTAATTACTTTACAATATTGTAGTGGGGTTGCCATGAATCAGCCATGGGTGTACATGTGTTTCCCCGTCCTTAACCCCCTTCCAACCTCCCTCCCCATCCCATCTCTCTGGGTCATCCCAGTGCACCAGCCCCGAGCACCCTGTCTCGTGCATTGAACCTAGACTGGCGATCCATTGCACATATGATAATATACATGTTTCAATGCCATTCTCCCAAATCATCCCACCCTCGCCCTCTCCCACAGAGTCCAAAAGACTGTTCTATACATCTGTGTCTCTTTTGCTGTCTTGCGTATAGGGTTATAGTTACCATCTTTCTAAATTCCATATATACTCATTAGTATACTGTATTGATGTTTTTCTTTCTGGCTTACTTCACTCTGTATAATCGGCTCCAGTTTCATCCACCTCATTAGAACTGATTCAAATGTATTCTTTTTAATGGCTGAGTAATATTCCATTGTGTATATGTACCACTGCTTTCTTATCCATTGTCTGCTGATAGACATCTAGGTTGCTTCCATGTCCTGGCTATTACAAATAGTGCTGCGATCAGCATTGGGGTACACATGCCTCTTTCAATTCTGGTTTCCTCAGTGTGTATGTCCAGCAGTGGGATTACTGGGTCATATGACATTTCTATTTCCAGTTTTTTAAGGAATCTCCACATTGTTTTCCATAGTGGCTGTACTAGTTTGCATTCCCACCAACAGTGTAAGAGGGTTCCCTTTTCTCTACACCTTTTCCAGCATTTATTGTTTGTATACTTTTGGATAGCAGCCATTCTGACTGGTGTGAAATGGTACCTCACTGTGATTTTGATTTGCATTTCTCTGATAATGAGTGATGTTGAGCATATTTTCATGTGTTTGTTAGCCATCTGTGTGTCTTCTTTGGAGAAATGTCTGTTTAGTTCTTTGGCCCACTTTTTGATTGGGTTGCTTATTTTTCTGGAATTGAGCTGCAGGAGTTGCTTGTATATTTTGAGATTAATTCTTTGTCAGTTGCTTCATTTGCTATTATTTTCTCCCATTCTGTCAGTTGCTTCATTTGCTATTATTTTCTCCCATTCACCTTGCTTATAGTTTCCTTTGTTGTGCAAAAGCTTTTAAGTTTAATTAGGTCCCATTTGTTTATTTTTGCTTTTATTTCCAATATTCTGGGAGGTGGGTCATAGAGGATCCTGCTGCAGTTTATGTCGGAGAGTATTTTGCCTATGTTTTCCTCTAGGAGTTTTATAGTTTCTGGTCTTATGTTTAGATCTTTAATTCTTTTTGAGTTTATTTTTGTGTATGGTGTTAGAAAGTGTTCTAGTTTCATTCTTTTACAAGTGGTTGACCAGTTTTCCCAGCACTACTTGTTAAAGAGATAGTCTTTTCTCCATTGTATATTCTTGTCTCCTTTGTCAAAAATAAGGTGTCCATAGGTGCGTGAATTTATCTCTGTGCTTTCTATTTTGTTCCACTGATCTATATTTCTGTCTTTGTGCCAGTACCATACTGTCTTGATGACTGTAGCTTTGTAGTAGAGCCTGAAGTCAGGCAGGTTGATTACTCCAGTCCCATTCTTCTTTCTCAAGATTGCTTTGGCTATTCGAGGTTTTTTTGTATTTCCATGCAAATTGTGAAATTACTTGTTCTAGTTTTGTGAAAAATACTGTTGGTAGCTTGATAGGAACTGCATTGAATTTATAGATTGCTTTGGGTAGTATACTCATTTTCTCTATATTGATTCTTCCAATCCATGAACATGATATATTTCTCCATCTATTTGTGTCCTCTGTTTTCTTTCACCAGTGTTTTATGGTTTTCTATAGATAGGTCTTTTGTTTCTTTGAAAGTGAAAGTGAAGTCGCTCAGTCTTGTCCGACTCTTTCCGACCCGTGGACTGTAGCCCACCAAGCTCCTCCATCCATGGGATTCTCCAGGCAAGAATACTGGAGTGGGTTGCCATTTGTTTCTTTAGGTAGATATATTCCTAAGTATTTTATACTTTTCATTGCAGTGGTGAATGGGATTGTTTCCTTAATTTCTCTTTCTGTTTTCTCATTGTTAGTGTATAAATGCAAGGGATTTCTGCATGTTAATTTATACCCTGCAACTTTACTATATTCACTGATTAGCTCTAGTAATTTTCTGGTGGAGTCTTTAGGGTTTTCTTTGTAGAGGATTGTGTCATCTGCAAACAATGAGAGTTTTACTTCTTCTTTTCCAATCTGGATTCCTTTTATTTCTTTTTCTGCTCTGATTGCTGTGGCCAAAACTTCCAAAACTATGTTGAATAGTAGTGGTGAGAGTGGGCACCCTTGTCTTATTCCTGGCTTTAGGGGAAATGCTTTAAATTTTTCACCATTGAGGATAATGTTTGCTGTGGGTTTGTCATATATAGCTTTTATTATGTTGAGGTAAGTTCTTTCTGTTCCTGCTTTCTGGAGGGGTTTTTTTTTTTTTTATCATAAATGGATATTGAATTTTGTCAAAGGCTTCTTCTGCATCTATTGAGATAATCATATGGTTTTTATCTTTCAATTTGTTAATGTGGTGTATTATGTTGATTGATTTGTGGATATTGAAGAATCCTTGCATCCCTGGGATAAAGCCCACTTGGTCATGATGTATGATCTTTTAAATATGTTGTTGGATTCTGTTTGCTAGAATTTTGTTAAGGATTTTTGCATCTATGTTCATCAGTGATATTGCCTGTAGTTTTCTTTTTTTGTGGCATCTTTGTCTGGTTTTGGTATTAGGGTGATGGTGGCTTCATAGAATGAGTTTGGAATTTTACCTTCCTCTGCAATTTTCTGGAAGAGTTTGAGTAGGATAGGTGTTGCTGCTGCTGCTGCTAAGTCGCTTCAGTCCTGTCCGACTCTGTGTGACCCCAGAGACGGCAGACCACCAGGCTCCTCCGTCGTCCCTGGGATTCTCCAGGCAAGAACACTGGAGTGGGTTGCCATTTCCTTCTCCAATGCATGAAAGTGAAAAGTGAAAGGGAAGTCACTCAGTCGTGTCCGACTCTTAGCGATCCCATGGACTGCAGCCTACCAGCTCCTCCGTCCATGGGATTTTCCAGGCAAGAGTTACTGGAGTGGGGTGCCATTGCCTTCTCCGAGGATAGGTGTTAGCCCTTCTCTAAATTTTTGGTAGAATTTAGCTTTGAAGATGTCTGATTCTGGGCTTTTGTTTGCTGGAAGTTTTCTGGTTACAGTTTCAATTTCTGTGCTTGTGATGGGTCTTTTAAGATTTTCTATTTCTTCCTGGTTCAGTTTTGGAAAGTTGTACTTTTCTAAGAATTTGTCCATTTCTTCCAAGTTGTGCATTTTATTGGCATATAGTTGCTGATAATAGTCTCTTATGATCCGTTGTATTTCTGTGTTGTCTGCTGTGATCTCTCCATTTTCATTTCTGATTTTGTTGATTTGATTCTTCTCTCTTTGTTTCTTGATGAGTCTGGCTAATGGTTTGTCAATGTTATTTATCTTCTCAAAGAACCAGCTTCTGGCTTTGTTGATTTTTGCTATGGTCTCTTTTGTTTCTTTTGCATTTATTTCTGCCCTAACTTTAAGATTTCTTTCCTTCTACTAATCCAACCAGTCCATCCTAAAGGAGATCAGTCCTGGGTGTTCATTGGAGAGACTGATGTTAAAGCTGAAACTCCAATACTTTGGCCACCTGATGCAAAGAGCTGACTCATTTGAAAAGACCCTGATGATGGGAAAGATTGAGGGCAGAAGGAGAAAGGGACGACAGAGGATGAGATGGTTGGATGGCATCACCAATACAATGGACATGGTTTTGGGTGGACTCCGGGAGTTGGTGATGGACAGGAGGCCTGGCGTATTGTGGTTCATGGAGTCACAAAGAGTTGGACACGACTGACCAACTGAACTAAACTAACCCAGGGCTCTTCATTTCTTCCTTTTCTAGTTGCTTTAGGTGTAGAGTTAGGTTACTTATTTGACTTTTTTCTTGTTTCTTGAGGTAAGCCTGTATTGCTATGAACCTTTCCCTTAGCACCGCTTTTGCAGTGTCCCATAGGTTTTGGGTTTTTGTGTTTTCATTTTCATTCATTTCTATGCATATTTTGATTTCTTTTTTGATTTCTTCTGTGATTTATTGGTTATTCAGCGGCATGTTGTTCAGCCTCCATATGTTGGAAGTTTGTATTGATATGAACTTTCCTCTTCAGACTGCTTTGATAGTGTCCCACAGGTTTTGGGTTGTTGTGTTTTCATTTTCATTCATTTCTATGCATATTTTGATTTCTTTTTTGATTTCTTCTGTGATTTATTGGTTATTCAGCGGCATGTTGTTCAGCCTCCATATGTTGGAAGTTTTAGTAGTTTTTCTCCTGTAATTGACATCTAATCTTGCTGCACTGTGGTCAGAAAAGATGCTTGGAATAATTTCAATGTTTTTGAATTTACCAAAGCTAGATTTATGGCCCAGGATGTGATCTATCCTGGAGAAGGTTTCATGTGCACTTGAAAAAAAGGTGAAATTCATTGTTTGGGGGTGAAATGTCCTATGTTGCTGCTGCTGCTGCTGCTGCTAAGTTGCTTTAGTCGTGTCCAACTCTATGCGACCACATAGATGGCAGCCCACCAAGCTCCGCCATGACTGGGATTCTCCAGGCAAGAATACTGGAGTGGGTTGCCATTTCCTTCTCCAATGCATGCTTGCACGCTAAGTTGCTTCAGTTGTGTCCAACTCTATGCAACCCTATGGACAGCAGCCCACCAGGCTCCTCTGTCTACCGGATTCTCTAGGCAAGAATACTGGAGTGGGTTGCCATTTCCTTCTCTGAAATGTTCTATAGATATCAGTTAGGTCTAACTGGTCTATTGTATCATTTAAAGTTTGTGTTTCCTTGTTAATTTTCTGTTTAGTTGATCTATCCACAGGTGTGAGTGGGGTATTAAAGTCTCCCACTATTGTTGTGCTATTGTTAATTTCCCCTTTCATACTTATAAGCATTTGCCTTATATATCGTGGTGCACCTATGTTGGGTACATATATATTTATAATTGTTATATCTTCTTCTTGGATTGATCCTTTGATCATTATGTAGTGTCTTTCTTTGTCTCTTTTCACAGCCTTTATTATAAAGTCTATTTTATCTCATATGAGTATTGTTACTCCTGCTTTCTTTTGGTCTCTATATGCATGGAATATCTTTTTCCAGTCCTTCACTTTCAGTCTGTATGTGTGCCTTGTTTCAGAGGTGGGTCTCTTGTAGACAACATATATAGGGGTCTTGTTTTTGTATCCATTCAGCCAGTCTTTGTCTTTTGGGTGGGGCATTCAATCCATTTACATTTAAGGTAATTATTGATAAGTATGATCCCGCTGCCATTTACTTTGTTGTTTGGGGTTTGAGCTTATACACCCTTTCTGTGTTTCCTGTCTAGAGAAGATCATTTAGCATTTGTTGGAGAGCTGGTTTGGTGGTGTTTAATTCTCTCAGCTTTTGCTTGTCTGTAAAGCTTTTGATTTCTCCTTCATATTTGAATGAGATCCTTGCTGGATATAGTAATCTGGATTGTAGGTTTTTCTCTTTCATCACTTTAAGTATGTCCTGCCATTCCCTTCTGGCCTGAAGAGATTCTATTGAAAGATCACCTGTTATCCTTATGGGAATCCCCTTGTGTGTTATTTGTTGTTTTTCCCTTGCTGCTCTTAATATTTGTTCTTTGTGTTTGATCTTTGTCAATTTGATTAATATGTGTCTTGGGGTGTTTCACCTTGGATTTATCCTGTTTGGGAGTCTCTGGGTTTCTTGGACTTGGGTGATTATTTCCTTCCCCATTTTAGGGAAGTTTTCAACTATTATCTCTTTAAGTATTTTCTCGTGGTCTTTCTTTTTGTCTTCTTCTTCTGGGACTCCTATGATTTGAATGTTGGGGCGTTTAACATTTTCCCAGAGGTCTCTGAGGTTATCCTCATTTCTTTTAACTTTTTTATTTTTTCCTCTCTGCTTCATTTATTTCTACCATTCTATCTTCTACCTCACTTATCCTATCTTTTGCCTCTGTTATTCTACTGTTGGTTCCCTCCAGAGAGTTTTTATCTCATTTATTGCATTATTCATTTTATATTGACTCTTTTTATTTCTTCTAGGTCCTTGTTAAACATTTCTTGCATCTTCTCAATCCTTGTCTCCAGGCTATTTATCTGTAACTCCATTTTTGTTTTCAAGATTTTGGATTTTTTCACTATCATTATTCTGAATTCTTTTTCAGGTAGATTCCCTATCTCTTCCTCTTTTGTTTGGTTTGGTGGGCATTTATCCTGTTCCTTTACCTGCTGAGTATTTCTCTGCCTTTTCATCTTGTTTATATTGCTGTGTTTGGGGGTGGGGGTGGGGCTTTCCATATTCTGGCAGTTTGTGGTTTCTCTTTATTGTGGAGGTTCCTCACTGTGGGTGGGGTTGAACAGATGGCTTGTCAAGGTTTCCTGGTTAGGGAAGCTTGTGTCAGTATTCTGTTGGGTGGAGCTGGATTTCTTCTCTCTGGAGTGCAATGAAGTGTCCAGTAGTGAGTTTTGAGATGTCAGTGGGTTTGGTGTCACTCTGGGCAGCCTGTATATTGAAACTCAGGGCTATATTCCTGGGTTACTGGAGAATTTGCGTGGTTTGTCTTGCTCTGGAACTTTTTGGCTGTTCAGTGGTGCTTGGTTTCAGTGTAAGTATGGAGGCTTTTGGATGAGCTTTTATCAATTAATATTCCCTGGAGTCAGGAGTTCTCTGGTGTTCTCAGGTTTTGAACTTAAGCCTCCTGCCTCTGGATTTCAGTCTTATTCTTACAGTAACCTCAAGACTCCTCCATCTATACAGCACCGATGATAAAACATCTAGGTTAATGATGAAAAGTTTCTCCACAGTGAGGGACACCCAGAGAGGTTCACAGAGTTACATGGAGAAGAGAAGAGGGAGGAGGGAGATAGAGGTGACCAGGAGTAGAAAAGGGGGAATCAAAAGGGGAGAGAGCAAGCTAGCCAGTAATCAATTCCTATATGCTCTCCACAGTCTAGATCCCTCAAAGGTGTTCATGAAGTTACATAGAGAAGAGAAGAGGGAGGAAGAAGACAGAGGTGACCAGGAGGAGAAAAGGGGGAATCAAAAGGAGAGAGACAGATCCAGCCAGTAATCAGTTCCCTAAGTGTTCTCCACAGCTTGGCACACATAAAAAGATTCACAGAGTTGGCTAGAGAAGAGAAGGGGGAGGGAGGAGGTGGAGGCGACCTGGTGGAGAAAAAGGAGAGTCAAAAGGGGGAGAGAGCAATCAGGCCAGTAATCACACTCCCAAGTAAAAATGAGTACTGAAGATTGGATTCTTAAAGGTACAAAATAGATAACAAATACCAAAAGGCAAAGATTAAAAATCTAGAGTAAAGGTTAAACTCTCAAAAATACAATATTAAAGAAAAAAAACAAAGTCACAAACATTATAAAATATATATAAGAAGTTTTCTTTAAAAATAGGGTCTTTTTTGCAAGGTAATAGTAGATTATAAAAATGAAAATTAAAGGAGTAATAGAGGACTTAAAAAGAAGAAGTTTTTTAATTTTAAAAATGATAGTAGTAAAAATATATCTAGGAATTTCTCTGGAGCTGTTGTGGACAGTGTGGGGTCAGTTCAGTTTCAGATAGTTCCTTGATCTGGCTTATACTTCTCAAGATTTATGCTGCTGCTGCTGCTAAGTCGCTTCAATCATGTCCGACTCTGTGCAACCCCATAGATGGAAGCCCACCAGGCTCCACCATCCCTGGGATTCTCCAGGCAAGAACACTGGAGTGGGTTGCCATTTCCTTCTCCAATGCATGAAAGTGAAAAGTGAAAGTGAAGTCACTCAGTTGTGTCTGACTCCTAGCGACCCCATGGACTGCAGCCTACCATGCTCCTCCATCCATGTGATTTTCCAGGCAAGAGTACTGGAGTGGGGTGCCATTGTCTTCTCCATCTCAAGATCTATAGGCCCCTTCTAATGTAGTCGGTGCTGACTACAGGGTTTTAATCTATTGCACCTGTCACTTCTAAAGTGGTTCCCTCTGTTTATTTTAGCCTCTTCTGTTTGCTGGTCTCTTCAGTGTTTAATTTCCACCCTGACACAAGGAGGTGAAGGTGGTCACTTATTTAGGCTCACTTGTTCAGTCATGCTGTGGGGAGGAAGGAATACTGCAAACAAATATCACTGGTGTGTATGGGGAGTCTTCGCAGTGTTTCAGCCACACTGGGTTTGCCCCCACTCATGGCGTGTGTGCTTTCCTGGTCTACACTGCTCAGGCTCCAAGTTGCTCTGCCAGAAACAGTCTGAGGCGGGCCCTAGGTTGTGTACATTTTCCAAGTCTAAGCCGCTCAGGTTCAGACTCTTGAGTACTCCCCAAAGGTGCAGATTCAGTTGGGCCTGCGTTTTGTGCCCTTCCCAGGTCCAAGCAGCTCAGATGACCAGGTGTTTGCCGAGCGCAGTCATACCCAGGTGGGCACTGGGTCTTATCACCTCCCCCATCCCAGCCACTCGGTTTTCTGGGTGTACAATGGGCGTGCCTTCTCAGGTGTGCCGTGTGTCTCTTCTGGGGAGCTGATCTCTGGCTGTGACCCTCTGGGCAGATGTCAACCATTCAGAATCCCAATAACTCTTGGTTAGCAATGGAGCCTGTTTGCAGTTTGGTAAAGGATGCCTCTCTGGGGGTCATGACTGATCCTTTCTGGCTCTGGCTCCCCCTCAAACCCCCACCCCCACCCCCTTCCTGCTTGTCTCTGGTGGGGATGGGCCAGTCCACAACCTGCTAGCTCTCCTCTGGTATTTGCTCAGTCCTTTGTTCTGCGAGTGGGCCTGGCAGTGCCTCAGGTTAGGGCTTTTCACAGGATAGTTCTCTCTCTCTCTCTCTCTCTCTCTCTCTCTCTTTTTCTCTCTCTCTCTCTGGCTATCCCACAGTTTGAGTTGCCAGCTCACATTAGTTCCCTCCAATTGTCTTCAGGGCATTCCAGTCCAGTCCTTACCCTAAGCAACGCAGCCCTTGCCTCCCTGTTCAGCCCCTGCTTGCTGGTGGTGGCTGCGAGTGCTGGGAGTTGCCGTTAGGCACGTAATCTGTGGGTTTTAATTAATTATTTATTTATTTTTCCTTCCAGTTATGTTGCTCTCTGAGATTCCAAGATTCCCCACAAACCCTCCAGTAAGAGTGTTTCCTGGTGTTTGGAAACTTCTCTTTCAAGACTCCCTTCCTGGTACAGATCTCCATCCTTATCTCTTTTGTCTCTTTTTATCTTTTATCTTTTGTCTTACCTCCTTTTGACGACAATGGGCTGCCTTTCTGGGTGCCTGATGTCCTCTGCCAGCTTTCAGAAGTTGTTTTGTGGAATTTGCTTAGCGTTCAAATGTTCTTTTGATGAATTTGTGAGGGAGAAAGTGGTCTCCCCATTCTATTCCTCTGCCATCTCAGGACCACCCCCAACATATGGATTTAATAAACAGAAACCTCAAATAAAATAGAATTAAAAGACCAGAAAGGAAGTTATTATGAGAGCTTTAGAGGCTCCGGTAGGACTGAGTTATTATTTAGTTCAAATCAGAGTTATCACTATTTATCAAACCAATAATTCTTGAACTTTCAATCTTGTTTTCCTTTTATGAGGCCAATTATTTGGCTTCTGTAGCAAGTTTTTCTAAATTATGGTTTGGGGAAATACTCTTTGGACCATGACAGCCACGTCATGGTGAAGGGGCTTGTGTAACTCAGTGAAGCTATGAGCCATGCTGTGTAGGGACACCAAGATGGGCAGATCATAGTGAAGTGTTCTAACAAAATGTGGCCCACTGGAAAAGGAAATGGCAACTCACTCCAATATTCTTGCCTTGAGAACCCCGTGAACAGTATGAAAAGGCAGGAAGATATGACACCAGAAGATGAGCACCCCCAGATTGGAAGGTGTCCAATGTGCTACTGGGGAAGAGCAGAGGCAATTACTAATAGCTCCAGTAAGAAAGAAATGACTGGTCCAAAAAAAGAAATGATGCTCAGCTCTGGATGTGTCTGGTGGTGAAAGTTAAGACTGATGCTTTAAAGAAAAATATTGCATAGGAAACTGGAATGTTAGGTCCATGAATCAAGGTAAATTGGATATGGTCAAGCAGGAGACAATAAGATTGAACATAGGCATCTTATGAATGAGTGAAATAAAATGGATGGGAATGAGTGAATTTAAGTCAAATGAACATTATATCTATAACTGTGGGCAAAAATCCCTGAAAAGAAATGGCGTAGCACTCATAGTCAACAGAACAGTCCAAAATGCAGCACTTGGGTGCAGTCTCAAAAAACAACAGAATGATCTTTCATTTCCAAAGCAAGCCATTCAACCTCACAGTAACCAGGTTTATGTCCCAACCTTTATGCCAAAGAAGCTGAAGTTGAACAGTTCTATGAAGACCTTCAACACCTTCTAGAAATGATACCAAAAAAGATGTCCTTTTCATTATAGGGGACTGGAATGCAAAAGTAGGAAGTTGCGAGATACCTGGAGTAACAGGCAAGTATGGCCTTGGAGAACAAAATGAAGCAGGGCAAAGGCTAACAGAGTTTTAGCATGAAAACATGATGGTCATGGCAAATGCCAATTTCCAACACATGAGCCAAATCTGCACAAAGATATCACCAAATGGCCAATACTGAAATCAGATTAATAATATTCTTTGTATCCAAAAATGGAGAAGCTCTATACAGTCAAAAAAAAAAAAAAAAAAGACCTGAAGCTGACTGTGACTCAGATCATGAGCTCCTTATTGCAAAATTCAGGTTTAAATTGAAGAAAGTAGGGAACATTTAGGCCATTCAGGTATGACCTAAATCAAATCCCTTATGATTCTAAGTGGAGGTGATGAATAGATTTAGGGGACTAGATCCCATACACAGAATGCCTGAAGAACTATGAACAGAGATTTGTAACATTGTACAGGAGGCAGTGACCAAAAGCATCCCAAAGCAGAAGACATGCAGGAAGGCAAAGTGGTTTTCTGAGGATTTTTTACAAATAGCTGAGGAAAGCAGAGAAGTGAAAGGTGAGGGAGAAGGGAAAGATGAATGCAGACTGAATGCAGACTTTGGGAGAATAGCAAGGAGAGATAAGAAAGGCTTCTTAAGGGAACAATGCAAAAAAACAGAGGAAAACATAGAATGGGAAAGACTAGCGATCTCTTCAAGAAAATTGAAGAGATCAAGGGAACATTTAATGCAAGGATGGCCATGATAAAGGAGAGAAATGGTAGGACCTAACAGAAGCAGCAGAGGAGATTAAGAAGAGGTGAAAAGATACACAGAACTATACTAAAAAGATCATAATGACCCAGATAACCACAATGGTGGTCACTCACCTAGAGCCAGTCACCCTCGAATGTGAAGTCAGGTGGGCCTTAGGAAGCATCACTACAAACAAAGCTAGTGGAGGTGATGGAACTTCAGCTGGGCTATTAAAATCCTAAAAGATGATGCTGTGAAAGTGCTGCACTCAATATGCCAATAAATTTGGAAAACTCAGCAGTGGCCACAGGACTGGAAAAGTTCAGTTTTCATTCCAGTCCCAAAGAAGGGCAATGCCAAAGATGTTTAAACTACTGTACGATTGCTCTCATTTCACATGCTAGCAAGTTTATGCTCAAAAACCTTCAAGCTAGGCTTCAATAGTACATGAACCAAGACCTTTCAAATGTACAATTTGGGTTTAGAAAAAGCAGAAGAACCAGAGATTAAATTGCCTACATTTGTTGGAACATGGAGAAAACAAGAGAGTTCCAGAAAAACACTACTTCGGCTTCATTGACTATGCTAAAGACTTTGTGTGGATCACAACAAACTGTCTTAAAGAGATGGGAGCACCTCATCTGTCTCCTGAGAAACTTGTTTGCTGGTCAAGCAGAAACAGTTAGTACTGGACATGGAACAACAGACTGGTTCAAAATTGGGAAAGGAGTATGCCAAGGCTGTATATTGTCACCCAGCTTATTTAATTTATATGAAAAATACATCATGTGAAGTCCTGGGTTGGATGAATCACAAGCTGGAATCAAGGTTGCTAGGAAAAATAGCAACAAATTTAGATATGCAGATGATAACATTCAAATGGCAGAAAGTGAAGAGGAACTAAAGAGTCTCTTGAGGAGAGTGAAAAAGCTGGCTTAAAACTCAACAGTCAAAAAAGTAAGATCATGGCATCCAGTTCCATCACCTCATGGCAAATAGATGGGGGAAAGTGGAAATAGTGACAGATTTAATTTTCTTAGGCTCCAAAATCACTGCAGATGGTGACTGCAGCCATGAAATTAAAAGATGCTTGCTCCTTGGAAGAAAAGTTGTGAAAAACCTGTGCTGTGTTTAGTCACTCAGTCATGTCCAACTATTTGAGACATCATGGACTGTAGCCTGCCAGGCTCCTCTGTCCACCAGGCAAGAACACTGGAATTGGTTGTTATGCCCTCCTTCAGGGGATCTTCCCAATCCAGAAATTGAACCAGGGTCTCCTGCATTGCAGGCAGATTCTTTATCAGCTGAGCTACCCAGGAAGCCCATGACAAATCTAAATAGCATATTAATAAGCAGAGACATCATTTTACTGACAAAGGTCCATATAGTCCAAGCTATGGTTTTTCCCTTAGTCATGTATAGATGTGAGAGTTGGACCATAAAGAAGGCTATGCATGTGCTAGTTGCTTAATTGTGTCTGACTCTTTGCGACCCCATGGACTGTTGCCAGCCAGGCTCCTCTGTCCATGGAATTCTCCAGGCAAGAATACTGGAATGGGTTGCCATTCCCTTCTCCAGGGGGATCTTCTTAACCCAAGAATCAAATCCAGGTTTCCTGCATGATAGGAAGATTCTTTACCATCTGAGCCACCAGGGAAGCCCAAGGAAGGCTGCATGGTGAAGAACTGATGCTTTCAAATTGTGGTTCTGAGATCAAACCAGTCAATCCTAAATGATATCATTGGAAGGACTGGATGTTCATTGGAAGGACTGCTCCAATACTTTGGCCATTTGATGTGAAGAGCCAAATCATTGAAAAAGACCTTGATGCTGGAAAAGATTGAAGGCAAGAGGAGAAGAAGGTGGCAGAGGATGAAATGGTTAGATAGCATCGCCAACTCAAGGGACATGAATTTGTGCAAACTCTGGGAGATAGTGCAGGACAGAGGAGCCTGGCATGCTGCAGTCCACGCGGTCACAAAAAGTTGGACAAGACTGTTGAACCACAACAGCAGAACATCTAGAGAACTTGATATCATCCACATCAGCCTTCAGGATTTGTGACAAATCCTAAGTAAAACCCTGAGTCATTATGGTCCAGGTAAATTGCTTTTATTCCCAGGTAAGGCAAAAGGTGTTGGCTGACTTCATCAACTAGAATACTAAAGAATGGAGTGCATAAATATTGAAGAATTTGCTTCCAGTGGGAATGGATATTAGTAGTGATGAGGGTTAAGTACAATAGGGTATTGGGATAATAATGTTGTTTATTATTCGGAGGTCCTGGACAAATCTCTGCCCTCCGCTTTCAGGTTTTTCCACTGGTAAAATAGAAATATGCAAGAGTTAGTCCAAGGATATGTAGAAGGAAATGGCAAGCCATTCCAGTGTTCTTGCCTGGAGAATCCCAGGGACAAGGGAGCTTGGTGGGCTGCTGTCTACGGGGTCACACAGAGTTGGATATGACTGAAGCGACTTAGCAGCAGCAGCAGCAGTCCAAAGATAATGTGACTTTGAACCTTTTAACCTTCCATTCAAACGTTATGTCTTGCAGAGCTTCTTTACTTTTAGATATTGAATAATTCTGAGAAGAGGTTTTGAGGGATCTATTAGTATCTTGGGGCTTCCCTGGTGGCTCAGAGGTTAAAGCATCTGCCTCCAATGCGGGAGACCCGGGTTCGATCCCTGGGTCGGGAAGATCCCCTGGAGAAGGAAATGGCAATCCACTCCAGTATTCTTGCCTGGAGAATCCCATGGATGGATCGCAAAGAGTCGGACACGACTGAGCGACTTCACCCTTCACCTTCATTAGTATCTTGATGGGAGGTGCACTGTGAATTTTGCCAATATCAGGTGGAGATTTTGCTCATTAGTAAGTTGGGAACCAATCCAAGAGGGACAGATGATCTGCGTTTCTAGAATTAGCTGTAGTACCATCAGACACAGAGCAAATAAATCATTCACATAGTTGGCTGCTTTGATGACTACTGTCAAATTCTAAAATTATTGGTTCCCTTTTTTGAGAAATAAATTCTGACATGATATTTTTCTAAGAAGCATCAGCCTAAAAAAATGGGTAGGGGCAGAGGCACTAAGGGGGAAAGTGTATGTTATTTCTCAACCAGCCTGAACAAAAGGAAATGGATTCAGAGAGAAGAATCTCTTGAAATTCATTAGAGATCCCTTTTAATACTCCTAGACAGGGGATGCTTTATAGCAGTGTGATTGAGCACTGAAAGTATGGCTCTGGTGTCAGTTAGGACTGGAAGTGTTAGTCACTCAGTCATGTCCAATTCTTTGCAACCCCATGGATTTTAGCCTGCCAGGCTCCACTGTCTACAGAATTCTCCAGGCCAGAATACTGGAGTGAGTAGCAATTTCCTTCTCCAGGGGATCTTCCTGACCCAGAGATCATTCATGCTTTTCCCTGTTAACAGTTTTCATCCGGTACTGAGCTTGGCATTTACTGATGAGCTGATATAAATTTGAGAAACCAGATTAAGTTTGAGTGACTATATTAAATTACTCAGCAAATTTGTGAGGATCTTTGGTTACTTTTGGAAAATCTTTGACTACGGCTTATAGTTCTGCGTTAGTTCAAGGAATATAAGAAATTAAGGGTTTAGCTTCTGATCCTCAGAAGGCTTAATTTTGAAGGAGCAGATATTGATTTATTCAGAGGAAAATATAGTGGAGAAAATTTTAGGGAAAAAGGACAGTTTGGTGAGAGAATTAGCAAGGAGGAACTGAAGATATGGAGGAGGATGGGAGGCATAGAAGGGAAGGAGGAAGATGGTGCTGTAAGTGGGGCCAGAGGAGGAGGGACTGTGATAGAACAATAAGACAGTCCCAGAGATTGAGACTGGGACAAAAAAGCCAAGGAAGAAGAGCCTTAGGCTTCAAAGGGGACTTTATCTTTCTTTGTTTACTTGCTTCAGTTAATTTTAAAATCTGATTTTGCAAAGAGGCTATTTGAGACTCCTGATAACATTTGAAAGTCTTAAAGCACCAGTTGAAAGAGATGTTCCATTCAGTTTTGCAAAATTTAGAGCTGTATTTGTCCTATTTGGTTTTAAGAAAAATAAGTTTGGGGTTTTCAAAAGTTCCCCATAATAACCATTGATATTCTAAATTGTCATTGATTAAGTCAATTTATATAGTTAGAAATTGGCATGAATGAAGACTGTGGTTTTCAAACATAAACTAGATGAGGGTCCTTGGTGTGTGGGAGGGGCAAGGTGAAAATACTTAGATAACTGGGAATTCTATTTCCCAGAGGTTTTTCTCTAGGAAAGAATAATTTTCAAACAGTTGGAACAACTCAAACAATCTTAATTGCCTGGAGGCCTAATGCCAGCCACTTTTGAGGAACAGTTTGGTCTCTGAACTGAACTGTCTGGTCCCAGAGGAGGTACATCAAAAACAGCTCAGTGCAGTTGCAATAGAACAATCTCTATTCCAAAAGGATTGGGTCAAAGGTTTAGTCTGCACAATTCTGATTAACTAACCCCTGTTTCCAAAGAAATATGCTCAAGTCCAGTCAGTTCTAAGAGAAACAGTCCTGGTTTCAAAGAGAATCATGCCACAGGTTAGCACGGTTCCAACTGGAACAGCCTGATTTTAGTATCAGGCTAAAGTTTCAATGGAGCACCCACACACAGAACAAGGCCTCAACTAGAAAGGATGAAACCTTTAAGCAGAACCTGAATAAAACCTCAGGAGCTTCAAAACACAAAGAAGGTAGAAACTCAAACCCAAAAGAAAGACTTATCCTCAAACTCCAGGGCAGAATGTGGAGATGCACTGTTATGTAGTCTTAATAAGGGCTTCAGGCAACCTCATGAGGAGTTCTGAAGCTAGGATAACTTTTTGCAGGGGAAGACAGGGAGAAGGGTCTCTATGCTCCTGTAGGTTGGGTTTGGATGCAGGCTGCCCTGGGAAGAGATAACACTCCTTTACTGCTGCACTCCCCAAGGTGGTTTGGCAGTGGGGGAGTAAGTCTTTCATTCCTGCAGGGGAATCTGAGTAGCACATCAAAGAATCCAATCCACCATACAGAGTTTCAACCTCAAACTGATAGTGAGGCATTACTGCAGAGTCTGAAATCAGACTGTTCCATTCAAAATTCATCTCCATTACTTTTCTGAATAATTACTCTGTGCCTCAAATTCCTTATCTGTAAAGTGGGCTAGTGGTGTTACAACTTCACAGTTGTTAAGATGAGTTAACATTAATATTTGTAAGGCATAATGTATTTGGAAGAGTGACCAGCACATTAGTAAATATTTCATAAGTGTTTTAAAAAGGAGACTAGATATCCAATCATAATATAAATTTTGAATTGTAACAGTATCTTGGAGGATCAGGTGGAGTGGTACTATCCCACAGTATTGCACTGTATTATTCAAAAGATATGTCTCCTTTTTCGAGTTTCTCATCTAGAATGCAGATTTTTTCCACTTCTTCCCTCCTTCCGGTGACTATATCTTTCTGCTTCCTTCTTCATGATATGCAGAGTGGTTTTCTTCTTACCATTAAACCCAGATCTCCCCTGAGACTTCCTTCTACCCCATCTACATCCAAGTGGTCAAGCATTAAATATTTTAAATCATACTGTCTTTATTGCAACTCTTCACTGATACTGTGAAAACAGCCAGAGACGATTGTCAATGAAGGGGTGGGGATGTTTTTAAATAAAACTTCATTTACAAAAACAGAGGAAGGCTGAATTTTGCCCAAAGACTATAGTTTGCCAGCTCCTGCTTTATTCCATTGTGATTTTAATAAACTCCTTCAACAAAGTCATTCTTAACTTTATGGAAGATTCCCATATCAGGTGCTAAGATACTTTTTCTTTATCTGTATCCCTGTTGTTGGGGCTTCTCTGGTGGCTCAGTGGTAAAGAATTCACCTGCCAACGCAGGAGACGGGTTCATCCCTGGGTCAGAAAGATCCCCTGGAGAAGGAAATGGCAACCGACTCCAGTATCCTTGCCTGGGAAATCCCATGGACAGAGGAGCATGGTGGGCTACAGTCCATGGGGTTGCAAAAGAGTTAGACACAACTTAGAGACTAAACAACAATCCTTTTTGTTATTCTTTGCATTAAACCCAAGACCATCTGACTGCTAGACCAAAGCCCTGGCAAGCTGATCCATATAGCGGGAGGTCAGTTCAGTTCAGTTCAGTCCCTCAGTCGTGTCCTACTCTTTGTGACCCAATGGACTGCAGCACGCTAGGCTTCCTGTCCACCATCAGCTCCTGGAACTTGCTCAAACTCATGCCCATCAAGTTGGCGATGCCATCCAATGATCTCATTCTCTGTCATCCCCTTTTCCTCCAGCCTTCAATCTTTCCCAGAATCAGGGTCTTTTCCAACGAGTCAGTTTTTCACATCAGGTGGCCAAAGTGTTGGAGTTTCAGCTTCAGCATCAGTCCTTCAAATGAATATTCAGGGATGATCTACTTTAGGGATGAATGGTTTTATCGTCTTGCAGTCCAAAGGACTCTCAAGAGTCTTCTCCAACACCAGAGTTCAGAAGCATCAATTCTTCGTTGCTCAGTTTTCTTTATAGTCCAAATCTCACATCCATACATGACTACTGGAAAAAACCATAGCTTTGACTAGATAGACCTTTGTTGGCAAAGTAATGTCTCTGCTTTTTAATATGCTGTCTAGGTTGGTCATAACTTTTCTTCCAAGAAGCAAGCACCTTTTAATTTCATAGCTGCAATCACCATCTCCAGTGATTTTGGAGCCCAAGAAAATAAAGTCTCTCACAGTTTCCATTGTTTCCTTATCTATTTGCCATGAAGTGATGGGATTGGGTGCCATGATCTTTGTTTTTTTGAATGTTGAGTTTTAAGCCAACTTTTTCACTCACCTCTTTCACTTTCATCAAGAGGCTCTTTAGTTCTTATTTGCTTTCTGCCATTATGGTGGTGTCGCCTACATATCTGAGGTTATTGATATTTCTCCGGGCAATCCTGATTCCAGCTTGTTCTTCATCCAGCCTGGCGTTTCTCATGGTGTGCTCTGCATAGAAGTTAAATAAGCAGGGTGACAATATACAGCCTTGACGTACTCCTTTTCCTATTTGGAACCAGTCTGTTGTT